>JABWTJ010000009.1:4931867-5424200 GCA_016801875.1 Solanum sitiens
AAAACTGTCTGAGACGACGTATCCAACGACGGACCGTCATGGGCACGACGGACCGTCGAGGGTGTCTCGTTCCAAACACTTGGAATTCTTATATTTGAGTGCTGAAATCGACTCTCTGAACTCTGTGACGGACCTGCAGGACGGACCGTCACAGACATGACGGACCGTTGTGAGGTTCCGTTTCAAAACACTTCAACTCTTGAGAATTGGGTACTGAGAGCAATTCTCTGAAGTCTGTGACGGACATGCAGGACGGACCATCACAGACATGACGGACCGTTGTGAGGTTCCGTTTCAAAACACTTCAAACTCTTGAGAATTGGGTACTGAGAGCAATTCTCTGTCCGTCGTGATGGAAGTGCAGGACGGACCGTCGTAGGCACGACGGACCGTCACAGGTTGCGTAATCCCAGTCTGGGTCAAATTTCTGGGTAAGTTTTAAAGGGAAGTTTTGGACTATTCTTGCTATAATTATAAATTTTAGTGGGTCAATGTTAAAAACTCAAATCCTTGGGGGTGTAAAGGAGATGACCTTGAGTTACTATGGGTTCTTTCCTATCTTTTATGTTATACCTAATTATATCTAAATAGGGAAAAGAGAGAGATTTTGGAAGAAAAAAAGAAAAAATAGCGAGAAGAAGGAGAGAAAGAAACGATCTATCGTCTATAGAGGAGACAACCAAGAGGAACAAAAAGCTTGAGAGAGTGCTTTGCTTGAATCAAGAATCCTTGGTGATATGGTTAGGTTATGGTTTGATACTATTTATTATGTGAATGATATGTATTGGTAGTATTGTAAACCCTTCTATCTGCTTAATTTGTATGCTTGCATGAGTGTGATTAGGTGATGCGATAAAATAAGCTTAATGAGTTGAATCAAAAATTCGAAGGAAACCTTAATTCCCCCTGTTATGATGATGCCTTGGTATAAAAGACGGCTTGATGAACTCTAAAGTTAATGAGTATTTGATGATGCGTGGTATAAAAGAAGGCTTGTGAATTGATAGAATTTGAGGTTAGGATCGGAGTGTCACGTTCCGACCCATAGAGTAGGGGATCGGGGTCACGAAAACCGACACGTAGAATTAGGGGATCAGAGTGTCACGTTCCGACACATAGTATTAGGGATATCGGGGTCACGAACCGACACGTAGAAAATTAGGGGATGGGAGAGCGGAGATGAGATAGATGTCACGTCTCCGACCACATCGTATTAGGGGATCGGGTTGTCACCGAACCGACCCGTAGAATTCGGGGGGAATCGGAGTGTCACGTTATGACCAACATAGTACTTAGGGGATCGGGGTGTCACGAAACCGACCCGTAGAGAATTAGCATTAGGGATCGGAGTGCAGTCCGGACACATAGTATTCGGGGATTTTTTTTTTCGGGGTCACGAACCGACACGTAGAAGTAGGGGATCGGAGTGTCACGTTCCGACACATAGTATTAGGGGATCGGGTGTCACGAACCGACACGTAGAAGTAGGGGATCGGAGTGTCACGTTCCGACACATAGAATTAGGGGATCGGAGTGTCACGTTCCGACACATAGTAGTAGGGGATCGGAGTGTCACGTACCGACACAAGAGGAAGAAAGATAATGAATCTTGAGAGATGTTAAAATATACTCAATGTAATGAACCTAATTTCCCAAATGAGTGTGGTATTGAGGCTTGAGTCCTCATGGATGAACTTGGTAGTACTTATTGATGATTATAGTACTTGTTGCTACATGTTGAGTATTGTAGTTGATTTATGATATGAACTGATATATACTGTTTTCTATTTTGAGTTGGCCGATGATACCTACTCAGTACTTGTGTTTTGTACTGACCCCCTACTTGTTGTTTCTTTCTTTGTTATTTGGGGAATGCAGCAAACGTACCGTCGTCTTCAACTCAACAGCAATTCTAGCCAGTCTTCATTACACCGGATTTCAGGGTGAGCTAATGCTTCTAGCTTGGACTGGATCTTCTCTTCAAGTCTTGATGCCTTGAACTTCCGGCATGGACTAGCCTTTTATTTATTTTAGCTTCTTAGATACTTTTAGATTAGTGACTTGAGGATAGATGTTCTTGTGATGATGACTTCCAGATTTTGGGGATAATGGGTTATAAATTTTAGAAGTTATTTAATTGTTTTCGTTAATGAGTTTTAAAGTCTTCCGCTTTGTATTATGTTCAATATGTTGGGGTTATAGATTGGTTGGTTCGCTCACATAGTAGGATAAGTGTGGGTGCCACTCGCGGCTCGATTTTGGGTCGTGACAGTTAGTTGTGAATTGTGGTATGAATATGATGTATTTTAATGCATTCAAAGCACACAATTCATTTTCAATATGATTACAAGACATTAGTATCATCAGCATAATTTTAGAACAACTCGAACGAAGATTTGAGATTTTGATCCTCTTAGGCCGAGAGCTCCTCTTTGTACACTTAGATTATTTTTCAGTCTTTTTCTTCTTCTTGTTGTGTAGTTCTATAACTCCTTTAGTCCTATGTTTTACTTACAAGTGCAATGATTCATTGTAGTCCCATACCCACAATGAATCAAGTAAGTAATTCAAGAGATTAAGAAATTTGACTTAACTACAATTTGGGGCATGAATATATTTATAAGTCAATACTTATTGACTATACTCATTCTTTAGTTGATTGCATAATGTGCATAGTTCTTGGGGCATATCATTAAAACTTATATTCTTGCTTACTTTGGGCATGAATTCTTTATAAGCCAATTTTTATTGGCTAAATACATTAGTTGATCAATTTGGATAAGTATATTTGAATTCATTATTTGCTGTGATCATTTTCATAATAAAAAAAGTCATTATAAGCCAATTTTATTTGGCTAACATCTTTTGTCAATTATATAAAGTCATCATAAGTTAATTTATTTGGCTTTATCATTTTCATAACATGAGGATTCATTATTGGCTATGCCCTGTACTTATTGTAAACTTTATTGGACACGATTTGACTATCCTTACAACAAGTTATTCATTACATCAAGTATTCATTTCATTTCATAAGCCATTCTCTATTGATTATGCCATTGATTTAATTACTTCCATGTTTTATAATTATACATTTCATATACACGAGACATTGGAATCGTTGATATAGCATTAAGACATCTCAAGTGAGGGCCCAACATATGGGACCTCAACCCGAGGGCCTTCTTTAGCAAACACAGAGTCTACTTCATTCGTTCATTCGTACTTCACATTATTCATTTCATTCATTCGTATGCTGATGTAAACACCAGCCATACCTAGGATGAAGTTTAAGACTCTCATCGGGATCATGAAGTGCAATGACCAAGAATGACCTAATGCCATTACTTAAATCTGATTTCACCTCCTGATTGTCTTGCGCAAGCACCTTCGGTATCGTTCATTTCTTTATATTTCATACTTTGAGGAACTTCAACTTTAACCGACATAGATCATGTGCGCTCATGAAATCTGGTGACTTCCCCACACCGAAAAGAGGTGGAGTCACTGGCCAAGGTGAAACCAAAACATGCTAGCGTATATAGGGAATTGAACCCTGCTAGGTCCCTATATTGGCAGTATAGGTTCAAAGACTAGGAGATATAAGGAGACCAAACCCGGCATGCCGGACAGTCTCATCTCATGAGAGTTACGTGAACCTCCGCCCTTCCCGAAGGAAGGCATCACCGCTCATAGCTAGCCTATCGGTGCTCAGTATAAAGTTCCATTACATTCAACGCATACATCATGGAAGCTGGCTTCTAGCATGAGGACATCATAGCTCATTAGATGATTTCTCATCTCATCATTAGTATTAAGTGTGAACTGTCCTTACACTTACATATAGAGTATGAATGAGACTTATTGACTCTTTTGATAACTTGTCATCCTTACTTTACGTTGATGAAATGTGAATTGTCCTTACATATCATCCTTACTTTACATTGATGAATGTGAATTGTCCGTATATATCATCCTTACTTTACATTGATGAATGTGAATTATCCTTACATATCATCCTTACTTTACATTGATGAATGTGAATTGTCCTTACATATCATCCTTAGGTGTTAATGAGACTAGTCTCACACATTCTAACACCTTCATTCGTGAGTATTCTTTTAACAAATTAGCTTTGATGTAAGTAAGACTTGTCTCACTTCCTTTAACACCCCATTCTGGTATTGGCCTCAACCTTTCAGTATTAAACTACATAACCATTTTTGTTGGCATGTGCCAATTTTACGTGTGTCCATATTTAATTTTATATGTATGAACCATTAGCCAATCTTTTAATTATTTAACATAATATTATAGCAATTTACATGCATCACTTTTAGACAATGTATCGTTAGCCATTTTATTGGCATTAACAATTGGGCATAGATTTCATAACCATATTTATTGTCATAAGCCAATTTTCATGTTCAACATGCTTAAGTTTTTCTACATTATACATTAGCCAATATTTTAGCTATTTAATATAATATTATAGCCAATTCCCTACAACTTGTTTGACAATGTAGTGTCAGCCAATTGTTTGGCATAAGATTAGTATTGGCATAAGCAATTGGCTATAGGCTTCATAACTTCTTTGTTGGCATAAGCCAAAGTTATATTCATTCATGCTTACATTATTATACCTTTATTAATTAGCCAATTCAATTATTAATCATAAAATTATAGCCATTTGCATGCATCCCTTTTTGACAATGTATTGTTAGCCATTTTATTGGCATAAGCCAACAATCACTCAAATTGTGATTTCATGGAGATCTTTTTAGCCAACCTTATAACATAACTTTAGGCATAACGTTTTTAAACATCTTGGACAGCATCATATTGTCATTTGATCAATATATCATCTTCATAACGTCATATTAACAGCAAGCGTGCACAACAGACCATAACATCTTCATACATAACATTTTCGGACATATCGTTAACATAGTATCATTCTTTTAATTCACGTAATAACACTTAGCATCAAACAAGTCCAATTAATAGGTTCATTCAATCATTATTTAATCAAAAACTATACACATTAAGATCATCCAGCACCACATACCAACAACATGATTTCTAACCTATTCAACATTGAAATCGTAACAAGGATACTAGGGAAAGGAGTTCGACGAGAACGGGAACAACCCTAGTTTCAAGATCTTTGAATCGTTCGAAGGAAAATACTCTTGGAGAAAGAATTCCAGGATAGAAACCCATACCTTATGTAGAACTTAATCTACGAAGACCACCTTGAACGAAACCTTGAAGAAACCTTGAAATCGCCCTAGAGAAATCGATAAATTTTCTGTTTTTCTTTCGTTCGTTGCTTGCTATTTTTGTGTCGCCTTTTATATGAGTTTGAACGTGCTTTTTATGTTTAAGAACTGATCTTGAATTATAAAACTTAGGTTTAATAAGTTAATTTAATAAACTAATTAACCAATTACCAAAACGCCCCTCCTAAGTTGACTAAACATAGGAGAACATAACACCTAGTCAAATCTGGAAATTGGTATTGACTATGGTTTTGGTCAACATTTTGACTTTATATTAATTAATTAAATCCTTAATTTAATTAATTTAGGGACCTAGGGTAAGTACTAAAGTACCCCTAAGTCATTGGAACCAAAATTAACCCTTTTGGACCATCCTAGGTTAAGTACTAGGATGTTTCTTGAGTTGTACTAGGTTAGTGTAAGAATTTCGTTTTGATCATTTAAACTAATTAATTAAATTGCTAATTTAGTTAATTAGGTGACCTAAGGTAATTACTAAAGTACCCTTAAGTCGTTAGGACCATAACCAATCCTTTGAACCATCCTAGGTTAGGTACTAGGTTGTCTTTTTCTTGTTTTAACTGAAATCTGGAAATTGCTTTGTGATTTCTATTTTTCCCCTTTAAATTAATTAATTCAGTTTATAAATTAATTAATTAAGTAGCCTAGGGTAATTAATAAAGTACCCTTAAGTCGTTAGGATCTTAACTAACTCTTTGGACCATCCTAGGTTAGGTACTAGGTTGTCCCTTTCTTGTCTTAACCGAAATCTGAAAATTTCCTTTTTAGTTTCGGTTTTAGCCCTTTTAAATTAATTAATTAATTTGCCAAAATAATTAATTAGGTAACCTAGGGGAATTAATAAAGTACCCCTAAGTTGTTAGTACCATAACTAACCTTTTGGACCATACTAGGTTAGGTACTAGGTTGTCTCTTTAACTAGTACTAGGTTAGTGTCAACCCGATTTTGGTCCTAGGTTGTCGGGTGCACTAATTAGTTTATTTCGTTTGGTCCTAGGTTAGTTAGCTATTTAGGGCAGTAGGTTAGAGTCTAGAATTAGTTAGGAAGTTAGTCCCCACATGGAGGGGTCCCTTGTGCACGTTTTTCCCCCCTAACTACCCTAACCGAATTCGGTTAGGGTGGTCCCCTCCTTGGCCACTTCTTCACATGTCTTGCACATGTGCTTGCACATGGGTTGGTTGTACTTTTCTAACTAACTATTATTTATGGTTAATTTGGGAATGTTTACTTATTGTCCCAAGGACCCTCACCATGTCTTTGGGCACTGCTTAATTTACATGATCATTTTAAATGGTCATGTGCTATGGTGCTAGGCTTGACACTTGGATACCTAGTACTTCATATGTTTTGTTGAGATGTCATTTAATTTAGCTTAGGGTCTTCATTGTAGGTATATTTTTGAACATCAATCTTGGATTGGGGTATGACAACCCAAAAAGTATATTTCTTATTCGTATATAGAAAATTGGCTAATATCCCTTAGCCAATTTTTCTATACTATGCCCAATATTTCTCAATATTGGGCATTGGGGTGCCTATGTACTCCTAATAGGCTATCCTAAGGGCATACTGGGCTCTTCATTAAACATATGATTTTCCAGAACGTTACATTATCCCCCCCTTAGGAACATTCATCTCCGAATGACACTTACACATCGTTTAAACTAAGAGGGTGATTTTTGAAAGTTACTTTATCATGCTTAAACTTTTCTCTTTTGTGAATATATGATTCACACATATTTGGATGATGCATATCATTCAAGATTATCTGAAGCTTCATATTTAAGATTGAGGAATTTCCTTCTCAATCACACTTAACTTAATGCACATCACAAATCATGCAACACAGAAAACATGCCTATGCTACTAAAAAACAGCAACATAAAATTCAACATAACTTCATTTTAACGCACATATTAGTGACTTATAACACCAAATCAACTAAAGCACTTAAACTTAGAGTTTCTTAAACATAAACCAGACCTAGGAAGAGTATATCTAACCTCAAGAACTGAACAAGTGAGGGTAACGAGATCTCATATTTACTACGGACATAGAGTCTATGGAAGGGACTTCTTATTCTAAGTCTTTGACTCTAACTAAGTGGTATAAACACCCTTAGCTATCAACTTATTGTCTTTTAAATGTGAAACGATTTGGCCTACTGTATTTGAACCACGCCCTTCCCATTCCAGCTCTAACTCATTTGAAAACTGAAGCCTCACTATCATGTTTCGACAATCTATCGTAGCATAACACTTATGGAGCCAATCCATACCTGAGCCACATCCTTGAGCTTATATGCAGCCAACTTAGCCTCATTCTTTTCATTAACACTCGTGGCATGCATTTAGAATCTACCATGTACTCACCTTCATGCGAACGACCACACTTACTACATATCTTTCGATCACGCTGGACATGTCCATCATTGCCCCTTCTTGGGAAGGCCAGATCTTAAGTCTGGCGCCTTAAACCACTTGGCCATCCTAATCCTTGTGTGAATTCTTCTACGCGTTCACACAAGAAGGAAGTTAGATACTTATAATAACACAAAGTGTCAAATCTCTAGATAGCACGAAAATGAGTAGAAGAAGGGAAGATTTCCTATCATCGCGTCGTCTCTAAGTCATGATTGTGGCGCGCTTCACAACCATAAGCTAGAAACTACGTAACATGGTTGTGTTGAGATTTAGATCCTAGGTAATTTAACCTCATGCTCTGATACCAAGTTTGTCACGACCCAGATTCTGGAATCCGGATCGCAACCGGCGTCGTTGACCTCTCAGAGGTCGCAGACAAGCCTCATCTTGCATTCATCTAGTTAAATTTGCGGAAAATTTAAAACTTTTTATATGTATGAAGTATACATAGACTTCATATAATTATTAACTAGATACATCATATACTAAGCTCAACATAAGAAAACAACCACCTAACATAAAGAATCAATTCGAAACTAAAGATGAATATATCATAAATAGTTTGCCAAACACGACCTTATTACAAAGCTTCAAAATGAAGGTACGAAAGAAACGGTAGGGACAACATCAACTATCTATGTCTAAAACTAAGGCTAGACTAAATCTGTAGCATCCTCGAAATCATGAGGACCTACTAATTGGTTTGGAGAAACGCTGAAGTCCAAACCGCTGCAAGTGTCGTCAATCTGTCCTCAGACCTGCACCTATAAAAATAGTAAATAGTAGGGGGTTAGTACACCACTTGTACTAAGTATGGGTGTATGCACACATACACATAAAGCTATGCATGATCAAGGAAAGCTCTTCCTAAGCAACATGCCATTTCTGGAAAGTCTAGTCATTAGACTTTCCTAATTCATTAGTTGTGAATTGTGGTATGAATATGATGTATTTTAATGCATTCAAAGCACACAATTCATTTTCAATATGATTACAAGACATTAGTATCATCAGCATAATTTTAGAACAACTCGAACGAAGATTTGAGATTTTGATCCTCTTAGGCCGAGAGCTCCTCTTTGTACACTTAGATTATTTTTCAGTCTTTTTCTTCTTCTTGTTGTGTAGTTCTATAACTCCTTTAGTCCTATGTTTTACTTACAAGTGCAATGATTCATTGTAGTCCCATACCCACAATGAATCAAGTAAGTAATTCAAGAGATTAAGAAATTTGACTTAACTACAATTTGGGGCATGAATATATTTATAAGTCAATACTTATTGACTATACTCATTCTTTAGTTGATTGCATAATGTGCATAGTTCTTGGGGCATATCATTAAAACTTATATTCTTGCTTACTTTGGGCATGAATTCTTTATAAACCAATTTTTATTGGCTAAATACATTAGTTGATCAATTTGGATAAGTATATTTGAATTCATTATTTGCTGTGATCATTTTCATAATAAAAAAAGTCATTATAAGCCAATTTTATTTGGTTAACATCTTTTGTCAATTATATAAAGTCATCATAAGTTAATTTATTTGGCTTTATCATTTTCATAACATGAGGATTCATTATTGGCTATGCCCTTTACTTATTGTAAACTTTATTGGACACGATTTGACTATCCTTACAACAAGTTATTCATTACATCAAGTATTCATTTCATTTCATAAGCCATTCTCTATTGATTATGCCATTGATTTCATTACTTCCATGTTTTATAATTATACATTTCATATACACGAGACCTTGGAATCGTTGATATAGCATTAAGACATCTCAAGTGAGGGCCCAACATATGGGACCTCAACCCGAGGGCCTTCTTTAGCAAACACAGAGTCTACTTCATTCGTTCATTCGTACTTCACATTATTCATTTCATTCATTCGTATGCTGATGTAAACACCAGCCATACCTAGGATGAAGTTTAAGACTCTCATCGGGATCATGAAGTGCAATGACCAAGAATGACCTAATGCCATTACTTGAATCTGATTTCACCTCCTGATTGTCTTGCACAAGCACCTTCGGTATCGTTCATTTCTTTATCTTTCATACTTTGAGGAACTTCAACTTTAACCGACATAGATCATGTGAGCTCATGAAATCCGGTGTCTTCCCCACACCGGAAAGAGGTGGAGTCACTGGCCAAGGTGAAACCAAAACATGCTAGCGTATATAGGGAATTGAACCCTGCTAGGTCCCTATATTGGCAGTATAGGTTCAAAGACTAGGAGATATAAGGAGACCAAACCCGGCATGCCGGACAGTCTCATCTCACGAGAGTTACGTGAACCTCCGCCCTTCCCGAAGGAAGGCATCACCGCTCATAGCTAGCCTATCAATGCTCAGTATAAAGTTCCATTACATTCAACTCATACATAATGGAAGCTGGCTTCTAGCATGAGGACATCATAGCTCATTAGATGATTTCTCATCTCATCATTAGTATTAAGTGTGAACTGTCCTTACACTTACATATAGAGTATGATTGAGACTTATTTACACTTTTGATGACTTGTCATCCTTACTTTACATTGATGAAATGTGAATTGTTCTTACATATCATCCTTACTTTACATTGATGAATGTGAATTGTCCTTATATATCATCCTTACTTTACATTGATGAATGTGAATTGTCCTTACATATCATCCTTACTTTACATTGATGAATGTGAATTGTCCTTACATATCATCCTTAGGTGTTAATGAGACTAGTCTCACACATTCTAACACCTTCATTCGTGAGTATTCTTTTAACAAATTAGATTTGGTGTAAGTAAGACTTGTCTCACTTCCTTTAACACCCCATTCTGGTCACTTACTTAATTTAGACCCCTTTAATTATGTTATAACTCACGTTACTTGCTTACTTTAGTGTAGTAGATTCATATCATCGTTTATGGACGATGAGCACTTCATTAAATGAGTTTCATGAGTTCATATGTCATTCTTTTAGAGCATGTTGGGAGTTGTCCCAATGAGTGGCATGCCCTTGGTTATGGGTTCATTGAATTAGCTTAGAATTGCTTATATTATCATTTGATACTCTAACTACATAAGATTGACATATGATTAGTATTGGCCTCAACCTTTCAGTATTAAACTACATAACCATTTTTGTTGGCATGTGCCAATTTTACGTGTGTTCATATTTAATTTAATATGTATGAACCATTAGCCAATCTTTTAATTATTTAACATAATATTATAGCAATTTACATGCATCACTTTTAGACAATGTATCGTTAGCCATTTTATTGGCATTAACAATTGGGCATAGATTTCATATCCATATTTATTGTCATAAGCCAATTTTCGTGTTCAACATGCTTAAGTTTTTCTACATTATACATTAGCCAATCTTTTAGCTATTTAATATAATATTATAGCCAATTCCCTACAACTTGTTTGACAATGTAGTGTCAGCCAATTGTTTGGCATAAGATTAGTATTGGCATAAGCAATTAGCTATAGGCTTCATAACTTCTTTGTTGGCATAAGCCAAAGTTATATTCATTCATGCTTACATTATTATACCTTTATTAATTAGCCAATTCAATTATTAATCATAAAATTATAGCCATTTGCATGCATCCCTTTTTGACAATGTATTGTTAGCCATTTTATTGGCATAAGCCAACAATCACTCAAATTGTGATTTCATGGAGATCTTTTTAGCAAACCTTATAACATAACTTTAGGCATAACGTTTTTAAACATCTTGGACAGCATCATATTGTCATTTGATCAATATATCATCTTCATAACGTCATATTAACAGCAAGCGTGCACAACAGACCGTAACATCTTCATACATAACATTTTCGGACATATCGTTAACATAGTATCATTCTTTTAATTCACGTAATAACACTTAGCATCAAACAAGTCCAATTAATAGGTTCATTCAATCATTATTTAATCAAAAACCATACACATTAAGATCATCCAGCACCACATACCAACAACATGATTTCTAACCTATTCAACATTGAAATCGTAACAAGGATACTAGGGAAAGGAGTTCGACGAGAACGGGAACAACCCTAGTTTCAAGATCTTTGAATCGTTCGAAGGAAAATACTCTTGGAGAAAGAATTCCAGGATAGAAACCCATACCTTATGTAGAACTTAATCTACGAAGACCACCTTGAACGAAACCTTGAAATCGCCCTAGAGAAATCGATAAATTTTCTGTTTTTCTTTCGTTCGTTGCTTGCTGTTTTTGTGTCGCCTTTTCTATGAGTTTGAAGGTGATTTTTATGTTTAAAAACTGATCTTGAATTATAAAACTTAGGTTTAATATGTTAATTTAATAAACTAATTAACCAATTACCAAAACGCCCCTCCTAAGTTGACTAAACATAGGAGAACATAACACCTAGTCAAATCTGGAAATTGGTATTGACTATGGTTTTGGTCAACATTTTGACTTTATATTAATTAACTAAATCCTTAATTTAATTAATTTAGGGACCTAGGGTAAGTACTAAAGTACCCCTAAGTCATTGGAACCAAAATTAACCCTTTTGGACCATCCTAGGTTAAGTACTAGGATGTTTCTTGAGTTGTACTAGGTTAGTGTAAGAATTTCGTTTTGATCATTTAAACTAATTAATTAAATTGCTAATTTAGTTAATTAGGTGACCTAAGGTAATTACTAAAGTACCCTTAAGTCGTTAGGACCATAACCAATCCTTTGAACCATCCTAGGTTAGGTACTAGGTTGTCGTTTTCTTGTTTTAACCGAAATCTGGAAATTGCTTTGTGATTTCGGTTTTTCCCCTTTAAATTAATTAATTAAGTTGCTAAATTAATTAATTAAGTAGCCTAGGGTAATTAATAAAGTACCCTTAAGTCGTTAGGATCTTAACTAACTCTTTGGACCATCCTAGGTTAGGTACTAGGTTGTCCCTTTCTTGTCTTAACCGAAATCTGAAAATTTCCTTTTTAGTTTCGGTTTTAGCCCTTTTAAATTAATTAATTAATTTGCCAAAATAATTAATTAGGTAACATAGGGGAATTACTAAAGTACCCCTAAGTTGTTAGTACCATAACTAACCTTTTGGACCATACTAGGTTAGGTACTAGGTTGTCTCTTTAACTAGTACTAGGTTAGTGTCAACCCGATTTTGGTCCTAGGTTGTCGGGTGCACTAATTAGTTTATGTCGTTTGGTCCTAGGTTAGTTAGCTATTTAGGGCAGTAGGTTAGAGTCTAGAATTAGTTAGGAAGTTAGTCCCCACATGGAGGGGTCCCTTGTGCACGTTTTCCCCCCTAACTACCCTAACCGAATTCGGTTAGGGTGGTCCCCTCCTTGGCCACTTCTTCACATGTCTTGCACATGGGTTGGTTGTACTTTTCTAACTAACTATTATTTATGATTAATTTGGGAATGTTTACTTATTGTCCCAAGGACCCTCACCATGTCTTTGGGCACTGCTTAATTTACATGATCATTTTAAATGGTCATGTGCTATGGTGCTAGGCTTGACACTTGGATGCCTAGTACTTCATATGTTTTGTTGAGATGTCATTTAATTTAGCTTAGGGTCTTCATTGCAGGTACATTTATTGAACATCAATCTTGGATTGGGGTATGACAACCCAAAAAGTATATTTCTTATTCGTATATAGAAAATTGGCTAATATCCCTTAGCCAATTATTCTATACTATGCCCAATATTTCTCAATATTGGGCATTGGGGTGCCTATGTACCCCTAATAGGCTATCCTAAGGGCATACTGGGCTCTTCATTAGACATATGATTTTCCAGAATGTTACAATAGGTGGTTTTTTAGAATTTGGGCTTAATTAATTGGTCAAACTAGGTTCCTCCATAGGATTGCGTCACGTGTACCAAATAAGTCTTCCGTTATAGGGAGAGGTGAATGTGCACGACTCTTCAAAATGTACGGGTACTAGTGAATGAAAAGTATGATGAAGGATATTTGTATGCCATTTACGATAGTTTAGTGTTATATTTTTCTTTTTCCCTTTGGAGTTTCAAATGTCATAATTGAATTTTAAGTTGTATTGTGTTTTTGCATGTTTAAGAATCATAAACATTGATCTTGCGAGTTTCTTTTCATAGGTGAATTATGTTTTTTTGGTAGTTCTTGCGGGTTTCTTTTCATAGAAATCATCTTGAGCAATATTTTTATATATATCCGCAAGAAATATCCGAGTCCAAAAGCATGTTCACATTTCTCAACTACAGAAGCAATATTTACAACATACATCCTAATCCATACTTCATCTCGACTAGGAAAATTGTTGAGTTGCCAATAAGTGATGGTTGTCTAACCAGTCAATGAAAAACAAATTCTGTCACCTGATAATCCAATGCAACAATAACAAGGATAGATCACCGTCCTCCGTTCAGGCAATTCCAAAGCTCAAAAATCCTCTTTTACACTATCATAAACAGTCATCCATTATCCCTCATTATCTAGCCAAACGAATACTACATTAACTACACCACCCAAGGATGACAAAATCTCATCCCTAGAAGGTTACAATGGAAAAGGTACATCCTCAATTAGTGAATTAGCAGTCCACTCTTTAGTCTTTGAAGAGTAACTACATAACGAACTATAGTAAATGAGACATAATAATCGATCTCCTTTACTATAAATCCAACATATGGATCCTTCATAAACATTCGAGTTCCTGGAAGATCAAATGCTACCTTGTGGCAGGATTATTGTAACGACCCAGGAGCACCCCCAATTTGTCACACAGCTTACTTAACCTCTCGGAGGTCTTGTACAAGCCCTTAGACATCTTTTGTTGCACACATATGAAAAGTAGCACAAAATTAAAACTTTTTCTCAAACATAATGGGAAGTCATTTCATAAAACGGAAGCCTTTCTAACATATGTCTCAAAAACCATCTATGACAACATGAGTACAAATGTCTTGGGACGCAGCCCACAAAAGTCTAAACATAGCAAATAATAAAAAGCCAACATAGGGGTGGTGTCCTCGGTTGCTATGAGGACTCACCAATCTTCACTTCTTGAAAGCCTTGGAAACTCTGCCATTCAAAGCAACTCAATCTTCTCAACACCCTACATTGTATTAGAATGTAAGTAAAATATGTGTTAGTACGAAATGTACGAAGTATAGAAACTATCATACCAAACATAAAATATCTCAAAGGGTTAGTCAACAATAGACATAATCATAAGAGATAATATCATAAGCATAACGTGAATATCATAAGCATAATAAAGTATCATAAAGCATATGTAAGTTCATACTTAAACCATTGTCCTTCTTACTCAAGTGAACTACTTCACAAGCCACCTCTAAGTATACTTGTGCAAGGATAAAGTAACATCCCATACTACTACCAAAGCTAAGTACCCCTCTTTGGTCATTCTTGATCATAATCCACTCTTATAATTAAGACATAAGTTCTTCATAACATACGAGCATTATGCCCCTAGATCACCTCAAAACACACTTGTCCAATTCATGTGAGGCATCCCATTCCACCTCACACACTAAGCATATCTTGAAGTAACCCTACCCCTTTTATCAACTTTAGGTGTCACTAGTAGACCTACTTCACATTAACAAGGAACTACCATCTTAAGTCAATCATGTCATGGAGAGAAACTATAGCCACTACCCAAGCTAAACATACATCACATAGGGGTCATGTCATAGGTAGCTTCAAGTCATACTCGTGCCATGTATGAATGACATCCCATACTACTATCCATACTAAGTACTTCTCTAGGCTATCCTAATCCAAGCTAACTTATATTGAATTCTTGTCTATTAAGCTTAATATACTACATAATAGACCTACTACCATAGAAAGCATCTTAACATACAAACCAAGCTAACAAAGGAAGGATACAATAGTACCACCCTAACCACCATGCAACCAATCATATAGATGCAAGGTAATCCATAGGTGGAGCATAAATCCTCAACCCTAAGCTACCATGAGAAACTTATCTCAAGCTATTCCATGAAATGCACCTTGCATGCAAATCAAGATAACATTAGGAGAGTATAGGCCTTTCTTCTAAAGCTTCCATGAAATGGTTTTGGCCTAACCAAGTCAAGCTAACATGAACACACTTTAGTCATGCTACTTCAATCTAATGCTATGAGAGTATCGATCCTCTATCCTAGGTTGTCTTGCCTACTACTAATGCAAGCTACCATGATCAAGCATCCTTGCAACACAAGATCAAGCTAAACATGGGAGATCTTGATTCCTCCATCCCAAGCTACCATGAGATTCATCACCTCAAGCTACCATGAGTATTTCAACTAAAGCCTCCATGAGATTCACCATCTGAAGCTTCCATGAGATTCATCATCTCAAGCTATCACACCTTGGTCTTATCTTACTAAGTCAATTACACAAGAAGAGACTATTCAATACAACTTCAAGCTATTCTTAGTCTATCATACTTTGATTCATTTTAGGCTCTTAGGTCAACCTAGAATCCATCTATATGAGAGAACTTGCTTTCCCTAGCTTGTTCATGTCTAAGTGTAAAGGAAAAGGAAAACATCATCACAATCCCCTAATAATGAATTCACCCCCAAATCCCTAACAACAATGACATACAAGACCTATAATCAAAGCTAACTTCATTCTATCATGATCCATATCCAATTAGAAGCTAATTCATTCAATTTGATCATTAGAAGGTAATTCTAGTCATACTTGATCACATAGGTTCAATTCCAACTTTACAACTCAAGATCCTCCTTAATCAATTAGGCCTAGTTCAATTCATATCTAGGTGATCCTATTATGATCAATTAATATTCAAGACAATGGAATTAACAAGATCAACTTAGAACCTTCTTCTTGCCTCTAATGGCCTAAACCCACCATGATCACCTTTATCATCACAACTTAGAATTCATCAAGGAAACAACATGAAAATATCACATAATCATCATATAAACATAATTGAATGCTACCCACTAGATTGGGATCACAATCAAGCCTTATCCACAATGCAATCACAACCCTATCTAGATTGAAGTATTTTGGATTCACAATTGGGGGAAACTATGAGGGATCCATGGATGGAAGAATCCATGGATGAATAAACTTCACATACTTTTGATTAGAGATTTAAACCCATCTTGATTCAATGGTGAATTTCGTCCTAGAAGCTGCCTCCAATTTCTCTTCTTCTTCTATGGTGTTCTTGAAAAAGTTTTATGGAGGGAGAGGTTTTGATTTGGAGTCGAGAGTCTAAATGGATATTTTATTGCTTAAATATACTTCAAACCCCTGAAATAACCGCCAATAATTAATCCCCATTGTACCCAAAAGACCCCTACATTTATTAGACCTTTTAACCAATTCTAATTTGACTTTAAAACGACACGACCAAATCTGGGAAGTCACTATGCGTCGCGGGGTCACCTTCAATTCTTGGTTCTGGAATTTTATTTGAGACAGAGTGGTTCGCATTTTACTCGCGTCACAGGGCAAAAATATCCCTTTAAATGCTGCAGGCGCGATGCGCCACCACCTCCACAAACAGGCTGCCCGACAGCTTTCTAGGCCAACGTTTGGGTCCTCCTTGGGGACCTTAGGCTGGTCCCTGGGGACTTGTACTCGAATATTTTGACCCTTTCCATGTCAGTCTATTTGTAGGAACCCTCGATACTCAACTTCTCCCTCATACTATACCCCAAAAATCCATTGAAAAACCCTACTACACAATAGTTCAACTAGACTAGCTTCCGAACGTCTTGGTCGTCCTTTAACGTTTGACATCAAAATTATTCAAACCAACTTCTACAAGCTGTGACATATCTTAGAAATGAGTCATTGACTCTAGAAACACATGAGAGGCTCTAGTAATCTTATTTCATTTTGGGGTCATTACAATTATAGACATAATAAACCCTATGTCTGCTTCTAAGCTTATTACAGAGGAGAAAACTATTAGAAGATGCAACAATTTAAATTCTGTTGCCAATAAATTTGGCAGAATCATCTAAACTATTACCAATTAACAGTGGTGATTCCTTGGATGAGAAAAAGAAACGACTTTGCAAACGTTTCTCTACACAAAAGAAACCAAATAGGTAGGGTATGGGCCATTGGAAATGACAACGATAAGTTTCAGCAATGTACTTTCGCCAGTTCTTTGATACGCATGAAAACCTTGCTAGCGATTTCAAAGGCAGACCGTTCAGTATTTTGATTATGATTTCCTAGGAAAAAAACAATTTGCGTTGCCAAATACTCATTCTATTACTACTTGCAAATTGCGACTTCTATTACAACAACAAAATTAGTCAAATTAAGGATCTAAGGATAGATGGTTTTGAAGAGTTTTGTGTAGATGGTGGAAATGAAACATCTTTATATAGCAAAATCATAAATATAAAGTATTAAAAAACACTATCGTTACAATTATCTGCAATTTTATTTTAGCTAAATAACATAAATATAAAGTAATTGATAATTAAAAACCTTTCCAGGAAAACCTAGTGGGACAAACCCTTGGTCAAGGGAAAAAGAGTGCAACACGTATTATACTCCCCCTGATTAAAACATCACTTAATTTCTTGCGATGATGTCTCCAATCTTGTACACCATCTTCTCAAATGTGACAGTGTCTTTGTGATCAAATCACATTCACAAAGATGTTGCATTGTTGAACTCATCCTGATATATCGTTTTCTGATTTGATGAATATGACGAGGCTTTGAGCTTAGCCGAATACATTATTGAATATCATTCCATTCGTCATGACCTCATTGTTGCAAGTAAATTGCACATTAAATTTGTTCACATCAATAATCATTTTGTGGACATTTTCATTCGCAGTTGATTATCTTCGTACATTGTGGTTGGTAAATTCTTTTCAAAGAAAAACCACATATTTCCTGAATATGGTGTGTCATTGATCTCAACCAGATGCACTATCAACTTGCTTCATGGAAAACTTTCATTTCTTTATGGTTTGAAGAAGTGATTATCTACATTTGCTTTATTGATAGCCAAGATATTATTGTGCCTCCACAAGCAAACAAATAGCGTGCTTGAGATCGAGCTTTATGCGGATCAGATAAATATTCTGAATCTGCGTAACCAATCAATTCTGCCTTGGATTCGTCGGAATAGAATAAACCCATAACCATGGTCCTTCGAGGATATTCAAGTATGTGCTCAACACCATTTCAATGTACTTTTATTGAGGAGGAATTGAATCATCATTTATGCCAAGCGATCTCCTAATCATTGGGGTACTTAATGAATGTGATTTATCCATATAAAAATCGCATCAAAACTTTTCTGTGTATGTTGATTGATGGACAAACATTTCATTCGTCAAATTCTCAATCTTAGGTCAAGACCAAATTTTGTCTTTCCAGAATATCTTCATTTTAGATCCCCTTCTCAAATACTCAATAGCTTTTAAAAGCTCCTTAAGAGTGTTAGTAATTTCAAGTCATCAACATACACAATTTATAACAAATTCAGATCCTGACCTTTTCATAAAAATTCAAGGACAATTAGGGTCATTCTTTTTGTACCCTTTTCTTCATTGATTATTTCAATCCATATAAGGATTCTTGAAACTTTATTGAAAAAGTTGCCTTCAAACTTTTATATGCTTCAGACACTTCGATTGATTCAAGTATTTTTTTCATATAAACTTCATTGTCTAGCTAGACATGATAATTATTGATTATATGCATTCAAGTTTTTCATATGTTGTCAGATCAAAACAAACCTCATTACATCCACCATAGGAGAAAACATCTCCAATAATGTCAGGATTTTTGCAACAAACCTTTATGCCCCAAGGCACAAACCGTACTTGATATCTTACGATTATACTATCGCATAATAATTTATTTGTACCCACTGACATTATACCTTGATTTATGGACTATCAGTCCAAACCGTCACTTTTCTAAGTGAAACAAAATATACTTGAATTTCATTTTACTTGGCCAATCATTTATCTGTCTAAACTCTATGACAAATTTGAATTCAAGATCCTCATCACAATTTATATCATTGAGCACTTTGTCATATCAAAGATACCGTCATCGGTTATTTGATATCGTATCCAAAAAGACATAACTTATCGAGATCTTTTCATTTTTCATGTACCTGAACCTTTTCTGAGGTTTTATGAAGTGTTATGTCAATGTTTTCTTTTATAGAACTTTCCTCATTATGACCATATTGATCATTTGCTCCTTTCCTTCTTCAAGAAATTTTATATTTGGAACCGATTGGTCTATTACGCTTTCGATATATCTATGATAAGGAGCTTTTTACGTTACGCTTCAATAGAATGAATTCGGTAAGGGTAGAATAGGCCCTATGGTCGATCGAAGGTGCTGTGCCACTTGAACTCAAATCTATCTGACCTATCTCTGATTGTGGCACGGCGCACTCGACCTCTCGGAGGTCTCATACAAGCCATTCATATCATTCATCGCATATACATAATGAAAGTAGTGCGGAATTAAAACTTTTCGTAAAACAATATCATAGTCTTAAAATCTCTTTTATATAGAAGTAATAGGAAATACTAAGTCTCAATCTCATCAATCTTAGACATAAGAGTACTTGGGACACGGCCCATATGAAACATAAAGCATAGTACTACTAAGTCTATTACAATACTTCATTAAAGAAACATAAAAGACATATATGCCCTCGAGTCAAATGAGGACATACTTCAACTTCACTTGAACGATCTTCTAAATACAAGTCTTCTTCCCAAATATGCTCCTCACCTACCAAGAACTATATAGATAGATAAAAGCATGGATTAGTACAACCACATGTACTAAGTATGACTTATGCATAAAACTCATGAAAACAGACATTTATTGGAAATATGCATCTTTTCATTTAAATATCATAATATCATCATAAGAACAAAATTTAACAACTTGGAATCACATAAGAAAACATTTAACCAAAAATCATACTTTTTGAAATCATTTTACAGTGACCCCAACTCACTGTTACAGTGAATTTCTTCACTGTACAGTGAAGTTGCAAACCTTCACTTTAGACACCCTTTAGCATGTAATTATCCCACTCAAATCTATCCTAAGATTCACTTAAGTCACACAAATAGAGACCGCCCATACACCCTCTCTAAATGTGCCTAAACGACCCTCAATATTACTTATAATGAGTCACATACACACTCACAAAGCATCATAAACATCAAAGTAAGATTCTTCTACCAAAGGTGATTCTAAGTCTCACTTGAGTGAGTTGTGAAGCAACCGCCCATACAATCCCTTACACACACACTCAAGAGATCCTATAGCCTCCCTAAAATAGAATCATTCTCACTAAACACACCAACACATAGATGATATGACATTCTCTTCCAAAGGCTATCAAAAGACCTACTTAAGTAAATCAAGAAGATAATGTCCATGATTGACCTCTTCAAGATTACCTAAATAGTCCTTAAGACTACCTAAGTTTAGATCATATATACAACACCAAACATCTTCCCTAACTAGAGTCATTCTCAAGACTTCCAAAGATAAGACACGAAGAGATCATCCTTTATGCCCTCTTCACACTTTAACTAAGGAATCCTTAAGTCACTTTAGATTAGGTACTCACCATTTACATACTTTATATCATTAAGTCATTAGTTCATTAGTTCATTTAGACATACATCACATAAAGGACATTCAAGTAATGGTCTTGGACAAGACCTAGGGACTCTTACTAACATCTTCAAAGCCTATTGTGCAATGTCTAGATAGAGTCCCATACCACCACCTAAAACTGATAGAACTTCTCTAATGCTAATAGGTATCCCATATGATGAGAATAGTCAATAACCGACATAGACCATGGTAGCAAAACATGGAACCCGGAGTTCTATCCTACTCCGATGAGGTTGTTCTACTTGCCAATGGTAGAACTTAGACACATCCCATGTAGGCACATGGTTAAGGAAATATGAAGGACATGCTTTGTAATATAATCTCATACTTTAACTGGAACTACTTCCCTTACCATACTCACTCGGTGCTAGCCTTCGTTCTCATAGATTAATTCACACTAAGGTTCATACAAATGGGTCCCATATCATTTCCATGACCCAATTACATTTACCCTACCAAAGCAAGGTCCACTAGGGATATCTCACTATGGCGACAAGAAGCTCATCATGACTTTCCTAAGGATTTATATGATGCCGTTCCAGCCAATCAACCTTAAGTCCATCATTCATTACATGAATGATACCATTACGGCTTTTGACTTCAAGTTTCATAACCTTACCACTTGGTTCAAGGTTTCACATAAGGGACCCTCTTATCATCATTCAAGGTCTCACCTAGTATTCATTCATTCAAGATTAAGACTCTTTAGGTTCCTAAGTCAAGACATCACATATTCATATTCATACAACCATCAAGTAAGGGACACAAGTCTACCTAAACAAGACACAACATTACATCAATTTAGCACATATATCATATCATCTTTTAGACACTTAGGAATGACCCTTAACATCATTTAGTCAACCTATTAATTACCTTAAAATCATCAACATAATCATTAAAGACTCATATAGCCAAGTTAGGAACAACCATGTACCGACTCTAAGACTACACACTTAACACATAGCCATAGCATAACATGATTACCTAAATAGTATCAATAGAATAAAACATACTTTGAAATATAGGTAGATATGATCATACATCACATAATCAACTACACAAATATTCATATTACTTCAAGTAGTTGCCGACAAGGCCATGATCATCAATATACTTAAAATAACGCCGACAAGGCCACATCAATTCACATAACACCGCCACCATAAGTGGACTAAACCAATCACAACATAATTGAAGTCTAATTAACATTAAATAAGGTGAAATAGGGCATCGTACCACCACTCCATCATCAACACTTCAATCCAATGCCAAATCACTCAATTCAATATCACAAGGCCCTTACCCATGGCCATGAACATCAATTCAAAGCATAAACTAAAATACTCAATGAATCTAAGAAAATTAAATATAGATTTATCCATCTAAGACCAATTATATATCAATTGAATACAATTCTTACATCATTAGATAGCCCATAAGAAACTACACATTAATTCATGAACATTAGACCAATATCAAGTAACCCATAACTTAGTCAAAAACTAGGGTGCATCAATTACATGGGTTAATAGTTTAATTGAGTTAAAATCACATTAATAACCACAATTCAATCACTAAACAATGACTAAAAACCATTAATGCAAGAACCCATGGCAGATCATGAAATAAGTCAATTCATTTTTTGAAAACTTTAAAAAACATCTTTGAAAGTTGGGATCCTTGATGAAACGAGTTTCAAGGATCAAAAACCATACCTTAATGAAGAAAATTCTTTAATTTAGTGAAGAATCTCCACTCAATTCGTTACACTAAGCTCTTCCTTGACTTTGGACTTCAATGGAGTCTTTGGGAATTCTTAAGGGATTTTGGGGTTTTGATTTTGAAGAATTAAATCTTCAATGTGTTTAAGATATATATACACACTTAAAATACCCAAAAGACCCTTAGGTAACCACCAATATTATTATTTGGAAGTGGGGTTAAATTCCAACTTCACCCCTCAACTTACAGCAAAGCTGCGTGCAGGACAGACCCATCGACGGTTGGACAGTCGATTAACCATTTGTCCACAAATGGACCGTCCTGTCCTTCCGTTGGTTGGATCAGAGACTCATCTAGGGTCTCCTATCACCCAAGACTAAGTCCCACCAACGGAACCCATATACGGGGCATTAATTGGCCCACGAGCCGTTGATCCCTCCATCGTTTGGGGCTGCCTTGGACAGTCTTGACACGAAGTTTTGGGTCCTTCCTCAAGGACCCTTGGATGGTCCTTGGGGATAATTTCCCAGAATTTTCCAACTCAAACATGACCGTATACAAGTTTAGGACCTCTCACATGAATTTCACCCAAAACGAACACGTAAAACTCGACGAAACATGCCTAGGCACACAAGGTCATTTCAAGGCACATCTTTCGAACGTCAAGGACGTTCTTGAGCGTTTGACCTCCAAATTTCTCGAACTTGACACACTTCCTATATACATAACATTAAGTCATTTAAGGACTTCACAACATTATGAATCACACATAACCACATAAAACCACATATGATGCACTTAGGTGACTTAGTCGTCGAACGTCTTGGTCGTCCCTTGACGTTTGACTTCCAATGCACCTAATACCTTAGACACTGCCTCAATAACATTTAATAGACCTATTTAGGATCTTATACCATATTGACCACAATGTTAGGCTCTACTTCACCTATGTCATTTTTGGGATCTTACATAAATCTTATTTGGAATTTTTGTTCTCATAACATGGTTTATGTCACATCCGGGTTTACCCCCTAGACGTAACCGGCGTCGTAGTCCTATTTGAGGACTAAGACTAGCCCCTTATATTATCATCATCGCATTCACAAGTCAAAAAGTACGGAAAATTTAAAACTTTTATCTTTAATTAATTAGAGGTTTACATAGACCTCTACATGCACGTAATAGTATTATTATCGAGTATACATAGAGCCTTCATATAAGAAGATTACTTAGTCTTCTAATTTTATTTAACATATATATATATAAGATAGAATTAGAGTCATAACATCCGTCTCATCTCATAATCATCTAGAATGACAATATCAAATGGGCATAGCCCTACAACATCATAAGTAAGCCACATATAGGCTTTATTCAACTTGTCTTCCAATGAAAAGATAGAGTCAACATAAGTGTCTTAATATCTAAGCAAATCCATAGGTAGAATATCGGCATCATCCTCGGGAAAATGAGGACCTACCACTTGGATGATAAGAGTATCCAAGCCTCCTTCTCAATCGCCTTGAATCAAACCTCAACGATCGGAACCTAAAATTGTTTGGGAAAAAGGGAGAAAATAGGGTTAGTACGCCACATGTACGAAGTATGATACCATATGCACATATAACAACCAAACATGCTAAAAAGGGACATTTAGTTAAATAATGCTATTTTATGTCTTTATGCACAATCAACAACTAGACCAACCAATTAAACATGTTTAATCAAGCGAAAACAACTATATGCATAACACCTACTTGAACCCATAATCTCACATAACTCCATCATCAAGTAACAACATCACAAGCATGAATAAGAGTTAATCATGTGAATAGTAAATCAAGACAACCAAACATAACCATTATAAAGACACAAGTGCAATGACCAAGCAAGGCCCCATAACCATACTTAATCAAGTAACCAAATAAGCATCATAAATAGTAACTTACTTCACATAACATAGCCTTCAATACACATAAGTTCATACTTTAACAATAAAGACCATTTACATGTTCATAAGCATCATAATCATCATATAAAGTCATCTATCTTTATCATCATTCATAAACATAATATTGACCTCCTAAAGCTCCTATCAAGGCGAACTAGTGCAAGGCATAAGTAAAGTCCCATACCCCTACCTAAGCTAAGTCAAACCTCTCAAGTCACTTTAGTTAGTCTATACATCATTACTTCATTTTAGTTTAGGGAACACTTGCCTTAACCGACATAGACCACATGAGATAATGTTACATCAGGTGATGTAAAACCTTACACCGATGGAAGGTGGTCTACCGGCCAAAATAGAACCTAACATAAACGTAACTTTCTAGGTGGATCCACTAGCTAGTCTTCCTATGGGGGCAACATAGTTCAAGAACTAAGAGATAGGTGATTCCCTCAACATACCACTTGGTAATTGGGGCCTCATCTCATGGGAATAAATGAATGAGTATCCCTCAATGGGGAGTCAACATCAAATATAGAACCAAAGGGTAACACTTCCTCTATTGGAAAGCCATCACCTCCCATTGTCAAGTTCACTCGGTGCTAAGATAAGTCCCTTATTGAAATGTCTTTAATATCTTTATTCATCAATCATAGCTTAGTTTAGGTCATAGGGTCTAACCCTTGTATAATAATCATCATAATAGCTCAATAGGAATTGCATGAGTAGAAGCCTTTCATCACAATTCATATAAGTAAGGTTAACACTTCACATATCACCTCATAGTAGGGCACATTTATACACATCACCACCCTTATAACAAGTACATCCTAAGCAACCTCACAACCAAAGTTAAGACATTTCAATTCAACAACATACCACCCCATCAATCCTGAACAAGGCATGCTCCAATACCATCATCATGACTTAATCACAATAAACCATAATGGAAACAAAGAATAAGGTCACAAGACTTACCTAGTCTTCTTCACAATTCACCACCATCAAGGTATTACCATCAAATTTTGGTTAAACCCAATTAGGTCATCAAATCACCATAATTCAACAACCAATATGATCACAAGTCTTAAAAGAACCACGACATCATAATTTAATAGTAGATCAAAGCATAGGACTAAGTCAATTCATCATACCCTAGATCCCCTATCAAGAACTAGTATGAAAGACTATACATCATTCTAATTTGTTCCTCAACAGCATAAACAACATCATCTACAAGTGATTCAACCCTTAAGCAAGTCAATTGAATAAATAATTTAAAATATAAGTCAAGAACACAACGTAGGGTTAGGGACTTGGGAACATATTCTTCAATTTAGGCAAGACCATTAACAACTACTACAATCATGTGAAAATACATGTTAATCAACTCAATTTAACCTAAAAGAAACATCAACAACTTAATTCATAACTTCAAATTCGGAATTTAATGAAAACCCATTTGAAATCCCTAGTTTTAGAAATCAATTTGAATGAACCCTTTGAGGAAAGAGGTCTCAAAGGTGAATAGATCCCATACCTTAATGATTTGATGAGAATTTGAAGATGAATCCACTCTCTTACATCCCCCAATTCACCTCCTAGACTTAGCTTCAATGGAGTCTTCCGATAGAGAGAGAAAGAAGAGAGAAGATAGAGTAATTTGTTTTTGAGTTGTGTTTAGATTAAATGAGGTTAGGGACTTTATATAGGTTACTAACTAACTTAATAGACTCCCTTAATCCCTTAATTAACCGCCTAAACCCCCAAACTAATAATTGGACTTAATTTAAAATGTGAAGGAACTCACCAGCCCCTCACAGACGAGACCCCGTCGACGGTCCGTCTGTGAGTCGACGGTTTGGTCCCCCTCTGTGCTGCACATCCGTCGTCTCGGTCACAGACTTGTGCAACCGAAGGCTTCCTCCCCACTGCTAAGTGTGGGACGACGGAGGCATCGACGCCCCGTTAGTCCACCCACGGGCCGTAGGTGGTTCCGTAGGTGCTCCCCACCAAAGTTTGTCTAAGTGAGGAGAGACGGTGGCATCGACGGTCCATTGGTCCAAGCACGGGCCGTATGTTGCCCCGTCGATGCACACGGCCAACACTTGGCCAAGTGTGGAGGAACGGTGGCACCAACGGTCCGTTGGTCCACACACGCACCGTAGGCCCTCCCGTCGATGTACACTTCCCAGGAGTGTTGCCAAGTCCCGCAAGGGTCCTCCTCAAGGGCCCTTGGTTGGTCCTTGGGGAGTCGTACCCGGACGTTTCGACCATGAAACATCCTAACTTGATTTGCACACATTTTGACCAACTTTCATCAATTTCCAACTCTTAAACACTAGCCAAATAGGCCAAGGCACACTAGCACCTCCTTGAACCAACTTTCGGACGTAATGGACGCTCTTGGACGTTTTAGTTCTTAAGCTTCCTAATTGACCTATATTCATTAAACTAATCTTAAAAACAGTGTCTAGACTTCCCGACACCTATGTTAGGCTTAACTACACGTCTTGCTTTTTTGAAATGTTACATTATCCCCCCCTTAGGAACATTCGTCCCCGAATGACACTAAAGTTCTTTTCAAGGGAGGAATAGACTCAAGACTAGAAGCCCAACCAACATCATTTCAAAACAACACAATACATATAATTTCAATTAAGGCAATTCAAAACTTTAATTACCAAATATAAGACTCAACATTACTTCATGAGGTACTTACTTCTCACAACAACCATATGTGCTCAACATGACACATGTAAGTCAATTTGAATCAAGTTCAAATTATCAACATGATAAAAAACATTTCATATAGACTCAACATGTCAAAATGCACAACATGACTCAAAACAAGCCAAAAACAAAGATTTCAAATTTTTGAGACAAAAATCAGTGAGCTCACTGTGCACTTCACGTGCACATTTCCAAATTTCTACTTTTGCACTTCTTCACCCAAAAATCAAGGGACTTCAATTTCTAATCATATTTATACTATTAAAAATAATGACTAACCTCAATTATCAAAAAGATGAGGGTATCGGGACTTCATGTCGGCCTCGGCCTCCCATGTTGCACCCTCAACTAAGTGATTTCTCCATAACACTTTTACGGATACTACCTCTTGTTTCCTCAACCTTTTCACTTGTCTATCAAGAATTTGAACCGAAACCTCCTCATAAGAGAGGTTATCCTTGACACCAAGGCCTTCAATAGGAAGAATGGACTCGGAATCACCCACACACTTTTTCAACATAGACACATGGAAAACCGGATGAACCGAAGCCAATTCACTAGGCAAACTCAACTCATAGGCCACCTTACCAACCCTTTGCAAGATTTCATAGGGACCCACATAACGAGGTCTCAATTTCCCCTTCTTGCCAAATCTAACAACCCCCTTCATAGGTGAAATTTTCAAATACACTTTATCACCTTCTTCAAACTCAAGATCCCTCCTCCTATTATCGGCATAGGACTTTTGCCAACTATAGGCCGTTTGCAAGCTATTTCTTATAATATGAACTTTATCCAAAGTCTTATAAATCAAATCATGACCAAGAATTAAAGACTCACCGACTTCAAACCACCCAATAATAGACCTACACCTCCTAACATACAAAGCTTCATAGGGAGCCATGGAGATGGATGAATGTAAACTATTATTATAAGCAAACTCTACCAAAGAAAAGTGCTTATACCAACTCGCTTTGAAGTCGATGACACAATCTATAAGCATATCCTCAAGGGTTTGAATAGTACTTTCCGCTTGACCATCCGTTTGTGGATGAAAAGCGATACTCAAGTTCACCTTAGTACCCAACCCTTCTTGAAACGACCTCCAAAACCTAGATGTGAATTGTGCACCCCTATACGATATGATGGATAATGGAATACCATGGCGACACACAATCTCATCTATGAAGATCTTAGCATAATCCTCTGCCGAAGAAGTAGACTTGACGGGAATAAAATGATCGGACTTGGTCAACCTATCAACCACCACCCATATGGAGTCATATTGCTTTTGGGTCTTGGGAAAACCTACCACAAAATCCATATTGATGTCTTCCCACTTCCAAGTAGGAATTTGGATCTCTTGTAGTAAGCCTCCCGGTTTTAGATCTTCGGCTTTGACTTGTTGGCAATTTGGACACTTAGTGACAAATTTCTCTGTCCCTCTTCAAACCTTCCCACCAATACACCTCCCTAAGGTCATGGTACGTTTTCGTTGACCCCGGATGAATGGAATAGTGGGACCCGTGAGCTTCTTCAAGGATACGATTTCTCAAATCATCAATATTAGGAACACATAATCGCCCTTGATATCTCAATACACCATCTCCCCCTAAGGAGAAAGATTTATTTAATTTGCTAAGAACCGATTCTTTCAACTCCATTAACGGTTTATCAAGGTGTTGTTTGGAATTCACCTCAACAACCAAAAATGATTCGGAGTTATGATGAACCATCACACCATCATTTGAAGAACCTTATAATCTCACACCCAACCTAACCAACCTATAGACCTCTTTCACTAGGTCCCTTTTGGCTTCTTCAATGTGAGACACACTACCCATAGACAAACGGCTTAGAACATCTGCTACCACACTCGCTTTGCCTGGGTGATAGAGAACACTCATATCATAGTCTTTCAACAATTCAAGCCATCTTCTTTGTCGGAGATTCAAATCTTTTTGGGTAAACATATATTGGAGACTTTTATGATCGGTGAACACATCTACATGGACACCATATAAATAATGCCTCCAAATTTTCAAAGCAAACACCACGGCCGCTAACTCAAGATCATGAGTGGGATAGTTCCTCTCATGCACCTTGAGTTGCCTCGAAGCATAGGCAATAACCTTCCCATGTTGCATAAGCACACACCCCAAACCCACACGGGATGCATCACAATAAACCACGAACCCTTTTGTACCCTCCGGTAAGGTCAATACCGGAGCCAAAGTAAGCAAATCTTTCAACATTTGGAAGCTCTTTTCACATGCTTCCGATCACTCAACCTTCTTACTCTTTTGGTTCAAAGTAGTCAAGGGAGATGCAATAGACGCGAAACAATCCACAAACCTCCGATAATAACCTGCAAGACCCAAGAAACTCCGTATGTCGGTTGGAGTCAATGGTCTCGGTCAATTTCTTACCGCCTCCGTTTTCCTTGGATCAACCTCAACTCCCTCACTAGAGATGATGTGACCAAGAAATGCCACCGACCTCAACCAAAATTCACATTTGATATATTGGGCAAACAATTGATGCTCTTTAAGGGTTTGCAATACCACCCTCAAATGACCCATGTGATCACTTTCATTCTTCGAATATACAAAGATGTCATCAATAAACACAATGACGAAAGTATCTAGGTAACTTCGAAACACCCTATTCATTAGGTCCATGAACTCCGCCGGAGCATTAGTGAGACCAAAGGACATAACATGGAATTCATAGTGGCCATATCGAGTTCGAAAAGCCATCTTTGGTACATCCTCACCTCTCACCCTCAATTGGTGATACCCCGACCTCAAATCAATTTTGGAGAAGTAGCTTGGCCCTTGGAGTTGATCAAATAAATTGTCAATCCTAAGGAGAGGATACTTGTTCTTAATTGTGACCTTGTTGAGTTGGCGATAATCAATACACATTCTCAAGGACCGATCTTTCTTCTTAAAAAACAAGACCGAAGCACCCCATGGAGATATACTAGGCCTTATAAAGCCCTTGTCTAGCAAATCTTTAAGTTGTGCCTTCAACTCCTTCAATTCGGCCGGAGCCATTCTATAAGGAGGAATCGAAATGGGGTTTGTTTTCGGAAGCAAATAGATACCAAAATCAATTTCCCATTCGGGAGGAATACCTGAAAGGTCATTAGGGAAGACCTCCAGAAATTCACTCACTACGGGGACCGACTCAATGGGAGGAATTTCGGAGTCAAGATCTTGGACTCTCACTATATGATATAGGCAGCCCTTAGAGATCATTTCACAAGCCTTTAACCAAGAAATGATGCGACTTTTAGGAATAGAACTTCCCCTCTTCCACTCAACAATGGGTTCATTAGGGAAATTAAACCTAAGCACCCTTGTCCTACAATCAATAGTGCAAAACAAGAATGCAACCAATCCATACCCAAAATAATATCAAAATCAAGCATATTTAGTTCAACTAGATCAACATTAGAAACTCTATTAGGCAACATGATAGGAAAATTTCTATATACCCTCTTTGCAACAACCGACTCACCCATCGGTGTAGACACTAAGAGAAGTGTAACAAAATATCGGGTAAAATATCAAACATTTTAGCTACAAGAGGTGTAACAAAACACAAAGTAGCACCCGGATCAAGTAAATCATAAGCATCAATAGAAAAGACTTGTAACATACCGGTCACCACATCGGGAGGGGTCTCCTGCTCACCCCTATTACAAAGAGCATAAAAGCGGTTCTTCTTTGGAACATCACTAGAACCACTTGCTTGACCACTATTCTCTTGCCCCTTCATGTTAGGACAATATCGAACCTTGTGGCCACTCTTTCCACAACCAAAACAATTTCCCGTTCCAACCAAACACTCACCAAAATGACCCTTCCCACACTTCGCACATGTGGTATTCTCATTAGGTGAGTTACCACTCTTCCCCTTTTGAGGTCTCGGTTTGGCCACCTTATCATCACGAGTCTAGGAACTTGGATGGAACTTGATTAGAGAACCTCTTTTTGAACCTAGGCTTGTCTTGAATCTCAAGCCTACTCTTGGAAGAATCCCTTTCAAAGGACCTTGTCTTCTTAGCATCTCTTGCTTTTCTCCTACCCCAGGCTTCCTCCACTTGTCTAGCATGCACCATAAGCCGAGAGATATTCATATTATCATGAAGCATGGCCGAATGACATTCTTCTTGTAGATCATCCGATACTCCCGCCATAAAGCGGCTCATCTCATCTCTAGGATCGGAAATCAAAGAAGGAGCATATTTGGACAATTGAGTAAATTTCATAGAATACTCAAGACCACTCATACCTCCTTGACGAAGGTTGATGAACTCCACAGCTTTGGCCTCCCTCATCTCTCTAGAGAAGAACCGATCAAGAAATGCCTTCTTGAAAATCTCCCAAGTTACCGGTCCACCCCAAAGAGGTCGATTATCCCTCCATTTCACATACCAAGTTTGAGCCACATCCTTGAGTTGATATGTGGCCAACTCAGCCTTCTCACTAGTGCTTAACCCCATGGCAGAGAGTATCTTATAAACCTCATCGATGAACTCTTGGGGGTCTTCATCCACCCTAGACCCATGGAAAGTAGGAGGGTTCATCCGAGTGAAGTCCCTCAAATGAGATGCTATGGTAGAGACTTGTAGATTGGCTCGGGGTGCAACCTCCCGATTAGCTTGGGCCATCATATCTTGATCTTGAAGAGTGGCTGCTTGGGCTTGAGAAGTAATGGATTAATCCATTTGAAGAAAGGCAGCCCTTATCTCTCCATCCGTCATAGGTGGAGGGTTGGCCGGAGCTTGTTCAACATCAACCTCCTCTTCTAGTGGAGGGTCTTGATCAACACGGGGAGGAGAAATCTCCTCCTCAAGACTTCTAGCCGCATTCCTCCGAGTATTCATTGCCTATAACCAAAATACAAGGTTTAGACGAAAGCAATTAATAGTTACTCTAGAGGCACGATATTGGATTTCCAAGGAAGAGAGAGAATCCTAAGCATCATATAGATTTCTATTCATAAGTGTGGCGCGCTTCACAATTATGAGTACGAATCGACATAGACGTGGTTCAGAGAGACATCATTATCAAGGATATTTAACCTCATGCTCTGATACCAAGTTTGTCACATCCGGGTTTACCCCTAGACGTAACCAGCGTCGTCGTCCTCTTTGAGGACTAAGACTAGCCCCTTAGATTATCATCATCACATTCACAAGTCAAAAAGTACAGAAAATTTAAACTTTTAACTTTAATTAATTGGAGGTTTACATAGACCTCTACATACACGTAATAGTATTATTATCGAGTATACATAGACCCTTCGTATAAGAAGATTACTTAGTCTTCTACTTTTATTTCACATACATATATATAAGATAAAATTAAAGTCATAAAATCCGTCTCATCTCATAACCATCTAGAATGACAATATCAAATAGGCATAGCCCTACAACATCATAACTAAGCCACATATAGGCTTTATACAACTTGTCTTCAAATAAAAAGATAGAGTCAACATAAGTGTCTTAATATCTAAGCAAATCCATAGGTAGAATATCGGCATCATCCTCGGGAAAATGAGGACCTACCACTTGGATGATAGAGTATCCAAGCCTCCTTCTCAATCGCCTTGAATCAAACCTCAACGACCGGAACCTAAATTGTTTGGGAAAAAGGGAGAAAATGTGGTTAGTACGCCACATGTACTAAGTATGAGACCATATGCACATATAACAACCAAACTTGCTAAAAAGGGACATTTAGTTAAATCATGCTATTTTATGTCTTTATGCACAATCAACAAATAGACCAACCAATTAAACATGTTTAATCAAGCCAAAGCAACTATATGTATAATACCTACTTGAACCCATAATCTCACATAACTCAATTATCAAGTAACAACATCACAAGCATGAATAAGAGTTAATCATGTGAATAGTAAAGCAAGACATCCAAACATAACCCTTGTAAAGCCACAAGTGCAATGACCAAGCAAAGCCCCATAACCCTACTTAATCAAGTAACCAAATAAGCATCATAAATAGTAACTTACTTCACATAACATAGCCTTCAATACACATAAGTTCATACTTTAACAATAAAGACCATTTACATGGTCATAAGCATCATAATCATCATATAAAGTCATCTATCTTTATCATCATTCATAAACATAATATTGACCTTCTAAAGCTCCTATCAAGGCAAACTAGTGCAAGGCATAAGTAGAGTCACATACCCCTACCTAAGCTAACTCAAACCTCTCAACTCACTTTAGTTAGTCTATACATCAGTACTTCATTTTAGTTTAGGGAACACTTGCCTTAACCGACATAGACCACATGAGCTAATGTAGAATCCGGTGATGTAAAACATTACACCGATGGAAGGTGGTCTACCAGCCAAGATAGAACCTAACATAAACGTAGCTTTCTAGGTGGATCCACTAGCTAGTCTTCCTATGGGGGCAACATAGTTCAAGAACTAAGAGATAGGTGATTCTTTCTACATACCACTTGGTAATTGGGGCCTCATCTCATGGGAATAAATGAATGAGTATCCCTCAATGGGGAGTCAACATCAAATATAGAACCAAAGGGTAACACTTCCTCTATTGGAAAGCCATCACCTCCCATTGTCAAGTTCACTCGGTGCTAAGATAAGTACCTTATTGAAATGTCTTTAATATCTTTATTCATCAATCATAGATTAGTTTAGGTCATAGGGTCTAACCCTTGTATAATAATCATCATAATAGCTCAATTGGAATTGCATGAGTAGAAGCCTTTCATCACAATTCATATAAGTAAGGTTAACACTTCACATATCACCTCATAGTAGGGAACATTTATACACATCACCACCCTTATAACATGTAAACCCTAAGCAACCTCACAACCAAATTTAAGACATTTCAATTCAACAACATACCACCCTATCAATCCTAAACAAGGCATTCTCCAATACCATCATCATGACTTAATCACAATAAACCATAATGGAAACAAAGAATAAGGTCATAAGACTTACCAAGTCTTCTTTACAATTCACCATCATCAAGGTCTTACCATCAACCCTTGGTTCAACCGAATTAGGTCATCAAATCACCATAATTCAACAACCAATATGATCACAAGTCTCAAAAGAACCACCACATCATAATTCAATAGTAGATCAAAGCATAGGACTAAGTCAATTCATCATACCCTAGATCCCCTATCAAGAACTAGTATGAAAGACTATACATCATCCTAATTTGTTCATAAACAGAATAAACAACATCATCTAGAAGTGATTCAACCCTTAAACAAGTCAATTGAATGAACAATTTACAATATAAGTCAAGAACACAACGTAGGGTTAGGGACTTGGGAACATATTCTTCAATTTAGGCAAGACCATCAACAACTACTACAATCAAGTAAAAATACATGTTAATCTACTCAATTTAACTTAAAGGAAACATTAACAACTCAATTCATAACTTCAAATTCGGAATTGAATGAAAACCCATTTGAAATCCCTAGTTTTGGAAATCAATTTGAATGAACCCTTTGAAGAAATAGGTCTCAAAGGTGAATAGATCACATACCTTAATGTTTTGATGAGAATTTGAAGATGAATCCACCCTCTTCCATCCCCCAATTCACCTCCTAGACTTAGCTTCAATGGAGTCTTCCAATAGAGAGAGAAAGAAGAGAGAAGATAGAGTAATTTTTTTTTGAGTTGTGTTTAGATTAAATGAGGTTAGGGACTTTATATAGGTGACTAACTAACTTAATTAGACTCCCTTAATCACTTAATTAACCGCCTAAATGCCCTAACTAATAATTGGACTTAATTTAAAACATGAAGGAACTCACCAGCCCCTCACAGACGCGACCCCGTCGACGGTCCGTCTGTGAGTCGATGGTTTAGTTCCCCTCTGTGCTGCACATCCATCGTATCGGTTAGAGACTTGTGCAGCCGAGGTCTTCCTCCCCACGGCTAAGTGTGGGACGAAGGAGGCATCGACGCCCCATCAGTCCACCCACGGGACGTTGGTGGTTTCGTAGGTGCTCCCCACCAAAGTTTGTCTAAGTGAGGAGAGACGGTCGCATCGACGATCCGTTGGTCCAATCACGGGCCTTAGGTTGCCCCGTCGATGCACACGACCAACACTTGTCCAAGTGTGGAGCAACGGTGGTACCAATGGTCCGTTGGTCCACACACGGACCGTAGGCCCTCCCGTCGATGCCCACTTACCAGGCAGTGTTGCCAAGTCCCGCAATGGTCCTCCTCAAGAGCCCTTGGCTGGTCCTTGGGGAGTCGTACCCGGAAGTTTCGACAATGAAACATCCCTAACTCGAGTTCCACATATTTTGACCAACTTTCATTAATTTCCGACTCTTAAACACTAGCCAAATAGGCCAAGGCACACTAGCACCTCCTTGAACATACTTTTGGACGTCATGGACGTTCTTGGATGTTTTGGTTCTTAAAATTCCTAATTGACCTATATTCATTTAACTAACCTTAAAAACAGTGTCTAGACTTCCCGACACCTATGTTAGGCTTAAATAAACGTCTTGTATTTTCGAAATGTTACAGTTTAGCTGTAATTGGAGGCATACAATTTCTGCTAAATCAACCAACATTATCAATATAATTTCATAATTTGGAACTGTGCTCTTAATTTAACAATTTGGGCAAACAACCTTACAATCACCAATTTGTATGTGGACACCAAAGCACATGTGATCATCACATATATGCATCTATCATATAGTTGCAAATGATCCACATGGCTGGTGTATGGGCCCATATTCTTCTTTTTATATGTTCCAGAAACTTCAGGGGATTACAATCCCAACCTTAGCTAGTACGATGATCATTTTATCAAGAGAACAAGCAACACAAGAGAATTCTATAAGAATCTTTTATTCCTTCATCATATGAGCCACTTGAATTCTCAATTACATTTAGATAACTTTTAATCCTAATGACCAATAGATCATGCCAACTGATCTTTATTTCAGTACATTTACAGTTTACTCTTATATGTGATTTTATCAGCATGTCCATATTTATGTGCAACAAACAAGAGGAAAAAATGGATAATCTTTTACATAATATTTATAACCACTTCGGTTGTAGTAATATGAAGATATTAAATCTTTTCATAATTTGTAGTCACATTATTTTTTTTCAATGCATCCGAAACTTAAAAAGTTTCTTTTGAGACTTACTACAACCGCAATATTGTTCCTCTGGTAAAAATACAACTCGTTAGAGCTTGCAATTAATTTTGTGTACTATCACATATTCCATGACACCATCCATATGGTGAACATCTCCTCAAGGAGAAATTATATTATTATTGTCATGGTCAAAATTGTTACGAGCAAGACATGTTTTTTGCTTTACTTTTGTTGTACCATAGGTACACAACTAATGATAAATTTGTATTGCCACACAATAATATTATTTTGGTCATGGTAAAACCTTTATAGTCAAGAGTTTTTGTTTCTTTTGCCCTTTTGGTAGTTCAGAAATAAACAAACCATAATATTTATGATGTATAAACGTACACGACCATTGACCATTTTTGCTAAATAAAAATTTATTTATTCCTCTCAAACCTCTCGTAGAGATGAGTTGTGGCATATATCATTTTTTTCTCAAACCTCCCATAGAGGTGAGTTGAGGCACATATCATTTTTTTCTCAAACCTCCCATAGAGGTGAGTTGTGGCATATACCAACTCATAATGATTTTATCACATCTTGACCCATTCTCTTATAGAATGGTCAAGTACTCACGATATTCATCACAAGTCACATTCTCTTCAAGAAATGGACTAATCATTTATATGTACTTCATGAATTTGCATTATAAGCACATTGTCATGGCTTTAAAGTTCATCATATTTCTATGAAACACCTCAACATCACTTTGAAATATCAAGTGTACCATCACTTTATCTTCTTGTCTTTTGATGGAAGATTTATAAACTTGTCAAATTATTGGGTCAAAAACATTCACAAGTCCAATGACCTTTAATAAAATTTTGATAATAAAAATTGCCTTCACATTTTGAAGGACTATTTGGAGAACCTATAGTGTTCTTCCTTTTATAATTACCACAATGATGACTATTATAATTCCGTCCTTTAACGCCCTTTTCCATATCGTTAATCATTTGTCATTTTTTAGGCTAATTATTTACTGCTACCACATTCATAAGGTAGAATGGAGCAAGTCAACATGCGGATTTCAAAGTTATCATATGTTGCAACCACATTCTTATCAAGGAATGAAGCAAATTCAATAGGACGAATTTCAAGGCTTTTCATTACGAATATACTATTTTTGCCTTGGTCATCATTTTATCATAATTATGGTTCATTAGAACTTAAATCTAACGTCTTATCCATATAAAGTCATCTTAGGTTATAAATCTTAGATTGGACCCAATACCTTATCATCATGGTGCATCAAAACTCAAATTGATGTCTTACTGTCACGACCGGGGAGCACCCCCTAGACGTAACTGGCGTCGTCGTCCTCAGGGAGGACTAAGACTAGACTCTTATAATTCATCATTACATGTCATAGGTCAAAAAGTGCGGAAAATTTAAAACTTTGCATATTGAGGTATACATAGACCTCTCGCTTACTTTGGATATATACATATGGAGTTTACTTAGATTCCTCCAATAGGAAGCTTACATAGGCTTCTTGTTTAGTTAACATAATCAACATATAAGAAATTAGTATAACAATACCGTCTCATATTAAACTATCTAAAGGAGATACAATATTTGGGCATAACACTTACACAAGTATATATTGACACTTAGGGCTTACATCAATTGTCTTTAAGAATAAGGAAGCAACTAATGTCTTTTAGACTATATCAATCCTACTAGGGTAGATCAAAAGGCACCATCCTCGGACTTAGAGGAATCACCACTACTTGGAGGAAGAAGTCCAAGCATCCTTGCAAAAGAGTCCTAGAAGCTCTTCAATGGCAGAAACCTACAATGTTGGGGAAAAAGGGAAGAAATATGGGTTAGTACAAAACACATGTACTAAGTATGACTCCTATGCATAAAATCATCAATGCATAAAAAAAGGCAAAATTTAGTCAAAACCATGCTTTATAATCAATAACACAACATGCACATATTTGGAATATTATAAGTCAACCCAATATGATATTAACCCAAGACATAAGCAACCCAAAACAATACTTGCGCAATGCAAAGAATAGAACCCCATAACCCTATCCAAATCTAAGTATCACATTAAGTCACTTATTACATACGTACTACATAATCTCATAACTTATCATAACGTGCTTGATTCATAAATTCATATATAACTTGACATGCATAACTTATAGGAAACTTGATTACACAACCCACTATTAGAATAATCTCTTAGGAACCCACATGTGCAACGAGTAAGAGAAGTCCCATACCCTCCCTTACCCTATGTAGTAACCTTCAAGACAACCCTAATAGTAGATACATACTTGAATTATTCATTTATCTAATTAAATTAGGGAAAATAGTGCAATAACCGATATGAGACCGTGTGAGCTACATAGAATATGGTATTCTCCTCCCAAACTGAAAAGAGAGGGTTAACACTTGCCTAAGGTGTAGCCAATTAACATAGCTATCTAAGTGGATCCACTAAGCTGTAGTCCTATGTGGGCACATAGTTAAGGGTCAAAGAGATTGTTACCAGAAAACCTTGACTTACTAACGTGGAGAATTATATCTCATGAGACAACACACATCTTGGGAATTCGGACTTACTAAACTTGAAGAAACCCATGTGGGAGGCCTTACTTACTAAACGTGAGACCTCCATCTCATTAACATTCCCTTTCAGTACGAAAAATATATTTCCTTTAGTAATCATCATACCTTTTATACAAGATCACATTAATCTTTTCTAGACCCCTATGTGAACAATTCGTCATCATGGCTCATATATATTCTTAAGTGAGAACTATCCTTTCAGTTTAGAAGACCACATACAAGTGAGTAAACGTTTCACTCAACACTTTGTCATAATCATAAGAAGTTACTTTCAATCATATAATAATAACACCATAACATACTTGTATACTTCATAATCAATTCAATAGTCTAGGGTTAAGGATGAGGAATACTTGCTATCAACATCACAACCACACATTATACATAGAAGTATTACAATCACAGTAAATCATACTTCGTAATCGGATTCAAGAAGAATCAATCTTCATACCGTATTGCCCTCTCGTTGCCTTCATACTTCAATTACCAAGATACAAGAAGTAATATATAGAATTACTATTCTACACCTTCAAACAATCATCATCTTCCACAATTTCTATAGAATTACAAGCCATAGTGAATGTAGGGAAGAACAAGGTTTAAAAGGGGAAATTTTGATTGACTAACAACAATTGACCATTAATACTTAGTTAAAAAATGATAATAGACTATAGTTCATCACAATTGATTACCAATTTCGTTTTGAATAGAGAACCCAAGTCTAGATTGAAACCCTAGTTTTGAGGAAGTTGGAAATCATCTTTGAAATGGACTCTTGGGGAAAAGAATCCCAAGAGTGAAAGAAATTATGCCTTAGTGATGATCTTTACAATAATTTGAGATGAAAACCTTGGTGAATTCGTCCTTGAATTGGAGCCCTAGTGTTCTTCAATGGAGGTTGAAGTTTGGGGAAGAGAGAAGCTCGAGAGATGTTAGAGCGATGTGAGTTTGGGAACTGTGGGGTGTTGGTTTAGTTTAATAAGGGTTAGGTGTTATATAGTCCCTTAATTAACTTAATTAGACCTCCCTTAACCCTTAATTAACAAACTTACCAACTAACTAATTAAATGAAATCACTTAAAATTGGACAGCCCTTAACAGACCTGACCTACGAGACGCCGACCTACGGTCTGTAGGTCAGTCGACGACCCATGCACCCACCGTCATGCACAACCGTCGTTTGTGTCAGAGACCATGTTTTGGATGACTTTTTAAAAATGGCTAAGGCATCACCTACGGAGACCATGGATGCCTTGTTGTCTGGACGACGACTCATCGACTGGTCTCGGAGGTTGCCACTGTCATTTGACAGCTTTTGGCCATTTTAGAAGGGTCCTCCTCAAGTACCCTTAGGGTGGTCCTTGGGGGGTCGTACCCGGACGTTTTGACCCTAAACATATTCTAATACATGTTTAACATCTTCCGACTCCTAAAACCCCATGAAACATACAAAGGCACACTAATCTCTATTTAACAATTCCCAGACGTCATGGACGTTCCTTAACGTTTTGACTCTAAAACTTCCTAAATGATTTATATTCATTATTCTAGGTCCTAAAGCAGTAGTTCAAGGTCTAGTTCATCATGTGAGGCTCTATATTAGGTCTTAGACTTCCGAGTGTTACATTATCCCCCCCTTGGAACATTCATCCCCGAATGACACTTAAAATCTTTTATAGATAAAAGATAGACTCAATACTAGCAGCCCAACCAATCAACAACATATAACAATATGAGTTACAATTTAAATCAACATAATAACATGAAATTTACACATAGCAACGCAAATCACACTTTACCACTTGTAAGAGCTCAACATCACAACTTGAGGAATTTCCTTCTCAACTTCAACATGAGCTCAACATGGTCATTATCATTTCATTAAGGCAAAAACATAACAAATACACAAATGAGTGCAAATAAAGAAAAAGAGCACCTTTTCCATGTAAACTCATTTTAGCAAAAACTTTACCATATTTATGCAGATCTTTGCAAAACAAGTCAAATTCAATTTTACTCATTATATTAGTTATTAATAGGAACAAGTAACCTTAATTAGAAAAGAGATGAGGATAGCGGGACTTCATGTCGGCCTCGGCCTCCAATGTTGCTCCCTCAACTAGGTGGTTCATCCATAACACCTTGACGGAAGCTACCTATTTGTTCCTCAACTTCTTCACTTGTCGATCAAGGATTTCCACCGAAACCTCTCCATAGGAGAGGTTCTCATCCACACCTAGACCTTTAATAGGAAGAATGGATACGAGATCCCTAATACACATCTTTAGCATGGAAACTTGGAACATCGGGTGGACCAAATATAGATCACTAAGTAGTCTCAACTCGTATGCAACCTTTCCAACACTTTGCAAAACCTCATAGGGACCCATATACCGGGGGATTAACTTCCTCTTTTTGCCGAATCTCATCACCCCTTTCATAGGCGAGATCCTCAAATACAACATATCACCTACTTTGAATTAAAGGTCCATTCTCCTATTGTCGGAATAGGACTTTTGCCAACTATAGGTTGTTTTCAGTCTATCCCTTATCACACCAACCTTCTCCAAAGCTTCATAGATAATCTCGGGACCAAGGAATGAAGACTCACCAACATCAAACCACCCGATCGGAGATCTACATCTCCTACCATAAAGTACTTCAAATGGAGTCATCGAAATACTCGAATGATAACTATTATTATAGGAGAACTCAATCAACGACAAGTGATCGTCCCAATTCCCTTTAAAATATATTACACTTTACCTTAGCATATACTCAATGGTTTGAATAGTATGCTCCGCTTGGCCATCCGTTTGGGGATGAAAAGTGGTGCTAAGCTGCACTTGTGTACCCAACCCTTTTTTGAACGATCTCCAAAATTCAGATGTGAATTGAGCACCTCTCTCCGATATAATGGACAAAGGGGTACCATGTAGACTCACAATCTCATCAATGAATATTTTTACATAATCCTCCGCCGAATAAGTAGACTTGATGGGGATAAAGTGAGAGGATTTTGTTAATCAATCCACAATCACCCAAATTGAGTCATATTGCCTCCGGGTTCGAGGCAACCGATCAACAAAGTCCATATTAATTTCCTCCCACTTCCAAGTAGGAACACCCATTTCTTGAATTAGACCACTAGGCTATCGATGCTTGGCTTTTACTTGTTGGTAATTTGGACACTTGGATTCAAACTCATATATGTCCCTCTTTAGGCCATCCCACCAATATACCTCTCTAAGATCGCGATACATTTTGGTGGAACCCAGATGAATGGAATATCGGAAACCATGAACTTCCTCTAACACCCTATTCCTCTAATTATCAATATCTGATAAGCATAATCTATTTTGTACCTTAGCACACCATCCCCCGGGAGAATGATTCAATCAGTTTACTAAGTACCGATTCCTTCAACTCCATCAATATCGGATCAAGATGTTGTTTACACTTGACCTCAACCACCAAAGATGATTCGGAGTTATGGTGGACTACAAAACCACCATTTGGAGAATCTTCCAACCGAACATCCAATCTAGACAACCTATGAACATCTTTCACTAGGTCTTTCTTGCCTTCTTTTACATGGGAGACACTACCAATGGTCATACGATTCATAGCATCCGCAACCACATTTGCCTTGCCGGGGTGGTAGAGAACACTCATGTATTAATATTTCAACAATTCTAACCATCTTCTTTGTCGGAGATTCAACTCCTTTTGAGTAAACACATATTGAAGACTCTTGTGGTCGGTATACACATCAACATGAACACAATATAGGTAATGCCCGCATATTTTCAAGGCAAAACTACAGTCGCTTATTCAAGATCATGAGTTGGGTATTTTTTCTCATGAACCTTGAGTTTCCTAGAAGCATACGCTATAACCTTCCCGTGTTGCATAAGGACACAACACAATCCCACTCGGGATGCATCACAATATACCACAAAACCCTTGGTACCCTCTGGTAAAGTCAACACTGGAGCGGTGGTAAGCCTATCTTTCAAGATTTAAAAGCTTCTTTCATAAGCCTCCGACCACTCAAATTTCACATTCTTTTAGGTCAAACTAGTCAAGGGAGTTGTAATGGACGCAAAACCATCCACAAACATCCTATAGTGCCTGGATAAACCCAAGAAACTTCTTATATCGATTAGGGTCAATGGTCTAGGCCAGTTCTTAACCGTCTCGGTTTTCCTTGGATCAACCTCAATACCCTCACTAGAGATGATATGACTAAGAAATGCCACCAAATGCAACCAAAACTCACACTTGCTATACTTGGCAAAAAGTTGATATTCCTTAAGAACTTAGAAAACTACCCACAAATGATTCATATGATCACCCTGATTATCCGAATACACCAAGATATCGTCAATGAAGACAACCACAAAGGAATCAAGGTAGTTTTGGAACACCCTATTCAGTAGGTCCATAAAAGCCGTCGGGGCATTCGTGAGACCAAACAACATCACTAAGAACTCATAGTACCATACCTAGTTCGAAATGCCATTTTAGGTACATCATCACCTCTCACCCTAAGTTGGTGATACCCCAATTTCAAGTCAATCTTAGAAAAATAGCTTGCCCTTTGGAGTTGATCAAACAAGTCATCAATCCGAGGAAAAGGATACTTGTTCTTAATAGTGACTTTATTGAGTTGGCGATAATCAATGCACATCCTAAGGGACCCATACTTCTACTTAACAAACAACAGCGGAGCTCCCTATGGTGAAATACTAGGCTGAATGAACCCCTTATCTTACAAGTCTTCGAGTTGGAGCTTTAACTCCTTCAATTCTGCCGGAGCCATATGGTAAGTAGGGATTTAAATGGGATTCTTATCCGATAATAGGTCAATACCAAAATTAATTTCTTATTCGGAAGGAATTCCGGGCAAGTCATTCGGAAAGACTTCCAAAATTTCTCTCACTAAAGGGACCGACTTAATTGGAGGAATATTGGACTCAAGGTCTTTGAGTCTTACAATATGGTAAAGACACCCTTTTGAGATCATTTTACAAGCTTTTAAACAATATATAATACGACCTCTAGGAATTGAATCACCCCCTTCCACTCTAAGATGGGTTCATTTGGAAAGTTGAACTTAACAACTCTTGTTCGACAATCTATGGAAGTAAAACAAGCACGCAACCAATCCATTCCCAAAATAACATCAAAATAAACCATATCAAGTTCTACAAAATCCACCAAAGTAACTCTATTGGGCAAAGATATAGGACAACTCCTAAATAATCTTCTAGCCACAATGGAGTCACCCACCGGGGTTGTAATAAAAAATGGTTCATTTAAAATATCGGGTAGAACATCAAACTTTCTAGATACTAGAGGAGTTACAAATGACAATGTAGCACTGGGATCAAGTAAAGCATAAACATTTATAGAGAAGACTTGTAACATACCGGTGACCACGTCGGGATACTCCTCTCGCTCACCTCTAGAAAGGAGGGCATATAAGCGATTTTTCTTAGGAGCATCGGGATTGGGAGAACTTGCTTGTTCTTGTGCATTTTATCCCCCTTGAGACTTTATCATAGGACAATCCCTCTTCATGTGACCACTCTATCCATAACCATAACAATTTCCCGTACCAACTAGACACTTGCCTTCATGTTTCCTTCCACATTTAGCACAAGTAGACTTCTCAACATAAGGACCACTACCTTTCTCCTTAGGCTTGGGTGTAGATACTTTACCTTTTTTCACCCTTGGGATACTTTACCTTTATCCTTGATGCGGTAGTGCTAGCATTGGGAACCACTTGAACCCTAGTATCCCTAGCAACTTGTGTAGCCAACACTTGGGTCAAGCTATGAATGGCCGCCCTTATCTCCACATTAGACATAACTCCTTCTTCAATAGGAACTTGAGGGTTTTGAGGATCCGGAGGGGGAACCACCTCATTCACATTCTCCTCTTCGACCCGTCGAGCGTTTTTCCTTCTTCTATTCATTGCCTATAAGAACAAAAAAGAGATCAGAAGATAAGGACATGTAGAGTTAAGACTCCTGAGGCACGACTTTAAGAATCTCAACAAAGTGAGACTTTCCTAAGCATCACATAACCTCTCATTCATAATTGTGGTGCGCTTCACAATCATGAACAAGACTCTACTTGACATGGTTTAGAAATACATCAATCCTATGATTATTTAACCTCATGCTTTGGTACCAAGTTTCCCACGGCCGGGGATCACCCCTTAGACATAATCGATGTCATCGTCCTCAGAGAGGACTAAGACTAGCCTCTTAGCATTCATCATTACATGTTATAGGTCAAAAAGTGCGGAAAATTAAAATTGTATACATATTGAAGTATACATAGACCTCTCGCTTACTTTGGATATAAACATATGGAGTTATAGTAAGATTACATAGGCTTCTCATTTAGTTAACATAATCAACATATAATGAGTTAGTCTAACAATACTTTCATACATTAAACCATCTAAAGGATATACAATATTTGGGCATAACCCTTACGCAAGTACATATTGCCACTTAGGGCTTACAATAATTGTCTTTAAGAATAAGGAAGCAACGGATGTCTTTTAGACTATATCGATCCTACTAGGGTAGACCAAAAGGCACCATCCTCGGACTTGGAGGACTCACCACTACTTAGAGGAAGAAGTCCAAGTATCCTTGCAAAAGTGGCCTAGAAGCTCTTCAATGGCCGGAACCTACAATGTTGGGGAAAAAGGGAAGAAATATGGGTTAGTACAAAACACATGTACTAAGTATGATTCCTATGCATAAAATCATCAATGCATGAGAAAATGCACAATTTAGTCAAAATTATGCTTTATATTCAATAACACAACATGCACACATTTGGAATATTATAAGTCAACCCAACATGATATTAACCCAACACATAAGCAACCCAAAACAATACTTGTGCAATTCCAAGAATAGAACCCCATAACCCTATCCAAAGCTAAGTATCACATTAAGTCACTTATTACATACATACTACACAATCTTATAATGTATCATAACGTGCTTGATTCATAAGTTCATATATAACTTGACATGCATAAGAGAAGTCCCATACCCTCTCTTACCCCATGTAGTAACCTTCAAGACAACCCTAATAGTAGCTACATACTTGACTTATTCATTTATCTTATTACAATAGGGAAAATAGTGCAATAACCGACATGAGACCATGTGAGCTACATGGAATCAGGTATTCTCCTCCCACAACGAAAAGAGAGGGTTAACACTTGCCTAATGTGTAATGAATTTACATAGCTATCTAAGTGGATCCACTAAGCTTTAGTCCTATATGGGCACATAGTTAGGGTCAAGGAAAATTTTACTAGAAAATCATGACTTACTAACATGGAGGTTTCCATCTCATGAGACAACACATATCTTGGGAATTCGAACTTACAAAACGTGAAGAAACCCATGTGGGAGGCCGGACTTACTAACGTGAGACCTCCATCTCATTTACATGCCCGTTCGGTACGAAACATCTATTCCCTTTAGTAATCATCATACCTTTTATAAAAGATCACATTAATCTCTTCTAGACCCCTATGTGAACAATTCATCACCATGGCTCATAGATATTCTTAAGTGAGAACTATCCTTTCACTTTAGAAGACCACATACAAGTGAATAAACCTTTCACACAACACTTTGTCATAATCATGAGAAGTTACTTTCAATCATATAATAATCATACCATAACATACTTGCATACTTCATAATCAATTCAGTAGTCTAGGGTTAAGGATAAGGAATACTTGCTATAAACATCACAACCACACATTAGATATAGAAGTATTACAATCAAAGCAAATCATACTTCGTAATCGAATTCAAGAAGAATCAATCTTCATACATATTGCCCTCTCATTGCCTTCATACTTCAATTACCAAAAATTACATAACCAATGTATAAACAAGGTAAATCCAAGAAGTAATATATAGAAATTACTATTCTACACCTTCACACAATCATCATCTTCCACAATTTCTATAGAATTACAAGACATAGTGAATGTAGGGAAGAACAAGGGTTCAAAGGGGTAATCTTGATTGATTAAAAACAATTGACCATTAATACTTAGTTAAAAAATGATAATAGACTATAATTCATCACAATTGATTACCAATTTCGTTTTGAAAAGAGATAGATTGAAACCTTAGTTTTGAGGAAGTTGGAAATCATCTTTGAAAGGGCCTCTTGGGGAAAGGAATCCCAAGAGTGAAAGAAACCATACCTTAGTGATGATCTTGCCACTAATTTGAGATGAAAACCTTGGTTAATTCGTCCTTGAATTGGAGCCCTAGTGTTCTTCAATGGAGGTTGAAGTTTGGGGAAGCGAGAAGCTAGAGAGATGTTAGAGAGATATGAGTTTGAGAATTGTGGGGTGTTGGTTTAGTTTAATGAGGGTTAGGTGTTATATAGTCCCTTAATTAACTTAATTAGACCTCCCCTAACCATTAATTAACCATCTAACCAACTAACTAATTAAATTAACTCACTTAAAATTGGACAGCCCTTACAGACCTGACTTACGAGACCCCGACCTACGGTCCGTAGGTCAGTCGACGACCCCTGCACCCACCGTCCTGTACAACCGTCGTTTATGTCAGAGACCATGTTTTGGATGCCTTTTTGAAAATGGCTAAGGAATCACCTACGGAGTCCATCGACGCCTCGTCTCCTGGACGACGGCTCGTCGACTGGTCTCATAGGTAGCCACTGTCATTTGACAACTGTTGGCCATTTTAGAAGGGTCCTTGAAGGTGGTCCTTGGGGGGTCGTACGCAAATGTTTCAACCCTAAACGTATTCTAATACATGTTTAACATCTTCTTACCAAATTTCATTGAATTTCGACTCCTAAAACCCCATGAAACATAACAAGGCACACTAACTTCTATTTCACAATTCACCGGACGTCATGGACGTTGCTTAACATTTTGAATCTAAAACTTCCTAAATGATTTATATTCATTACTCTAGGTCCTAAATAAGGAGTCCAAGGTCTAGTTCATCATGTGAGGCTCTAGATTAGGTCTTAGACTTTCGGAGTATTATACTTACCCTCTTGGTGCGGTAGAACATGAATCTAACGTCTTACCCTCAAACATTTTTCATTATGGTGCATCCGGACTTTAACTTGATGTCTTACCCTTTTTGGTGCATCCGTACTTTAACCAGGTCAATGTTAGTGATTGAACACTATTGTATTCTAAATCATAAAAAGATTTTAGAAAATCCATACCTGATTTTATTCATATAATACCTTGATTCTCATAACGAGATTAACCAAAACATGAGCTAAAGAAAAATTAAAACTCACTCTCAATTGTCTAGAGTCTCGTGTTGATAACGTGTTATAAATACAAGTTCAGAATAAATAATATAAAGAGAAGACAAAAATATAGAGATGAAGAACAAGACTTTTCTTTTTCTTCAAGTGTATTATCAAATGGTGAGTGATATCTCTATTTATAGTGTTCAGATATCACTCCCAAAGATCACCACATTAATAGATACATAGTTGTCTCTTAAGGTTCTTATCACCTTGGAAACACTTATACATGAATCCAATTAATTATTGAATAACTCTAATGGATCATCCACATAAAACAATGGATTTATAACAAAAATAACATTTTGTTCTTTTTAATCTCACTTACCAATAATAATAGAATAACAACATTTACATTTTATCTAATAATATATATTAGTAACCACATTACCAATTTCATTTCGATAACCACAAAAAACAATTCTAATAAAATAGAAATTTTTTGTATTCCTTAATCTTTTTCGAATCGATATAAGATAAACTTGTTCTAATAAAAAATGTTAATAGGAAAAGAATTTATTTAAAAAATAAAGGAAAATGGTTTGATATACCCCTCAACTTTTGTAATGACCTGATTGGCCATTTTTTTGGAATATTTTGTGTATTTACTATTTTCCCCTCTCGTTATCGACCTCGAGTATTTTTGTTTGAGTTTGAAAATTTGGTTTCGAACTTTGAGTTAAAGTTGAGAATTTGGTAAAATTTGAGTTTTAAAGGCTAATGTTGTGAAAAATAGGTTTTCGGTGTCTTTTGGAGTTTAAAGTATCAAAATGGAATTTTTTTGGTTCCATCAATTCTAGAATGTAGAGTTTGGTCTGTGAGATTTGTTACCCATGAAGTCTTTGAGTTGACTAGTTCATGCTCATAATTCCACATGAACCCTATAAGTGGAGCAGTCTTGAGATGAGAAGTATCTTTCGATCCTTGAGTTGAGTAGTCCATGTCCATAATTACGCATGAAACCTCTGAGTCGAGCATTATTGAAACGAGTATTATCATTAAAGTTCTTTAGTTGTGAGTTTTTGAGTCTCGAGTATTGAGTTCTAGTTATGGTTATTAAGAACCTTGAATTGAGTCGATCACGTCTATAATTTGACATGAACTTTATTCTGAGAAGACTTTTATAATTTTTAAAAAAATTATTTTAAGACTTGAGCACTTGAGTTAAGAAAGAGTAGCTTCAAGTTCATTTTTTTTAAAATTATATATCCCAAGAGTAAATGTTTTCACATTTAAAAGAGGATGATCGAAAGAGTTTTGAGTAGTTTTAGAAACATCACTTTTTAGAGAAAGACTTTTGAGTAATAATCTAAAACAATAGAAGGAGTTATTCATCTTAACATATGAGTTGAGTATATTTTTGGGAGTAGTATTAAGTACCGATATGGAAATGAGTTCAAATAACTCAAGACTCCATAAACCATGTAGCCAGGATACGTAGAAAGGGTCATATTTATAGTTGATTCCTAGATTAGTACTTTTTAGTATAGACTAGTGGATCCACTGAGAGGTTCTATACTATGGCAAGGTATAGGTCAATTCTGGCAGTGTGGCGAGATGTTGTATCATCACATAACTCATAGTGATGGTTGTCGGTTAAACAACTCCCACATAGTTATAATATTATATTTTATTATATATATAAAGTGAGTTTTTATTGTATTCTTCAGTACATTTAGTTGCTACATACTATTTTAAAAGTTTTCCATATAATACATCTTTTATTGTTGCTTTATCTTGAGTTGAGTATCTAGAGTTGAGCATCTTGAGCTGAACTATATTTGATTGAGTCAAGTACCTTATTCTTGAGTTGAGCCCATTTCACTGACTTAAGAACCTTATTACTGAGCTGAGTATCTTATCCTTGAGTACTTTTGAGTTGAGTAAGTTAAGTAGTTTTGAGTATCCTTGAGTCTACCTCTGAGTTGAATATCTTATCTTTGAGTTGAGTATCTTATTCTTGAGTTGAGCTTAGTGAGTGAGTTCAAAGGAGGTAAGTATGTTACCTTTTTATCAACTTCAAGCTTATGTTTATGGTTTATATTCCCCTTACATGCTTGTACATTCCACGTATTGAGCCATTTGGCCTACATCATTTTATGTCAGATACATGTATTCATGGTCATCAACAGGAGTTTTGTTGAAACCACATGGAGCTCGAGTTGTCTATGGTGTGTATCCTTGCTTCTACAAGATTTTATTTACTTTTCAGTTTAGTCAAGATGTCGTGGGTCTTGTCCCGACTTCCATCTTTGTCATTTAGAGGCTTCATAGATAGTCAGTACAATTGAGAAGTCTGTATCATTTATTTTGATAAATATTTTAAAGACTTAAGTTTCTTATTTTATGTCGAGTTGAATATATCATTTTTATTCATAGTTATTCATTTAAGTTTCAATGAGTTTTATTATGTTTTAGGCTTTGTATGCTTTAGTTAGTTTTTAGCTTGTAGTCTGAGTGGATGAGGGTTCTCTTGGGGACCACCAATAGTTCTCGAGTGTCGGCCACGTCCAGGGTGTAGACTAGGATCGTGACAAAAGATTGTTGAGAAAACTTTTCAACTCTAAGAATAATTATGTGAGAAAACCTTTTCACATGCATGTATTGAGTAATATGTGAGAAATAATTTGTGTTGGCCACTACTCATTCTAATACTACTTGTGAATTACAACATTTAACGATCTGATTCCGTCGTTATGAAAAAGTCAATGAAGAAAGTATTGGGGCCATAAAATATTTTGGTAGTAACTTGAAATTTCCCTACCTAGTCCAGATTTGTATGAAATCGGAGGCATCAAGGTTTAGGAAAATTTAGTGATGAATGAGATATCTAATTGTGAATTTTATTACATGATTGGATAGATAAAACTATAAGGAACCTGTACCACTTTACGAAATCAAATTCATGTGAGTAGAACTCCCGAATATGATCTTTTCGGTAATGGGTACATTATGTCACCATTGACGCCACTGGAGCAGGATTCTGGGCGTTGGAGCGGTGCCACTGTAAAAGGCCATACGCAACTTAAAGTCGCTAATAAACCCCTAAACTACCATATATGGTATTGTTTGACTTTAAGGGCTAAGGAGGCGACCCCATACTAGTTCTTGACAGTTTTCCCCTTTCTTGAGGCTAAAAGTAAGGTTTTAACACCCCAAATCTATTTTTTGATCTGTAGAACCTATTCTTTTGGTTATTATCGATGGAGAAGGGTTTTGATATAAGGATTATGATGGAAAAGCTCTAATTTGGGTATTAGGATTTTGGGTTGGTCTAGGGTTATTGGGTTTTTTATAATCCGAATAAGTAGTCCTTTGATTGTTGATCCTTGCGTATATTAATTGTTGTGGACCTAGAACAAGCGGAAAGAATCCGGAAAGGGAAGATTCAAGTTCCTTAGGGAATTAAGCTTGGATTCGAGGTAGGTAATGGTTATGATTTCATGTTTGTGTGATATATGTTCGTAATTACTTCATTATAATGAATGTATATATGTGAATGTTGCATTATTGATTGCCCTAATTGTAAATGAGTATAATTGAATAATTGTATGCCATGAATCAACTCTTTTTGTATGATCTTGATGATGTACTTTTGTTTGTGATTGTGGTGTGTGATCGGGGATCATATTGCCATGTTCCGATAAGGTAACTTAGATCGGGTTTCCACGTTTTGACACAACTATTGGATCGGGTTGCCACATTCCGACACAACTATTGGATTGGGTTGCCACGTTCTAGCACAACTATTGGATCAATTTCCCACGTTTCGACACAACTATTGGATCTGGTTGCCACGTTCCGACACAACTATTAGATTGGATTGCCACGTTCTGGCAATCTAACAGTTTGGGATTGGGTTCCGTGTGAGGACCATTGAATTATTTTATGTATCTACTTGTGATGATTACGTTCATACCTAATAATGATTGATATTGAAAGACTATTTGTTGCTCTAAAATGATTTAATTGTATATTGCTGAGAATTGTGAAAATATTCGTTGATGTGAATGATGATGACATTGTATATGCTTGGTATATGCCTATTTTATAATGTTGCGGTTACTTATATATGTTTCACTTAGTGGGATAGCCGCGCGATCCTACCGTGATCCTACAAGTACATTGTGGTTGTGTACTGATACTGCACTAGCTCTTATTTTTGTTGAGTACAGGACATGTTCCAGTGGCTATTGATAGACCTTATTTAGAAAATCAATGACCGTTTTGAATTCAAGGGTGAGCTATTTTTCTCGGACTGCCTTGAGTTCTCTTGGGCTTATGTCCACTCTTTTGAACTCAATTTATTTGTTAAGGTGTTGTTTAGTTTTGGGGTTGTACCTCTTCTTGTTAGACTTGTCGTTAGTAGAGTGTTGGAATAATGACTTCCAGGTTCTACGGGTTATATTTTCGCATTCGTGTTAGTTCATTTGTTTAGTTCCTTAATAAATAGTTTAGTTATTTAAAACTGTTTTTGTATCTTTAAATGCCTAGTTTTGGTTTAGTTTCTTAGTTTGTGTTGTAGTAGTGGTTCTCCCACCGGATGGTTAGTTTGGGTGCCAATCACGATGGTTTGGGTCGTGACAATTTGGTATCGAAGCCTATGTTTGTTGATCTCATTGTACCAAAATGAATCTAGTAGAGTCTTGCAGAATGGTAAGATGACGTCCGTACTTTTCTTTGAGAGGCTATAGGACGTTAGGAAAAACTCACTTCTTTCTACTTCTTTATGCTATGACTTGAATCCAATTGGTATCTAGGTGATACAAATTGGTATCTTTCCTCCTTCACTCTACGGTTTGAACTAGAGCAACAAAAGTGGTAACATTATCGCTAGAAAGAGAGAGGATGTGTATAAACTACCGATAGTTGAATAGGGTTCCCATTCGAACAAGTATCCATCGTCTCGGATAGACGACCTATTTGACCAATTGCAAGGTGCATAGATTTTCTCTAAGATTGATTTAAGGTCTGGTTACCATCAGTTAAAGATTGAGGCGATTAATAATTGGGTTCGACCAAGTTCTATAATTGAAATTAGCAGTTTTGTAGGGCTTGTTAGCTACTATTGTCGCTTGTGGTATGAGTTGAGTCCAATTCGTATCTTCCAATTCCAATTGGTATACCAACGAAGTGAACTAGATTGAACACAAGCAAGTTAATTGGAACTGAGAGGGTTCCAATTGGTGTCTGGCCTTAGGGACCGTATAAGGTATGACTGATAGTCATTAATGGAACAAACTAATTACATAAAAAATTGGACTTATTTGTAAATTGTAACTTGGGACGGTGAATGTTGCTTCTAGTTATCTAAAATTAACTATGAATGTAAAAAGAGTATTACTTGAACACTTTGATATGATTATGTTCCCAGTATTGCTTGACTGAATGTGATCTGTGCAATGTGTTAGTCTAAATGTTGAAAGTGTGCCATTTTTATCGCTTGAGTGTCGTGGGACTTGTTGTAAAAGGAAAATCATCAGGAGATTAGGCACAAGGGGCTAGATAAATTATGATATGGTTTGTAAGAGAGAAATATTGATGTGCATTGCGACTAACTGGCAATCGTATGAATGCGTTGGTGTATCCTGGGAATGAGTGAGTTGTAGTGTTGAATGTAACATAAGAGAAATTGTGGAATGTGTCTCGTTACTCGGGGTAACTAATGATTCTCCTAGCTATAGGGATTATTCTAAAGGTGCTAATTAAAGCTCGGACCTTGGTGAAATTAAAGAAGATAGAAAAAACCTGGGAAATTTTTGTCCTGGGTTCTGGTCCCATTAGAGCCGCTACAATGGATTTATTCCGCTAGTGCTGGACGAAGGGAGGCATAAACTTGCCAGTTTTTCCCTATTTTCCTCGTAGTAATTATGGATCCTGAATTGTACCTCAGTTTTCAAGAATCGAATATAAGTTATAAGGTGTGTTAAAACTGTGGAAAACCTGAGCATAAGGAGTCGGATGTAGTGATCACAAGTGCTAAAATTGTTGTGGCCGGATGACTAATGTGTTGTTGATTCGGATTCGACTTATTCATACGTGTCAGTTCAATTGCCTTGAGATTTGATGTGGTCTGTGATATACTTGATGCCCTCATCCATGTTTCTGTCCTAGTTGATGAGTTAGTCATAGTCACCGATGCTTATCGTGTTTTTCTATTGTATGGTGGATTCTCAAATTTGGGTTGATTTGGTTATGCTTGATATGACTGACTCGATATAATATTAGGCATGAATTGGTTGTATCCCCTATTATACCAGGCTTAATTCGGATGCCAAGACGGTAACTCTAGAGATTTCCAGTAGGGAAATATCAGAGTGGAAGGAGTGTACAAGACTAAACTAGCTAAGATCATATCTTTCATTCAGGCTAGGAAGCTGGTAGGACAAGATTGTTTGGAATAATTTGATCATATTCAGGATGTTGAGGTCGAATCCCCCTCTATTGAGTCTATTCATGCGGTGTTAGAATGGAGAGATTTTAAAAGCTCAAATCCAAGATCTTCGTGATAAAGGGTTCATCCGTCCTAGTGTTTTCCCGTGGGGTGCTCTTGTCTTGTTGTTAAAAAGAAGGAGGCTAGTATGAGAACTGGTGATTTTATCTTAAAGCCATAAGGGAGTCAATTAATACTAAATTGACAAGCTCATGGATAAAGAAAGTTTCATTATGTATACTTGGGTGAAGACAATGAATAATTTTAGAAAGTGCATACAAAAAATTGTGTTAGTCCTTTGAATTTGACGAGTGTACCTGAGTTTGAGGGTTATTTAGATGAAAATGATGACTTGTAGCGATAGTCAGGGATGACTGAGTATAATGGTAATAAGAGTTCATAGTGGATGGTGACGAGATGCAACTATATAATAAGATTGTGGCTAAGCAAATTTGGTGTAGTAATTTATGACTTGCGAGTATCTAAGGTTGTAGTTTTCCAATATTTGGTGAATAATGTGGTCGTATGGAAAGTTTTAAGAGATGGTGGGACACCACTCGAATAGAAATTAAAAGAGCTAGAGTCAAAATAAAGAAAATAGTGGGATGAGTGCAACCTTTAGAGTGAGGCGAGAGAAAGATTATCGTATTGATTGCAAGGGCTAAAGAGATATATTTAGAGGCGTAAATAATTGAGTTAAGAGATACGTATTTTATTTCGTGATGATGTGGCTATGATAATAATGTCACAAGTCTGTCATATTGGTTAAAAACTATTGAAAAAGGACTTGAGAAAGAAATGTACAGACATTAGCTCGAGTGTGATAATAAGTTCTTTGTTTTTGTTTTAAATTAAGTAATGAGTACGATTGAACTTAGCAAAGATTATTGTGAGATCGATGGGTATGCGATGCAAAGATCCATGAATTCAAAAAAAAAACTTCGAGGTATAAGCTAGTGTTGATAAATAAGAGGATTTTGTTATACAGTTGAATTTACAATTCTGATTTTCATTGTAAATCTACATTCGTGGTTATATATTTTTTTAAGGTATGAATTTGCAAAGGTGTGGAATGGTCACTTGTATCAAGTATTGAACATTTAAAAAGACTTACATTGTAAAGTTTATTAATTTTGATCGCTATAATACCTAAGAAAGGTTTTCATTTTAAAAGTGTTATCTTAGAGTAAGGTAAATGTTCAGAGTGTCGATGATGGTGGTTAGTATTGAGAGTGTGAGATTCAATGGAAAAATATGGAAAGTATGCAGAGTAAAGTGAATGGAAATGACTGGTATAAACTCTTCAAAGGAAAACCTTTTGTGTTATTTGATAAATTCTTATGTGACCATCTATTTATTTTTGTACATGGTTGTGAGTGTGATGAACTAACAAGTCTCACATGTGTTTTCCCCTTTTAGGATGGTCCCTAGTGGTGGATCAGTTGTATTGATCATACGATGTTCTCTTGGTTGAGTGGGATGATTTCGGAAGACGTGGTTAATTCAGATGACTTATGTGGTATGGTCTTGGAATTGTTAAAGTATTTTATTGGTTCTACTTGTACCACCTTGATTATGAGAAATGATAGAATATCTACCTTGCTTATTGATGGTTGTTCAACAATCTTGATTTTTAGCTTGTCGTCAAGGTCATGTATCGATTATGTGTGGTTGCAAGTGGGGATTTGAATCAAATTCTGCGATTCTTAAGAGGTAATCTACAATTACTAAATCTAGCATTTTGATAGTGTTTTTGGATGGTTTGTATGGGTGGACATGTCTCTCAAGGAGTATCTGATGTCTAAAGATTAAAATTTGTGTAACTTAAGCTTATGACAGTTTATGTCGTGAGATGGAGATGTTGATAAGAACTATGATTATTTGGGTATTATGAGCGTGTGTTAGTGGGTTTAGATTCACCTCTAATTGTAGAGAGTCTTTATTTAGGAGTTTATCATGGTATTACAAGAAATGATTCGTCTTGATGTTTGTGTCAAGCCCTTGATAACATGTGCAAACATATGTACGATCAACTGTGGTGGTTATTGAGATTCATTTTGTTGATTAGTTAAGTTACATACAATAATATTTATCGCTCGAGTGTTGAGATGGATTAATTGAGGCATGGTAAGGGAGGATGTGTAGGTATTAAATTGGTTGGTTTGAGGTTGAAGATGTGAAACCCTTAGAAGGTAATGAGATTCGGTAAGAAGGGCAAGCGAGACAAGTATCCTTACTAATTCGACGTTTCAGATACTACTCTACCATTATTTTATCCAAGTGTTTCATAGTTGATCATTGGGGGCGAATAATGGGTAAATTGGTATATATTGTAACAAACTGATTCTGTCATTATGAAAAAGTCAATGAAAACAGAATTGGGTACAGAAAACTTTTTGATAGTAACTTGGAATTTTCCAACCTAGTCCAGATTTAGATACAATTGGAGACATCAAGGTGTAGGGAAATTTAGTAATGAATGAGAGATCTAATTGTGAATTTTATTACATGACTGGATAGATAAGACGATAAGGAACACGTACAACTTTATGGAATCAAATTCAGGTGAGTAGAACTCCCAAAAATGATCTTTTTGTGAATGTGTACATTCTATCTCCATCGAGACCGCTAGAACGGGATCCTAGGCGCTGGAAAGGTGCCGCTGTAGCGGGATGGGTCTGTTGTAGTGTGCCAGATGCGACTTGAAGTCGCTAATAAACCCCTAAACAACCACATGTGGTATTTTCAACTTTTAGGGCTAAGGAGGCAACCCTAGACAAGTTCTTGACAGTGTTTCACCATTCTTGAGGCTAAAGGTAAGGTTTTAACACCCTAAATCCATTTTTCGATCCGTAGAACCTATTTTCTTAGGATATTATCAATGGAAAGGGTTTTGATGTATGAATTATGGTGGAAAACACCCTAATTTGGGTATTAGGTTCTTAGGTTGGTCGAGGGTTATTGGGTTTGTTATAATAATAAGACTTTTAATTGTTGATCAATGCGTATATTAATTGTTTTAGACCAAGAACAAGCAGAAAGAATCCGGAAAGGAAAGATTCAAGTGCCTTAGGGGATTCAAGCTTGGATTCGTGTGATGGTTGTGATTTCATGCTGGTGTGATATATGTTCGTAATTGCTTTGTTATAATGCATGTATATATGATGATGTTGCATCATTGATCACAGTTATTGTAAATAAGGATAATTGAATAATTGTATGTCATGAATCACCTCTTGTTGTATGATCTCGATGATGTACTTGTGTTTGTGATTGTGGTGTGTGATTAGGGATCGTATTGCCACTTCTGGTAAGCTAACTTGGATTGGCTTGACACGTTTCAGCACAACTATGGGATCAGATTGCCACGTTCTGATATAACTATTGGATTGGGTTTCCTCCTTCCGGCACAACTATTGCATCCGGTTGCCACGTTTTGGCATCACTATGGGATCGAATTGCCACGTTTCGGCAAGCTAACAATTTAGGATTGTGTTTAGTGAAATGAACATTGAGTTGTGTTGTATATCTACGTGTGATGATTACATTCATACCTATAGATGATTGATATTGAAAGACTATTTGTTGCTCTAAAATTATTTAATTGTATATTGCTGAAAAATGTGAAACTATTCATTGATGTGAATGATGATGATACAATATATTTTTGGTATATGCCAGTTTTATAATGTTGTGGTTACTTATATATGTTTCAATTAGTGGGATAATCACGTGATCCTACCAAAACACTGTGGTTGTGTAGAGATACTATACTTGCTCTTATTTGTGAATACAGAGCATCTTCCGACGGCTTTTGATAGAATTCGTTTAGAAGATCAGAGACCGTTTCAAATTAAAGGGTGAACTAGTTCTTCTGGGCTGCCTTGAGTTCTCTTGGGTTTAAGTCCACTTTTTTGGACTCAGACTATTCATTAAGGTGTTGTTTAGTTTTGGGGTTGTACCTCTTTGTTCTTAGACTTGTCGTTAGTAGAGTTTTGGTACAATGACTTTCAGGTTCTAGGGGTTGTATTTCCGCATTCATATTAGTTCATTTGTTTAGTTCCTTAACAAACAATTTAGTTATTTAAAACTGCTTTTATATCTTTAAATGCCTAGTTTTGGTGTTAGTTTCTTAGTTTGGGTTGTAGTAGTGGTTCTCCCACTGGATGGTTAGCGTGGGTGCCAATCACGATAGTTTGGGTGGTGAAACAACTTCTATTCCAACAATGAAAATAGTCAATCAAAGATATAAGCATAGACGATTGTGATGATTTTTTTGTAAAAAGTGGAAATGAAACACCTTTAAATAGCAACGTTAGTAAATGAAAATTACTTGAATATCACAATTTTCTTTTAAATGAATAAATTAGATCTAATCTCTAGCATTTCTACATTCAATAATGTAATTAAACTACAAAAACTACAAAGTACCTGATAATTACTTAAATTTGACAATTTTCGTATCAATGATTTCATGTGATTCAATCTCTAACATCTCTGCATTTAATAAAATATAACTACTTAAGAGAAATATTTATTAAAACAGTTAGTCGCTACCATTCTCCATTATATTATAAAGGGTCAAATAAAAACCTTTAAACTAGTGTTTTAAAAGGCAGGGGCGTGAGGCGAGGCGTTTTACACAGCGCGGGGCGAGGAGTAAGCCTCGAGACACGGGGCGTAAGTCCCATGGATATACGGGGCATAGTCTCATGTATGTTAAAATTTATAGTTTTATTACTAATAAAATAAGCAAAAGTAAACCTTTTAATGATTTGTGATTTTTATTTGAGATAAGTATTACTAATCAATAATGAAGAAAAAGTATTATAATTATTATTTGAGAAATATCATTACACCAATAATAAAAATATGATTTAAAGCCAAAAAAAAAGATTTTTAAAAAATAAAAATGCTCGAGCGTACATTTTTACGCCCAGGACTTACGTTTTTATATTCAGGTCTTACGCCTCAAATTTTAGGACTTACGTCTTATGGATCTACATCTTTAATTTATGCCCCAAAGCGTTTTTGGTACGCCCTGCCCCGAGACTCGCCGCAAAAATGATTTTTAAAACATTGCTTTGAACTATTCGAAATTTAACATAAATGTCATAATTCAATACTTTGGTCTAAAGATGTCTGTGCCGTCAATAATTTGTTCTAATAATGCCCCTACGACCCTACCATAGTTTGGTTAAAAAATGTACCTATTGTTATTTTATGTGTCAAAATTCCCTTTTCATAATAAATGTATTATTTCTTTTCTTTTTGAACATATTTTATTTCTAATAAAGATATTACTTTGAAGAATCTTATTGTTGTTTATTTTCTTTTTAAATCACTTTAACTAATATGTAAGTAGAAAATAACAGCTTTTACTTTTTAATCTCATTTATCAATTAAAATTGAATAACAACATGTACATTTTAGGTATTAATATAGATCAATAACTCCATTACTTATTTCATCTCTATAACAAAAAAACAAATTCTAATAAAATATTTGTACTACTTAATGTTTTTCAAGTTGATATAGAATAAACATGTTCCAATAAAAATTGTTATTAGGAAAAAAAATATTTAAAAAACAATAGGAAAATGGTCTGATTTACCCCTAAAATTTTGTAATAATCTGATCGGCCATTTTAGGAATGTTTCGTGAATTTATCATTTTGCCCCTCCTGTTATCGATCCCGAGTATTTTGTGTTTGAGTTTTTAGAAGTTGGTTTCAAACTTTGAGTTTAAAGTTGAGAATTTTGTAAGACTTTAGTTTAAAAGGCTAATGTTGTTAAAAAAAAGGCTTCCGATGTCTTTTCTTTTGGAGTTGGGAAAAAGGAAAAATATTCCCCCGAACTATCATAAATGATATACATATATCCTTTTTTATACTTTTCGTTCATTAGTGACCCTATCGTCTAAAAAAAGTACATATTTACCCCTTACTATAACGGAAGACTTATTTGGTACATGTGGGAATCCATAAACTTTAAGAAATATCCCCTTCTCTCAAATATCTATGACTTGTAGTTACATAATTTATCTTTACATTGAGTTTGATTTACTTCAGATGTACAACCTGGTTTATGTGATTCATGTCAATGCTTATTGTAATATGTCTTAAATCCTTTTATTTTCATTAATCTTTCTGCTAATATCATTTGCACACATAGACATTTTAGACCTCAATTCAGACCTCCTTTCATTTACACTGGTCATCTCTCACTCTTACCGTTAATCCCTTCCCCTAATTTTCCCTAATCCCTTCCCTAATTATCTTTATTTTTCGAGGAAAACAAAAATTCATTTTTTTTTAATATGCATTTTTTGTTGTTGTTTCCCAAACTAGCTCATTTTCGTTTATCATTGATCTTGTGTTGTATGGGTACAATTATCACTTGTAGAAAAAAATTATACATTTTGAGTTTTAGGTTTAGCTGAATTGAAATAGTTGGCCTAGTGTTATTTCGTGATCTCTCTGATTGTCGCGGAAGAAATCAAAAACTAATAAAGAAAAGAAGAACATTTACCAACAATCGACTGAAATGACGAAGAATCAACAAAAACATTGAGGAAGCGATGATGAACTTGATCTGTTGAGATGAAGGAATAATTGGATTTTTTTTGGTTATTTGGTTTGTTTGTGTGAGCTTATGTGTGAGGAATTGGGAATTTTTTTAGGTTTCTGGATGAATTATATAGGTGGGTTAAGTGTATATTATGTGGGTTTTTAAAATTTGAGTTTAATTAATTGGTAAAACCAAGTCGCAATTTAATTAATTGGTAAAACCAAGTTCCTTTGTAGGATTATGTCACGTGTACCAAATAAGTCTTTCTGTTATAGTGAGGGGTAAATGAGCACTGCTTTTTGAATGCAGTGGTAGTAATCAACAATAAGTATTACGAAGGGTATTTGTATACCATATACAATAGTTCAGGTTATATTTACACTTTTTCCCTTTTGGAGTTTTAAATGTCAGAATGGAATTCCGTCAATTCCATCAATTTTGAAAAGTAGAGTATGGCTAGTGAGGTTTGTTGATTTCAGATTTGGAGTCTTTTAGAGGATTGGAGATCATAAGTTGTGAAATTGTGGAAATTTAGCCTTTGGATTGACTTTAATCAACATTCGGAATTCGGGTGCTCGAATCAAAATTTTGAGTGTTTCGGTGGATTCGAGGGATGGGTTGATGCCTAAGTGAGGTCTTGGTTATTTTTTGAGTGGTCCTAAGATTTTATAGCCTTTTTAGGCGTTGATTTTTTTTTATTTTCACGGATTTAGGTCAATGAGATCTCAAATTCGTATTTCGATGGTTTACATCCGTAATGTTGAGTATAATGGATTTGCATATGGTTTCTGTATATGGGGTTCTGAACGAAATCATAGGGTCCTTTTGATGATTTAAGAGTTTGTTGTGTGTTTGTTTGTGTCTGTAGGGATCACCTTTGTGAATGCTAGTCACTTAAGCGATCTTCGCAGAATTGCAAAAGCAAAAAAGGCTTCACTTTTGCGAGACATCCTTTTTCCAGGGTTCACTTTTGCAAACCCGAGGTCTCTTTTGTGACATTAGAAGGGGTTTTGAGTATGAAATTTTGGGGTTTAAGCCCCATTTTCTATTTTGAGCTTGGAAAACCATTGGAGGCTATTTGTGAAAGGTTTTCTTGTACTAAATTATTTGGGTAAGCTTGTATAACCATAAAACTTCATTTCCCTTTGATTCATCGTGGATATTAATGAGAATGAGATGAGAGATTCATTGTTCCACTTGATTAAGCTTCATAAATAGAAAAGCGTTAAATGAAATATTATGTGTTGATCATAATGCTTGTGAATTTCCTTGTGATGGCCCCTATTTTATTGGGTGATGAATTGCTTGAATGCATGATAGTGGACTTTAAATTGCATGAATTGTTATCTTTTCCGCGTGGTGTGATATTACTTGTGTGCATTGATTGTTGAACACCATTATGAGACATGTGAAGTTTATGATGTTGAGGTCATTCCGACAAGTGTTTATGATGCCGAGGTCATTTCCAACAATTTCTTTTCTTTTGTTTAGGCCATTTCCAACAAGTGTTATAAATTCCATGGGAAATATAGTTTCAACTAGTGATTTGATATAAAGTCGATGGAAAATGGTTCTGACTAATGATTTGATATAAAATCGACGTGTAATGGTTCCGACTAGTGATTTGATATAAAACTTATAGGAAATGGTTACGACTAGTGATATGATATTGTGTCGATGGAAAATGGTTCTGGTTAGTGATATTGTGCCGATGGAAAATGGTTCCGGCGAGAATTGAATATGATGATCATATGCATTTCAATGCTTATGTGTGACTTGTTAATTGTGATTCATGTACTTGTTACGTGTTTATGATACTATGATGTACTTGACATTGAGATTGACTTACTTGATGTGTGTTGAGATGTAACTGTTCCTACTTTTTGGAGTAGTTTCTACATAACGAACTATAATATATGAGACAGACTCATCTGTCTCCTTTACTGTTAATCCAACGTATGGATCCTTCAAAGAGATTCCAAATCTTTGGAGATCAAAACGGTGCCTTGTCGCAGGACTGTAGACATAATAAACCCTTTATATACTTCTAAGCTTATTGCAGAGGAGAAAACCATTAGAAGATGCAACAATACACATGTCACCGATAAAATTGACAGACTCTTCCAAACTATCACATTAACAGTGATGATTCCTTGGATGAGAAAAAGAAACAACTTTGCAAACGTTTCTCTACACAAAATAAACCAAATAGGTAGGGTTTGGGCCATTGGAGACGACAACAGTAAACTCAGCAATGAACTTCCGTTAGTTCTTTGATACGCAAGTACACCTTGCTAGCGATTTCAAAGACAGACCATTCAATATTTTGTTTATGTTTTCCTCTGAAACAAACCATTTGCGTTTCGTACTATCATTCTAATACTACTTGCAAATTGCAACTTCTGTTCCAACAGCGAAAAATGGTCAACCAAGGATCTAAGGATAAATGATTATGAAGATTTTTGTGTAAAAGGTGGAAAGGAAACACCTTTATATAGCGAAGCTAATAAATGAAAATTATTTTAATATCAAAATTTTCTTATAAATGAGTAAATTAGATCTAATATCTAACGATTTCTACATTCAATAAAGTAAATAAACTGCGAAAACTATAAAGAAGCTGATAATTACTTGAATTTGACAATTTTTGTATCAATGATTTCATGATCCAATCTCTAACATTTCTGCATTTAATAAAGTATGTCTATATATGAGAATTATTTATTAAAATCAGTTAGTCTCTACAATTCTCCATTATTATTATAAAGGGTCAAAAAATCCCTTGAACTATGTGAAATTAAACATAAATGTCATAAGTTAATACTTTGGTCTAAAGATGTCTTTGTTGTCAATAATTTGGTCTACTACTTCCCCTATCGTAGTTTGGTTAAAAATGTCTCTGTTGTTACTTTACGTGTCAAAATTCCCTTTTAATAATAAATGTATTATTTCTTTTAAAAATTTACTTTCAAAAAAATCTTATTCTTGTTTATTTTCTTTTAAAATCACTTTCACTAAAAATATAAGTAGAAAATAACAGCAGTGTTATTCCCTGTATGCAAGTTAGAAAACACAGAAATAGAAAATAGATGAAACAAACAGAAAATAAAATCCGAGTGTCACGACCCAGATCGCCGTGATTGGCACCCGCACTACAACTCGGTGGGAGAACCAGTACTAGCAACCAACTAAAGCAAAAAATCAAAAACTAAGGTTTTTAATTTAGGTATATTAGCCTCATTTAATATTTTAGACTAAGAATAAGAATAGATGATTTCACTGATTTTTGTGTAAAAGGTGGAAATGAGAAACCTTTATATAACAACCTTCATATATACAAGTATAAATAACTAAAATATTACTATAACTGCCACTATATATTAACTAAATTACATAGCTACAAATTAAATGAAAATTGTTTCAATATCAAAATTTTCTTATAAATGAGTAAATCAGATATAATATGTAATGTTTCTGTATTAAATAAAGTAATACTATATATAATAACTATTAAATAAAATCAATGTCCCTAAACTTCTCCATTCTTAATCTAAAGGGTCAAGCCCGCCTTTAGACTATGCAAATTTGAACAAAAATGTCATAATTGATCATACTCTCCTACCACCCGACAGAAATAAGAAACACGAAACAAATACTCCCTTTGTTCAGCTTTACTTGTCTGGTTTAGAATTTACACGTCCCTAAAAAAATAATGATTGACATGAATATTTAGCCAGAGTATCCATTATATTTAATGTGCACTATAGCTATTTTTGTGAATCTTCTATGTACAAGAAACAAAATTATCTAGCAAATTTAAAAGGCTTTAAAACATAAAGGCAGACATTAGTACATGCATCACCTACATTCAACCCCATGCAGAAGCAATATATAAATAAGGATCAAATAACTAACTAACAATGCAGAAGAATAAGCCCAGAATCTGAAAGTAAATGTACCAAAAATATAACGATATCCAACTAACAGAATCTCTAATGAACTAAACAGTAACTAAAATAATATCTAAGGCCGAAATGGTGGACATAGACCATGGAGAGTTCCTTGGAAGCCCCCGAACGATGTCTATCAACAGTCGCGCGAAGATGCCCTGTACTCAATAAAAATAAGAGTTGGTGCATAATCAATACACAACCACAATGTACTGGTAGGATCACGCAGCTATCCCACTAATGCAACATAAACAACTCAATACAACATTACCATCACATGCAAATATATATCGCATACTCAATATTATCAACATTCAGAACAACAACACAATTCACATGCTTTCACGTAGTTGGTCCTCTCACGAAACCTAAAGTCAAACCTGTTAGCATGCTGGAACATGGAAATTCGATCCCATTTTATGCTTGACATGGCAATCCGATCAAATTTTATGCTAGAACGTGGCAATCTGATCCATGTTAGCTTGCCCGAACGTGGAAATTCAATTCCCAATCACACACCACAATCACAATTACAAGTACATCATCAATGATCATACATTATTTATGATTTCATGGTAATGACAATCACACCTCGCATTTTCAAAGTCTATGATCAACATTGCAACATGCATACATAAACAAGTATCACAGTGAAGCAATACAAGAATATACTGCATGTCATTAATCACAACCATCACCTACCTCAAAACAAGCTTAAAAGCCTAAACAACTTGATCCTTTCCTTTATGAATTAGTTCCGCCTTTTCGTGGTCTATAATTAACAATTTATATACGGAAATCATTACGGAAACACTAAATTCCCGAAAAACTCACAATTAATGAACCCTAGTTCAAAACCAAGAACCCTAGTTCAAAACCAATGACCAAAACTAGTCAATTAGGTTAATTCCACCAAAATGTTCTATGGATCAAAAAATGAGTTCGGAGAGTGTAAAGCTTACCTCTACCTTCAATAATGGTGGAAAATGAGTTGGAATAGCCCAGGGGTCGTCTCTTAGCTCAAAAAGTCGAAAAATACAAAATAAGGTCATCTAAGGGTTTGATTTACGAATTTTAAACCTATCATCCCGCTACAGCAGCACCCATCCCATTGGAGCGTCGTCGCTGCAGCGACACTAATCCCACTGTAGCAGCAAAAAGCGAACCAATGAGCTTCCCTTGAAAAATCCCAAAATCCTTTTATTCCATCTCCGCCTCGCCCGCTACGGCGACACCTCTTCTGCTGTAGCGGCGTCACTGCAACATCAAGCAACGACACAAAGCGAGGCATTGCTATCCTTAAGGAAATTTTACTTTTACCTTTTTATAACACCGTCTTAACTCACTACGTTCAGAAAATTCCCTTAGCGCCAAATTAATTCCCGATGATCTACTTATTCGAATTCAATTCTGTAAAGTCACACAGATTTCTTAACGAGTTATATAACTGATTATTTAATAAAATCCAAATTTAATCGGTCTGATTGCTACAAGATTTCCTTACACCTTGATGACGCTAAATTTCTTAAAATCTGGACAAGGTTAGGAAAGTCCTAGTACTATGAAAAAGTTTATCCACCTCCATTTTACCCTGTTGGCATTTCTATAACGACGAAACTCGATCGTTACAATAGATACCAATTTACCCATTAATCATCCCCGAGCGATAAACTAAGGAAAGGTAGGCTAGAAAAGGAACAAGGTAGTACCTGATTCGACGAACAATTGCGGATACTTGTCTCGTATATCCTTATCGTCTCCAAAGTAACTTCCTCAACTAGACGATGTTTCCATTGAACCTTCACGCACTTAATCTCCTTGGTTCTCAAACTCACAAACATCACGATCAAGAATAGTAATCGGTTCCTCTCATATTGGTTGTCCTTATCTAGCACTATTGAGTCCCAATTAATGATATGGTCATCGACACTGTGATATCTCTTCAACATGGACACATGAGATACGAGATGTACACCGGACAAATTTTGAGGTAACACCAATATATAAGCCACCGAACCTACACGTTCAAGGATCGCAAAGGGACCAATATAGCGAGGGTTAAACTTACCCCTCTTACCGAATCTCACCACCCCCTTCATGGGTGATACCTTGAGAAGAACATTCTTGCCCGTCTGGAAATCCATGACTCTCACCTTGTGGTTTGCGTACTTCTTTTGTCTATTCTGTGCATCTAGAAATTTAGCTTGAATGCTCCTCACCTTATCTTGAGCATCCTTCACTAAGTCAACCCTCAAAGGTTTTACATCTCCGGATTCAAACCAACCTATGGGCAATCTACATCCACTCCCATATAATACCTTAAATTTTGCAGTATTAATGCTTGAGTGATAACTATTAATATAGATGAACTCACATAGGGGTTGGAACTTATCCCAATGCCCTCCAAAGTCAATTACACAAGCTCTCAACATTTCCTTCAACACTTATATAGTCCTTTCTGATTTTCCATCTGTTTGGGGGATGGAAGGCTGTACTAAAAGTGAGTTGCTTGCACAATTCATAATGCAACTTCCTCCAAAACATGGAAGTGAAGAGGGTGCCACGATCTGATATGATGGAAAGGGGCACACCATGCAGCCTCACTATCTTCTTTACATAAATACTAGCCAAATGTTCAGCGTTGTAATCCACTTTTACGGAATGAAATGGGCTAACTTTGTAAACCTATATACTACAACCCAAATAGAATCAAATTTGCCCAATGTCTTTGGAAGACCAACCCCAAAATCCATGGCTATCATTTCCCACTTCCATTCTGGAATCGATATCCTTTGAAGTAGCCCCGCATGCCTTTGATGTTCATACTTCACTTGTTGACAATTCTGACACTTCGTCACAACTTCTCAATGTCTTGTCTCATACCCGACCACTAATACACTCGTTTCAAATCTCTATACATCTTTGTCACACGCGGATGAATAGAGTAGCATGACCCATGAGCCTCTGCCAACAACCTTGGAATCAAATCATCAACTCTCGGAACACATTTTCTACCCTTATAGTTGAGCGAACCACACACATCTAGGCTAGTACCTTGAGACTTACCTATTACAATCTTTGTTCTAAGTTCATCTAAATCTCCATCTTAAAATTTCTTGGCCTTGAATTCCTCTATCTAACATGGAGTTAGATTCAACACTATCTAACAACCCACTTCTTTCAGAGATGCCCAACTGCACGAACTTAGACTCTAAGGTTTGAATCTCCTTGGCCAACAGTCGCTTTGTTCCACTCAAGTGAGCTAAACTACCCATACTTATCGCCTTTTGACTCAAAGAGTCTGCCACAACATTTGCCTTACCCGGATGGTATTGAATAGTCACATCATAATCCCCGAGTAATTCTATCCATATTTGTTGTCTTAAATTCAAATCCTTTTTGGTGAATACATGCTGCAAACTACGATGATCAGTAAATACCTCGCAGTTAACTCAATACAAATAATGTCGCCAGATCTTAAAAGTAAATACCACTGTTGCCAACTCCAAATCATGAGTGGGGTAAATCGTCTCCTGCACCTTCAATTGACGCGAGGCATAAGCTATGGGATTCTTATCCTGCACCAACACAACACCCAATCGAGAATGTGAAGCATCACAATAAAAAACAAAGTCCTTATCCTCAATTGGTAATGCTAGAATGGGCGCTGTAGTCAAAAGAGTCTTAAGCTTTTGGAAGATCTCCTCACATTTTTCAGTCCATTAAAGGGGTACCTCCTTTTTGGTCAGATTGGTCAATTGAGTAGCAATTAAAGTGAAATTCTTAACAAAATGAAAATAGTAACTAGCAAGTTCCACAAAACTCCTAAATCTTCCATCACCGAACTAGGTTGTACCCGATTCTCAACCGCTTCGGCCTTTTGGGGATCGCCCTTACCGTTTCTTTGGAAAACACATGCCCCAACAATGCAACCGACTTCAACCAAAATTCACACTTGGAAAATTTTGCATACAACTTCTGCTTCACAAGAATACCTAAGACCGTACAAAGATGGTCTGCATGTTCTTCTTCATTTTTTGAATAAACCAAAATATTATCAACAAAAACTATCACAAAAGAATCAAGAAATGGCTTGAATACCATATTCATCATGCTCATAAAAGCTGCCAGCACATTGTTCACCCAAAAAACATCATAAAAAATTCATAATACCCATAACGAGTCCTAAAGGCCGTCTTAGGTACATCTGTAGGTGTAATTTTTAATTGATGATACCCGAATGGTAAATCAATCTTGGAAAAGACTGTTGCACCTTGCAATTGATCAAAGGTATTATTTTAGGCAAAAGGTATCGATTCCGAATAATGACCTTATTCAATTGCCGATAATATATACATATCCTCATACTACCATCTTTCTTCTTAACAAATAGAACCGAAGCACACCATAGGGAAGCACTAGGACGAATAAATCCCTTATCATGAAGCTCTTGGATGTGAGCCTGATCTCTCTCAACTCTGCCGGAGCCATGCAATATGGAGGAATAGAGATGGGATGAGTATCGGGTTCTAAATTAATCCAAAAATCTATGTCTCTACCCGAAGGCATGCCAGGAAAATCATTAGGAAACACTTCACTAAACTCAGACACCATAGGAATAGATCCAATGGATGGAGCCTCAACCTCAACATTCCTAACATGAGCCAAGTAATCTAAACAATCTTGTTCTACCAGTTTACTAGCCTAGAGGGAGAATATAATCTTAGCTTGCTTAGGCTTGTACAACCCTTCCCATTCTAATCTTTCCCTTCCCGGAATTTCTAGAGTCACCAACTTAGCATCAATTAAGCACAACATAATAGGGAGACAACCAAGTCATGCCTAAAATTATGTCGAAGTAAGTCATATCCTATATCACCAAATCAGTATAAGTCTAAGATCCCATAGAGAAGATAAGGCAAGCATGATAGACATGGGTGACTATGATTGACTCTCCATGTCACGCCTCGAGCTACCCCCGAGACGCGGACATGGAACCTAGGACCACAAGTATCCCAAGCTAACCCCGCTGGCATGATCATGAGCATAATAAAGATAATAAACTAAATGCGGAAGCTAAATCATAATTTAAACTGAAAATATGGGGAATACCCATATTCTATAACTGAGATAAATGAAATACTGATGAGTTTAATACAAAGAAATTATTAACTCAACACTAAGCTGAAACTAACTATGTCTGAAAATAGCCTCTAAACTGACTAGAAATGCTGGGACAGGCCCTATCTAAGTCTAGCAAAAACTGAAACTAAAGGACTAAATACTAAAAAGAAACTCATGAGTATTTTCCTCGGAGAATGAGGATACTGGATCTGCTAAACTGGAGATCGGAAATCAATCTAAGTGCGATCAGGAGGCGGAGAACTGAACCTACATCACGAGAAGATGTAGCGTACATATGCGTTAGTACTTCAAGGTACTGAGCATGTAGGATAGAGTAAAGCTGAAATAAAACATAACTGAACAAGCACAAGAGCAATTATAATAATCTGAACTTGATATACTTAATTCTGAGCTAACTGGATGCAATGACCAAATTTATAACATGCTGAGACTAAGTAATAACTGAACTGTAAATATAGTCTATGCATTAGAGTCGACTGATCTGTGGGAGCTACTAATAACCGATAATAAAACCACATGAGCTAAATGTGGAGTCTGATGTATACGCCCCATCGAGAGGACCCAATATACCCTGCCAGAGGTATAAAGGCATGCTGGCGTGATTGCTAAACTGATTGCCCATAGAGGGGACTTAAAACCTACTTAGGCTAGTAGTTCTGGGACTAATTGGGTACGCTGAACGCTAGTCCAACTCGGTATTATCGTACTCCCAATGAAATATGTAATTAAATGATTATGACTGAGTTTCTGTAAATAATGGATAGCTCAAAACTGAACATGCAAACTGAGAATGCAACAATTAATCTGGTAATTATGCATTTATAACTGAGTCATGTATATCTGAAGTAACTGAATATCTGACATAGCATATGTAATTCAAGAACTAAAGAAATACATAGCTAGGGTTCTGACATTCATAAGATAAACTGAATAATAACATGGAAATATGATTTGGAACATATAACTAATTAGCTCATGAGTTATGTTGAAGTTCTAGAAACCCTAGGTATAATCATGATATGGGAATTAAGAATCTGACAAAAAACTAGGGATCTAATGGGTGAAAGGAACCCACTAGTGAAATCCCAGATACCTGGTGATGAAATTCACGGAGAAATATTTCGATTTTTGGGTTAGAACTGCTGGAACATTGTTGCGTTCTTGAACTAGGGTTCTTGACCTTTTTATCCTTTCTTGCTTCTAATTTTCTAAGTTTTGATTTAATGATTTGACTTAGATTCGTTTTAGTTATGTTTCTAGACTTAAACTAACTACAATCTGATGATTTAAGGTCAAAACGATGTATCTTACGGTTTAAACAAAGTGGGAAAAGACTAAAAGACCCCTGAGTTAATTATTGTCGGACCAAAACGATGACCTGGACTGATGGTCCGTCGTTTATTCGACGGTCCGTCGTTTGGGTCCGTAGGTTGGGTCTGTTCGACAGGCCTTTACTTAAACGGGCAAAACTTTTTATTCGGAGGTCTGATTTTAGAAAACTCAGTGGCTATCGAAAGCTAATTTAATTACCTAGCATTTCATAGGTCATGGGACACCTAACTCATTTTGTGCTAAGAGTTATGATCAATTAAAGTTGACCCAACTGTATTTTCCCATCCGTAGGTCCATCTACGGACCATACTGGTCAATCGTGGTTTTTGTCAGAGAGTGGCTAAATGGGGTCTTGATCGACGGACACAGACTACGGACCATAGTCTGACCTATGGATTGTAGGTCCATCCGTCGTTCGACACTTAGTCAAATTTTCTGGGCTGTGTTTTTGGGGGCTTCAAACTCAAACGATGGATGCACAGTACGGACCGTATATCAGACTACGGTCCGTCGATGGTAACCGTTGGTTGCACCTGCAGATTTCTAAAAAGCTGATTTCTAGTCTGTTTTAGATAAGGGGTGTTACATTATCTCCCCCTTGGGAACATTCTTCCTTGAATGAAGACTAAACTAGCTGAAATAGAGGGAGAGAGCTGCAATCCCTACTACTAAACACTGAGAACTGAGTTTCTGACTGAATTGAGTTCCGAGAACATGCAAATACGCTGAAAATGCAAGTACAAACTGAGGGAACATGATTCTAAGACTGAATTCACGCATGAATGACTGAAAAACTGAAGAGGAACTATTACCTCAAGATAGAGTGGAATCGGAAGGAAAGAGGTGAGGATACTTGGCTTTCATGTCTGCTTCTTCTTCCCGAGTAGCTCCATCTACGGACTGACTCCTCCACAAAACCTTGACTGAAACGACTTCTTTGTTTCTCAACCTTCTAACCTCATGGTCAAGAATCTCAAGTGGTACATCCTCATAAGAAAGACTATCTTTCATCGCCACACTCTATAATGGCACTACAGATGCTGGATCACCCACAAACTTCTTCAAAAGCGAGATGTGGAAGACTGGATGCACTGCTGCTAAGTCTGCTGGTAACTCTAACTCATATGCCAACTTTCCAATCCTTTTCAAGATCTTGTAAGGGCCTACATATCTAGGGCTGAGTTTCCCTTTCTTGCCAAATCTCATCACTCCTTTCATAGGTGACACTTTTAGGAAAACCTAATCATCAACTTTGAACTCTAGTTCCCTTCTCCTTATATCTGCTCAAGATTTCTGACAACTCTGGGCTGTCTTAAGTCTATCTCTAATGAGTTGCACTTTCTCCATAGCATAAAGGACTGAATCTGGCCCTATCAAAGCTGCTTCACCTACTTCAAACCAACCAACAGGAGATCTACATCTACGCCCATACAAAGCCTCATAAGGGGTCATCTGAATGCTGGAATGGTAGCTATTGTTGTAGGCAAACTCAATCAGAGGAAGGTGATCATCCCAACTACCCTTGAAATTGATCACATAAGCTCTCAACATATCCTCTAGGGTCTGAATGGTACGCTCTTCCTGTCCATCTATCTGTGGATGAAATGTTGTGCTATGGTTAACTTGAGTACCAAGACCCTTCTTAAATGAATTCTAGAAATGAGAGGTAAATTGAGGACCCCTATCTGAGATGATAGACAAAGGAACTCCATGTAACCTGACAATTTGATTAATGTAAAGCTTGGTATAGTCCTCTCCCGAATATGTAGTCTTGACCGCTAAAAACCGAGAAGACTTAGTCATCCTATCAACTGTCACCAAATGGAGTCATGATGTCTGCGAGTACGAGGTAACCCTGTGATGAAATCCATATTGATCACATCCCACTTCCAAGTAGGAAAATCGATCTGTTGAGTCATACCTCCTGGTTTCTGATGTTCTACCTTGACTTGCTCGCAATTGGGGCACTTACTCACAAAGTCTGCTATATCCCTCTTCATGCCATTCCACCAATAGACTTCCCGCAGATCGCGGTACATCTTAATGGCACCTGGATGAATAGAATACCTGGAGTTATGGGCTTCTGCAAGAATGTGCTATCTCAACTCGCCCACATCAGGAACACACAATCTACCCTGGTAGCGAAGTACACCATCTCCGCCTTGGGAGAAAACCTCCACTATTTGATTGTGGACTACACCCTTAAGTTCAAGCAAGATTGGATCACTGTCTTGCTTTTCCTTAACCTCCACTACCAAAGAAGATTCTGCCCCATTCTAAACTATTACACCACTGTCTGCTATGATCATAAGGAGAACTCCCAAGCGAGCAATCCTGTGAACATCCTTCACTAGCTCCTTCCTTTCTTCCTCAACATGGGCTTCACTACCCACAAATAATTTGCTACTACATTCGCCTTACCAGGATGATAATGCACACTCATATCATAATCCTGAAGGAACTCAAGCCATCTCCTCTAGCGAAGATTCAACTCTTTCTGGGTGAACATATACTGAAGGCTCTTATGATCAGTGAACACATCTACATGAACACCATACAAGTAGTGTCTCCATATCTTAAGTGCAAACACCACTGCTGCAAGCTCGAGGTCATAGGTTGGATAGTTCTTTTTATGAACCTTAAGCTGTCTAGAGGCATAAGTTATAACCTTATCTCGCCGCATCAACACACAACTAGGCCAACTCTGGATGCATCACAATAGATCACATAACCATCTGAACCCTCTAGTAGAGTCAAGATAGGAGCTGTAGTCAATCTAGTTTTCAATTATGCAAAGCTTTTCTCATAATCATCTAACCATTGAAACTTGACCATCTTCTGAGTTAACCTAGTCAATGGTGAGTCTATGGATGAGAATCCTTCCACGCGGATTGGCGAATTATTGGGCCGAGCTGGATTTGAACCAGCGTAGACATATTGCCAATGAATTTACAGTCCGTCCCCATTAACCGCTCGGGCATCGACCCAGGAAGAATCAATTTTTGACTTATTGGTAATCCATGATCAATTTCCTTTCGTAGTACCCTACCCCCAGGGGAATTCGAATCCCCGTTGCCTCCTTGAAAGAGAGATGTCCTAAACCACTAGACGATGGGGGCCCAACAATTCTCAAATGACTCGCATGTTCTTCCTCATTCCTAGAGTAAATGAGGATATCATCAATAAAGACGATAACGAACAAGTCCAAGTACTGTTTGAACACTCTGTTCATCAAATCCATGAAAGCTGGAGGAGCATTGGTTAGTCCAAATGACATAAAATCAAATTCATAATGACCATACCGAGTTCTAAAAGTTGTTTTCAGAATGTCACTATCTCTAACTCTGAGCTGATGATAACCCGATCTGAGGTCTATCTTTGAGAAATGGCTAGCACCCTAAAGTTGGTCAAACAAGTCATTAATCCTGGGGATAGGATACTTATTCTTGATTGTGACCTTGTTTAACTGTCTATAGTTAATGCACATTCTGAGAGAACCATCTTTCTTTTTTACGAACAACACTGTTGCACCCCATGGTAAAATAATAGGTTTAATGAAGACCTTATCTAGAAGGTCTTTCAACTGCTCTTTCAATACCTTAAGCTCTGATGGAGCCATTCGGTAAGGAGGAATAGAAATAGGCTGTTTATATAGAAGGAGATTAATTCCAAAGTCGATTTCCCTTTCGGGAGGGACTCCGGGAAGATCTTCTGGAAACACTTCTGGAAACTCACTAACTATTGGAATTGACTCAAGAGTTGGGGTTTCAGATCTAGAATCCTTAACATGAACTAGATGATACAGATAACCCTTAGAGATCATCTTTCTGGCCTTAAGGTAAGAAATGAATCGACCCATATATAGGTCCTAAGCTACTACCCTTCCACTATAAAGATTGGTTCGTCTGAAAACTGAAAACGAACAATCATAGTTCTACAATCGACTGAGGCATAACAGGAATGTAACCAATCCATGCCTAGAATTACATTGAAGTCTACCATTTCTAACTCTACAAGATCTGATGAGGTGACTTTTTGAGGGACTGTGAAAGGGCAATTATTGTATACCCGTCTAGCTATAACTGGGTCACCAACTGGAGTAGAGACTGAGAAAGGTTATAATAGAGTTTCTGGACTAACACTGAATTGGACTGCTATGTAAAGAGTTACAAAGGAAAGAGTATCCTCTGGATCTAACAATGCATAAACATGAAGGTCAAACACTCGTAACGTACTAGTGACTACATCAGGAGAACCTTCCTGATTCTGGCGAGCCTGAAGAGCATACAACCTGTTCTGGCACTGACCGCCACCTGTACCAGATGAGTTACCCTATTGAGTCAGGCGACTATCTGATGCTGATAAAGTTGTAGACTGAGATCTACCATTACCACCTCCTTGAACCTGTCTAGAAGGAAAATCCCTCAACCTATGACCAGACTGACCGCACCCAAAGCATCCTTCTTTTTCTGCGAGACACATGCCCGGATGGTTCTTACCACACTTAGGGCAAGTGGGGTATGTCTTGGTGCCTGAAACACTTCCCTGAGACTTAGAGCCTGGTGCTCTATCATTCTGGTCATACCTGTTCTTGGAGGATGGAACACTAGCTGACGAACAGGATGGAGCTGAAAACTTCTGCTGACTCTGCAAACGATTTCCACCACCTAATTTCTGCTGAGAATAGTCATAGTTCCCAGTCCTATCCTTCTTATTCTCCTTGGCCTGTTCCCTAAGCTTATCACCCTCAACCTGCTGAGCATGAGTCATAAGCCTAGAGATGTTCATATCTCCCAGTAACATAGCATTTTTTCACTCAGTTTTCACCAAATCTGACACTCCATAAAAGAACTTATTCACCTGAGCCCCAGAGTCAGCAACCATGTGAGGAGCATACCTGCAGAGTTGGTTAAACTTCAGCCCATACTCTTGGACCGTCATATTTCCCTGCCTTAAGTTCATGAATTCTTGAGCCTTTGTTTCTCTCAACTCTATTGGAAAAAATCTGTCCAAAAAGGTCTCACTAAAACAATCCCAAGTAATAGGAGCTGCATCTGTACCCCTATTTTCCTTCCACTAAGTGTACCAGATATGAGCAATATTCTTCAACTAGTCTGATGTAAACTCAACCCGATCATTCCCAGTGACTTGCATTACCTCAAAGACCTTCTTGATCTCATCCAAGAAATTCTGAGGATCCTCATTAGTTTGTGATCCTAAGAACTCAGGCGGATTCATCCTAACAAAATCAGGGACCCTTGCTTCTGCTGATCCACCATTTGCATTCACAGGATCATGAACCCGATTGTTCTGGTTGGTCATACTCTAAGCTAACATTTGTATGGCATTCCTGAACTCAGCATTGGAGACTTTCTGATCTGGGACTGGAGGAGCTGCGTTTGCATTCCTGGTGTTCGCATTCCTGGCGTTAGCTCTACGAGGAGGCATAATCTGAAATGCAAAACGTCGAGTTAGAATTGAATTAGATCACACCTTACGCACGATAAGAGTAACGTTAAAGTGAAGTTCTCCTAAAACACTTAATAGCCTCCCTCTTATTAGATGTGGTGCACTTCACACCTATGAAAATGACTCTACTTAGTGCGGTTTTTCAGACATCCTAGGACTCTTAAACCTAGTGCTCTGATACCAAGTTTTGTCATGCCCCGAGCTACCCTCGAGACGCGGACACGGAACCTAGGACCACAAGTGATCCCAAGCTAACCCTGCTGGCATGACCATGAGCATACTATAGATAATAAACTGAATCCGAAATCTAAATCATAATTTAAACTGAAAAGATGGGGAATACCCATATTCAATAACTGAGATAAATGAAATACTGATGAGTTTAATACAAAGAAACTATTAACTCAACCCTCAACTGAAACTAACAATGTCTGATAATAGCCCCTAAACTGACTAGAAATGCTGGGACAGGCTCCAGCTAAGTCTAGGAAAAACTGAAACTAAATGCCTAAATACTAAAAAAAAACTGATGACTATTGTCCTGGGAAAATGAGGACTCACCACTGGATCTGCTGAACTGGAGATCGGAAATCGATCTAAGAGCGATCTAGAGAATGAGAACCTGGACCTACATCACGAGAAGATGTAGCGCACGTATGAGTCAGTACTTAAAGGTACTGAGCATGTAAGATAGAGTAAAGCTGAAATAAAATATAACTAAACAAGCACAAGAGTAAGTATAATAATCTGAACATGATATACTAAATTCTGAGCTAATTGGATGCAATGAACAAATTTATAAAATGCTGAGATTGAGTAATAACTGAACTGTAAATATGGTCAATGCATTAGAGTTTGACTGATCTGTGGGAGCTACTAATAACCGATAAAAAAAACTACATGAGCTAAATGTGGAGTCCGATGTATACGCCCCATCGAGAGGACCCAATATACCCTGCCAGAGGTATAAAGGCATGCTGGCGTGATCACTAAACTGGTTGCCCACACATGGGACTTACAACCTACTTGGCTAGTAGTTCTAGGACTAATTAGGTACGCTGAACCCTAGTCCAACTCGGTATTATGCTACTCCCAATGAATTATGTAATTAACTGATTATGAGTGAGTTTCTGTAAATAATGGATATCTCAAAACTGAACATGCAAACTGAGAATGCAACAATTAATCTGGTAATTATGCATTTATAACTGAGGCATGTATATCTGAAGTAATTGAAATATCTGACCCTAGCATATGTAATTCAAGAACTAAGGAAATACATAGCTAGGGTTCTGAAATTCATGTGATAAACTGAATAATAACATGGAAATCTGATTTGGGACATCTAACTAATTAATTCATGAAGATCTGTTGAAGTTCTAGAAACCCTAGGTCTAATCATGATATGGGAATTAAGAATCTGACTGAAAACTATGGATCTAATGGGTGAAAGGAACCCACTAGTGAAATCCACATACCTGGTGATGAAATTCACGGAGAAATATTTCGATTTTGGGGATGGAACTGCTGGAACCTTGCTGCGTTCTTGAACTAGGGTTCCTGACCTTTTTATCCTTTCATGCTGTAATTTTCAAAGTTTTGATTTGATGATTTGACTTAGATAAGTTTTAGTTATGTTTCGAGGCTTAAACTGACTAAAATTCAATGATTTAGGGTCAAAACAACGTATCTTAGGGTTTAAATGAAGTGGGAAAAGACCAAAAGACCCCTGAGTTAATTGCTGTCGGACCAAACGACGACTTGGACTGACGAGCCGTCATTCAATCGACGGTCCTTCGTTCGATCGTCGGTCCGTCGTTTGGGTCCGTTGGTTGGGTCTGTTCAATAGGCCTTTACTAAAACGGGCATAACATTTTACTCAGAGGTTTGATTTTAGCAAACTCGATGGCTATGGAAAGCTAATTCAATTACCTATCATTTCATAGGTCATGGGACACCTAATTCATTTTGTTCTAAGAGTTATGATCAATTAAAGTTTACCCAACTGCATTTTCCCTCTTACTGTCTGCTAATTTCCACCTACGGTCCGTACTGGTCAATCGTGGTTCTTGTTAAAGAGTAGGTATGTGAGGTCTTGATCGACGGACACAGACTATGAACCGTAGGTCCGTCAGTCATTCGACACTTAGTCAAATTTTCTAGGCTGAGTATTTGGGGGCTTCAGACTCAAACGACGGATGCACAGTATGGGCCGTAGATCAGACTACGGTCCGTCACTGGTAACCATCGGTTGCACCTGCAGATTTCTGAAAAGTTGATTTCTGGTCTGTTTTAGATACGGGGTGTTACACTCCAACCAGGGTAGAAACACATATGGGACCATCAAGATATCACACATCCTTTTAAGATCAAAGGCAAAACTCACAGACACGTAAGAATTAGTGGAACGCGGATCAAATAACACATTAGCCATCCGGTCACAGACAAGAGTAGTACCTGTGATCACTGGATCAAACGTCTTCACCTCATTTTCCCCAGAAAGTCATAACATTAAGCTTTATCATCCACATGAGCTACCTCTCTGCCTGGTTGCACATTACCTCTACCTCTATTACCATTTCCTCTACCTTTATGGTCTCGATAGTTACCTCCTCGCCCACTTTATGGACGTCCTCTGCCATTATTTTCATTTCCCGCGGGTACAAAAGCTTGATTAGGATGTTTTCCAGACTCGAACATACGCGGTTTTGGATAGTTTTTTCACATGTGTCCAAGTTCCCCACAATTCAAGCAAATGCGATCACCGGACGGTTTTCTGGACACTACATACCCAAGTATTCTGACTGGCTGGAAAATTATTAGATGGAGTCCCCCAATAATTACTTGTAGAGGCGTTCATGGTGGACGCAATTAGGTTGGCCGCTAATGTTGGTCGTTCAGATCCCCTAGCATAGGAACCCTGAAAATTCCCACCATTCTTGGCCCTCTTAGACACCGCTTTAGTTTGACTGTCTCGCCTCACCCCCTCTACTTTCTTGACATAATATGTCACCTCATTATAACTCTTCCCTACAGAAGTCATATGGACAGATAATATTTGTAACTCAAAATCCAGTCCATTAATAAACAACTGAACCCTCTCCTCGTTGGTAGTAACAAACTGCATAGAATATCTTGATAAGGCATGGAACTTGGCCTCATAAGCAGCCACAGACATATTACCCTACTCTAATCCCATTAACTCATCCTTCTTGCGATCTCTCAGGGTCCTAGGCACATGATTCTCTAAGAAAAGTGCATGGAATTGGGTCCAAGTGAGTGGAGGTAAATTCGAAGATCTACACTCTATATAAGCTCTCCGCCATTGCTTGGCCTCACCTTGAAGTTGGAAGGACACGAACTCGACCCCATGTTGGTGAACACATCTTATGCAACCTCTTGTAACAATCCAATATGAACTCATAAGCATCCTCTATCTTAGAACTAACAAATACCGGGGGCTTGAGCTTAAAAAACTTGGTCAACATGTCATGCTGATTCTCGGTCATCACAAAACCCAACAAAGGATGGAAGAAAGCATTGTTACCTTTATTTTCACCCGCCCTAGTCGTAGTATTAGCAGTAGGGGGATTAGCACGAGCTCGAGTAGCTTGATCATGTGGTTGTGCTCCCGGATTAGAAAACCCCTTCAAGAATGCCATAATTTGTTGAGCTAACATCAGATCATGAGAGTTATTACTATGGCTTCAAATTGCCCTCCTTCCTCTTGTTCAACCTCCTCAACATTCTCAATATCCTCTTGATCTTCTATCACCTCATCATATGTCAGAGGGTTCTCATTTACCGGGATATATTAAGCTGGAACCTCACCCACAGTAGGCGCCACTGTACGAGGACCTGTACCCCTAGATCTTCCTCTACCTCTACCTCTACCGCGACCTCTCGCTGCGGGTTCGTCAGCTGGAGCATTAGCAGGAGCTACGAGCCTAACACTGTTATACCTAGTATCAACCATCTGCGGATAAAAGAGTGAATGAAGTTAGATAACAATTTGAATCGCTAGATAGCAATTGGAATCAAGTCATAGCATGAAGGAGACAAGAGAAAATAGAGATTTCCTTAAGTCTTATTGCATGTTGAAGAAAAGTAAAGGCGTCACAATACCTTTCCGCGAGACTCTATTAGACTCATTTCGGCACATCGAGATCAACAAACCTAGGCTCTGATACCAATTTTGTCATGACCCAGATCATCGTGATTGACACCCACACTACGACTTGGTGGGACAATCACTACTAGAAACCAACTAAAGCAAGAAACTAAAACTAAGGTTTTTAAGTTATGGAAGCAAGTTAAACAGGTAAAAACAAGGTTTCATTACTAAATAAGGATCAAATAACTAACTAACAATGCTGAAGGATAAACCTAGAATCTAAAAGTCAAAGTATCAAAACTGTAACAATATCTAACTAATAGAATCTCTAATGAACTAAATAGTTAGGAAAATAATATCTAAGTCTAAAATGGTGGACATAGACCAAGTAGAGTTCCTTGGTAGCCCAAACGATATGGATCACTCTTGAACTCAGATAGATCACTGATCTACTATGCAAGGTATGTAAATAGTCGCGTGAAGATGCCCTGTACTTAACAAAAATAAGAGCAGGTGCAGAATCAGTACACAGCTGGTAGGATCACGCGACTATCCCACTAGTGCGCAACATAAACAATTCAATACAACATTATAATCACATCCATAATATATCACATAATTAATATCATCAACATTAAGAACAACAACAAAATTCACATGCTTTCACGTAGTTGGTCCTCCCACGGAACCCAAAGTCAACCTGTTAGCTTGTCGGTACGTGGCAATTTGATCCCATTTTTTGTCGTAACGTGGCAATCCGATCCAATTTTATGCCGGAATGTGGCAATCTGATCCCCAATAACACACCACAATCACAATTACAAGTACATCATCAATGATCATACATTAGTTCATGATTTCATGGTAATGACAATCAGACCACGCATTTTCAAAGTCTATGATCAATATTGCAACATGCATACATAAAGAAGTACCAAAATCAAACAAGACAAGAATATACCACATATCATAGGATCACAACCATCACCTACCTCGAAACAATCTCGAAACCTTGGACAACTTGATCCTTACCTTTTAGGATTTGTTCCGCTTGTTCGTGGTCTACAATCAACCATTTATATACGGAAATCAATAAGGAAACACTAATTCTCGGATAACTCACATTCTATGAACCCAAGTTCAAAACTCATTTCCCCAACTAGTCAATTAGGGTTAATTCCACCATAGGATAATTTAAGAAATCATTCTCCATATTGACTTATTCTAAAATGTTCTACGGATTAAAAAATGAGTTCAGGAAGTGAATTTCTTACCTCTAGCTTCAAGAATGGTGGAAAACGAGTTGAAATAGCCTAAGGGTCTTCTCTTAGCTCAAAAAGTCAAAAAATAAAATAAAATAATGTTTTCTATGGGTTTTACTTATGAATTTTAAACCCGTCATCTAGCTACAGCGCACCCATCACGCTGTAGCTGCGTCGCTGCAGCGACACTTATCTCGCTATAGCGGCACAAAGCGAACCAGTGATCTTCCCTTGAAAATTCCAAAATCTTTTCATTCAATCTTCGCCTCGCCCACTACAACAACTCCCCTTTCGTTGTAGAGGTTTCACTGCAGCGGAAAAAATCCCGTTGCAGGGGCACGAGGCGAGGCAGTGATCTCCTTAAGGAAATTTCACTTCTCTGTTTTTACAACACCCTCTTAACTCAGTACGCTCAGAAAATTCCCTTAACGCCAAAATCAATTTACGATATTCTACTTATCTGAATTCAATTCCGTAAAGTAGCACGGATTCCTTAACGAGTTATCTAACTGATAATGTAATCAAATCAACATTTAATCCGTTTGATTGTTACCAGATTTACTTACACTTTGATGACTCTAAATTCCTCCAAATCTGGACAAGGTTGAGATAAACCTAGTACTATGAAAAAGGATTTCCAGCACCAATTTTTCCACGTTGGCATTTCTATAACGACAAAACCCCGTCGCTACACCGAGTCCACAGAACCCACTGTCTTTTCTTAAGAAATTTAATTCCCTCAAGTACTTGAGTTTACAATTAGTTCCTCCCAAGATAATACAGATTAACTATTAGAGAATTAAGGTACCTCAAACATTACTAATTTTAGCGAACAAAAGAACAGCAGCGAGAGCAAACATAGACTCACTAGATCGACAATTTTGTTTATGTAAGAAAATGTATGCAGGGAGAAAAAATTTGAAGTGTTGAAAAACGGAAAAAACATCTCTATTTATAGGCATTTGTAGCAAGGAACGTGTCTTTTCGACAATGGTGTGAGCGCTTCTGTTCAGACATGTCTTTTCAGAATGTTGTATTTTTTGGGAAAAATAACATCTTTTCATACGGAACATATCTCTTCAGAACACGTTATCGTTACACACGAATTTCAAATAAATTATGTTACGCAAAATTAATTCAGTTAATTAACTAACATCTTGAATTAATTTATAAGAGAAAGGAAATCAATCAATGGAATTGTTTAAATAATTTTTTTCCAAAAATGTTATCAATCAATCATTTCCCAAATTCAAATCCAAATTCAAAGCCGAAGGTAATGACCCAAAATCGAAAGGTCATTTTTGATAATTTTGAATAGTCATTTAACTATAATTAATTAATTTGCAGGTAATCTATTTATTGTCAAAAATAATGGGCCAAGCCTGAAGTATTAAAATAGGTTAATATGAAATTATTATTGTTAATACATAGTTAATTTAGAAAAATAAATAAATAAATAAAGAGGAGTTTCATTAATTGTTGCACATATATGTAAATATATAATAACATTATATATCAATTTGGTTATATATAGAGTGATAATTAGTGGTTGCCATTTTTATTCTTAAAAGCTATACAACAAATCTATTTATGGGTTATAAATTTTGATAATTCTAGAATAAGTTGTGAATGGGTAATTTGAGTGTGAATTGTGAACAGTTGACGGCAGAAGGGTTGAAGCAATAGGGTGTTGCCAATGATTGTTTAGCTAATTTTGGATAATGTTTAACCAATGATTATTTTTAACGGACTTTCTTTTGAAACAAAAAAACAAGAAATCAAATTGGATTCCTCTTGCTGCTACAACGATAGTTTGCTGGGAAGTTACTTGTAATTTTCTTGAAATTTCCTTTTGAATTCATTGGAATTATGTTGTTGAGAGGAATTAAGATTTAACCTTGGGCTTGAAACTTAGGAACTTAATTACATATTTGGGTAAATATTTGGGTCTAGGCTAAACCTATAATAATATGGGTGTTGTTACTTTCAAAATCTTAATATAATTATGTACTTGAATTTATTGCATTAAGTAGGAAGTTCAACGAATTGGAAAGGCTCAAGTCTCGGATTGAATTATTCATTAATTGAGGCAAGTGGATTTCTAAACCCTTGTTAAGTGTATGCAATTTGTGTATTTCCTTATAATATGTCTTTGGGAGTAATGAGAATTGGTGATGAGTTGACTTGTTCATGTTGTGTAATTTTAATGATGAAAAAGGGTAATAATAAGGTAATGTGATAATATATTAGTGCGTGATGTTTGAGAATGATTTTGAAGGCTTATTGCTTTTTTTTTGTTTGATGTTTTATCACAGTTGTATTGTTGTGAATTGTACATTGATATGAAAATGGTCATCTCATCATTATTTGTGTGAACATGTCATTTGCATTATCCTGAGACATGGTTTTGACAAGTGTTATGTGCGTTGAGAAAGAATAAGAAACTTAAGAAGATGTACCATTTCGAGGGACGTATCGCACGCCGCGATGGATACTATATTTTGAGGGAAGTATTGCATGCCGCGATAGATACTATATATCAAGGGACGTATCGTGCGCCGTGATGATTACTATTATCGAGGGTCGTATCACACGCCGCGATGGATGCATGGACAGATATGTCCCCCATGGGTCATATCACACGCCGCGAGGGTCGTATCACTATGTCAGACATGCATCCCTATACTTGACATTGCATTCCAATGCATTGCACATATTTATCGTTAGTTAACTTGATACTGTGTTTTGTTGATCTTGTGAGTGCCTTTCCGTAGAACTTTGATTTGTGAATAATGAGCTTGTTGTTGAGGATATATAATTGTTAGAGTATTGTTGTTGAGCTGTGGGCTTTGTAATTTGTGGAGGTTTGGTTGGCGTGGTAAGAATACCCATATTCTGTTTCCTTAGCTTGTGTGTAGAGGTTTACTTGCTGAGTACTGTGTAGTTTTATACTCACACCTTGATTCTACAATTTTTTTGTAGGTTACTAGCCCAGACCTTTGTGATATATGTTCTCTTTTTTTCCAAGGGTTGTTGAAGATTTGTGAGGTAGTTGTTTGTCATCTCACCAGACCTTCTTACTTTAATTTATGATTTTGTTCTATTCTAGAAACAAGGTCATTTGAGACTTGTGTTTTCTTTTTGAATTAATTGTAATACTTTAGAGGCTTGTACACGTGACAACTAGATTTGGGGGGAGGGGTGAGTTTATTATTAAAATTTTGCATTTTATTGTAATAGTTGAGTTTTAGGGTGACTTGTATTGGTGGGATAAGATGAGTGTCGTCATGTCCATTTTTGAGTCGTGAGAAAATGGTTTCATAGCCTAAGTCATAGGTCTGACGTGTATGCAAGTCGAGTCTAAGTAGAGTCTCGGGGATCGGTACGGAGAAGTTTGTACTTATCTTCGAGAGAATATAGTGACTTTTAAAAGAATCTTCACTTCTTGGATCTCTATCATACGTACTTGATCTAATTTTGATTCTTATCGCTTCACTCCATTCACTCTCACTTATAGTAATGACTCGTGTGTAGTTCCTCATAGGTAGTTGGGGTTTTTTGTATGGCTTGGAGTCTAGATCTAGTTTGGAAGTGATAGAGTTATTGAAAGGAGGCTTGGTCAGACGAAGAATATTCAGAAATTTGATGGGGTTGAGTAAGGTCAGTTACCCTAGTAAAGAGAATAGTACTTGTGTGGTATATAAGATATTTAGAGTGGTTTAACAATTGGAAGTAGAATGATTAAAAGGATGGCTAGATAATGAATAGTGTAACCTTGGAAAATACAATTGGTATAGTTTTCATAACATGAATGAATTACTTGGAAAATGATGAGAATGATTGCGCAAATTGATGTTACAATGTCTACTACGGTTTCATAGATTGAGTGTATATAAAAAAGGGTCATTATAAGACTACTATAATGGTATCGATTCATACTTGCTTAGAGTTAGAGAAAGTGATACTCGTGTAATTTACCTTATCTACGAAGGGATGCAGATCGCTCCGGACGAGAGATTGAATAGATTTGATAGTGTATGTTAGTGACTTAATGGGGCAGAAATGTGTAGGCTATTTGAAAACAATCTTATCGATAGGTATGATGTGTTCTAGTGGTGTATTTAACATACTTCACAATGTGGTACTAGTGGTACATGAAAATGGATACGTTGATGTCAAGTGCGATTACAAACAACTTAAAGAGTTATCAATTGTATGACATGCTTATATAATAAGATTTGATGTTGCATTCATATTTGAGAAACCAACTAGCTTGCTACTACAGAAGAATGAGTTAAGCATTATGTATAAGAAAGCTTTTAGTGGTGGATCTTTGGTACAATATTGTTATGTTTAGGTTGTGAAGTGTATTTTGAGGATTTTAAATGGTTGGTATTTCATTGTAATCTCTGTGGAAGTGGATCAATATTAGGATGACAAACTTATGGGTAAAGGACGTCTCAAAGAGTATACTTGTGTGAAGGTAATTGAAAGTTTTAGTAAAAATTGCATATAAAAATGGGTTAGTGCTTTTAATTTGATTGGTATAACTGGATTTAAGGTGTCATGTTGATGAAAAGGTTGACTGTGTGGTGATGTCAAGGGCTAACAAATCATAATGATAATAAAAGTTTGTAATGAATAGTGACTAGGATGCAACTATATGATAAGGATTGTGGGTTAAATGAATTGCATGTTAATACCAACTTGTGAGTATCTAAGGTGTGATTTTTTACTATTTAGTGAGTAGCGTGGCTATTTGGAAAGTTTAGGAGATGTTGGGATACCTTTTGAATAGATTTTAAAGGAGCTAGAGTTATATTGGAAAAACATGTGGGATATAGTGTAGCCTTCAGAAAGAGGTGAGAATAAGAAGTTTTATTTTTCTAATTGCAATTGCTGAAGAGGTATCTTCAGGAGGTTGAGAATTGTGTTTAGAAACACGTGGTGTCATATATTTTACAATGTTTATGGTAATAGTATCACAAGTTTATCATATTGGTTAAAAATTATAGAATAAGACATTAGAAATGAGTATGTATATGTTCCGCTCGAGTGTGATGATAAGTTATCTTGTGGTTTTTAGTTTGGTAAATGGCATGCTAGAATTTTTGATGAAGGATACGGTGTGATCAATGGAGAGGCGATCAACTATAGGCTAAGATGCATGAATCCATAAAGATATTCAATGTATGAGCTAATATTGATAGATAACGGAATTGTATTACACGATTTGGATCAAATATCAAGTTTTTCCTTGTGAGTCTATGTTTATGGTAGTATGTGTTGTCGAGGTATGAATTGGTAAGGTAAGATATGATTGATCACATGGAGTATTGAGCATTTGAAAGGACATATGTATAATTTGAGTAAAAAATTTGATTACTTTTGATGGTTAAAGAACCTAAGGGGGATTTCATGTAATATTTTTTTTAGAGGCTAAGGTAAAAAAATGGCAAGGGTTTTTGGCCAAAGAATAAGACCGGTAAGTGAGTCAGCAAAAGGAACAAGAGTCTGGTATATTGAAGAGTTTAAGATATTTAGAATTTTGTCTCATGGAAACTTTATTTTTAAATAAAAGTGAAGCAATCAGGCCTCTTGTATAAATCAGTGGTTTGTAGTTGAAGGTTTTATTTATTTTTGCCTATGAGTTTAGATATAACGGTAAGATGTGAGCTAGTTTGATACATCATTACTCTGGAGGTTATAATAGGATTATATGAAGATTGAATTTTGATTTGGGTGAGAAACAGTAAGGTATGAAAATTTTAGTGTCTTATGTGGGGTTAGATTGCTCAAATTATGATAGGTGACTTAAGAATGATGTACAAGGTGAGATATTCTACATAGTTATTACGAATTCAGAGATGGGTTAATACTACTCTATTATGGGACTACATAGAATGTTAAGATGTTTTACATAGATATTTGATGGTGAATAGAGGTTATGAGCTTATAGTATACAAAATAATTTGAGCGACCAAGAATTTCCCAAAGCGTTGGCATGAGGTATATGATGGTTTAGAATGGTAGCTAAAGCATGGAATGTGAAAGTGGTGTATAGTTGATTTTGGGTGCGATTTAATAGTTTTATCTCGATGGAAAGATACTATGAAATTTGAAAGTAGTGTTGTTAGCCTTTTTTGTGACTCGTATTTGTCATGAAATGCTTAAATAAAAAGAGGGATAGCCATAGTTTGAACATATATGATACAAATACTTTGATACTAATGATTGTTTGAGAGTAAGGTAGATGATCAGTGTGCTTATAATGTTTTATTAGCATTAAGAGTGTCTATTTCAATGGATGTGGAGTTTTATAAACCAAATATATGTGCAATCATAATAGGGACTAAATTAGTGATTATGGGTAGCTAGATAATCAAAGATATAGAGTCAGATAAATGAAATTTTACTTATGTGGGCACTATGAAAGGAGTATCTTGTGTTATTCAACCTTGCTTCCGTATATTCCTATGTGACCATGTTCTTCGTACATGATATTATTTGTAGTATGATTCATTGCTTATGCTACTCGTGTTTCCACATTTATGGGTGAATTTCTAGTGGTGGCTCGAGTGTCCCGATCCTGTTATTATCCTCTTAGTAGGGTGACATTCTTGGGCATACTTGGTCATTTCAGTTATAAGAGATTCGGTGTTGTTGAGATAGTTAAAGTATACCGGTGGTTCTACATGCACATCATTGATTATGAAACTTATGTAATAGCTACTATGAAGAGTTACAATTGTCTAAAAGAATTGTTAGATGTTCTGCATTTTGAAGTGCATTGCTTGTTGGGTGTTTACTTGATATTGTTGTTCTTTGGGTTAGATAAGTTTGATTCTCCCTTGATGAGTACGTAATGTCTAAAGATTTGATTTTGATAACTTAAGCTCGTAAAAAGATTGTGTTGTGAAAAGAAATTCTTGATAAAATTTGTGATGGTTTGTGCACTATGGGTGTGTGATGTTGGTTCAAGTTCACTTCTGATTGTAGCTGGCATTGATTCAAAATGTTTCTTGGTTATGTAAGAAAAGATTTTCATGATGGTTGTGTTATGGTCTAGTGGGCTTCAGTTTAGATTGGGTTCATGAGTTAGTATGTGGCTTGATAATCACCCTTGATTTATAGGTCTTCCAAAGTTTGATTTGTAAGTTCTGTGTTCTTAATAGTTGATATTGATGGAATGATCATAAGGAGAAGCTCACTTTGAAAGATGAACATCAATTAATAGGTCATAACTCAGGCTTTTAGTTAAATTGGTTACTCTTCTTTCTTCATCCTTATGTTCGAAGACAAACATCATTTTTAGTGGTGCATAGTGTAATGATCCTGACCCAGACCCGAAAGGTCATTTTTGATCAGTTTGAATAGTCATTTAACTATAATTAATTAATTTACGGGTAATATTTTATTGTTAAAAATAATGGGCCAAGCCTGAAATATTAAAATAGGTTAATATGAAATTATTATTGTTAATACATAGTTAATTTAGAAAAAAATAAAAATAAAGAGGCGTAGGAAACTAACCTACGTGCGGCGTGAACACGAATCAACAGAGGGAAAACTGCTTCACGTAAGGAAAGTTCAATTGATGCTTTTGACTTCTGCCAGCATTAATAGGTTTGCTATCCTTTCATTAATTTTTGCACATATATATAAATATATAATAATACTGTATATCGATTTGGTTATCTATAGCATGATAATTAGTGGTTGCCATTTTTGTTCTTAAAAGCTATACAACAAATCTATTTATGGGTTATAAATTTTAATAATTCTAGAATAAATTGTGGGTAATTTGAGTGTGAATTGTGAACGGTTGACGGTAGGAGGGTTGAAACAATAGGGTGTTGCCAATGATTGTTTAGCTAATATTGGATAATGCTTATCCAATGATTATTTGTAAGGGACTTTATTTTGAAAAGTAAAACAAGGAATCATATTGGGTTCCTCTTGCTGCTATAGCGATAGTTTGCTGGGAAGTTACTTATAATTTTCTTGAAATTTCTTTTTGAATTCATTGGAATTATGTTATTGAGAGGAATTGAGATTTAACCTTGGTCTTGAAACTTAGGAACTTAATTACAGATTTCGGTAAATTTTTGGGTCTAGGCTAAACCTATAATAATATGGGTATTGTTCGTTTCGAAATATTACTATAATTATGTAAAATAGATTGCATTGAGTTGAAAGTTCAACGAACAGGGAAGGCTCAAGTCTCGGATTGAATTGTTGATTAATTGAGGCAAGTGGATTTCTAAACCCTTGTTAAGTGTATGAAATTCGTGTATTTCCTTATAATATGTCTTTGGGAGTAATGAGAATTGGTGATGGGTTGACTTGTTCATGTTGACTAATTTTAATGATGAAAAAGGGTAATAAAAAGGTAATGTGATAAATTGTTGGTGTGTGATGTTTGAGAATGATTGAAGTCTTATTGCTTATTTGTTGATGTTGTATCACGGTTGTATTGTTGTGAATTGTGCCTTTTTATGAAAATAATCATCTCCTCATTATTTGTGTGAACATGTCATTTGCATTATTCAAAGACATGGTTGTGACAAGTGTTATGTGCATTGAAAAATATAAGAAAATTAAGAGGATGTACCATTTTAAGGGACATATCGTGCGCCTTGATGGATACTATATTTTGAGGGACGTATCGCACGCCGCGATGGATACTATATATCGAAGGGCGTATCGCGCGCCGCGATGGTTACTATAATCGAGGGTCGTATCGCACACTGCGATGGATGCATGGACAAATATGTCCCCCATGGGTTCAGGACTGACAGACAACGAGTGTATATCACTAGGTCAGACATGCATCACTATAATTGACATTGCATTGTACATATTTATCGTTAGTACACTTTATATTATGTTTTGCTGATCTTTTGAGTGCCTTTCTGTGGAACTTTGATTGGTGAATAATGTGTTTGTTGTTGAGGATATGTAATTGTTATAGTATTGTTGTTGAGCTATGTTCTTTATAAATTGTGGAGGTTTGGTTGGGGTGGTTGGAGTACCCGGATTCTGTTCCCTTAGCTTGTGTTTAGAGGTCTACTTGCTGAGTATCGTGTGGTTTGGTACTCACCCCTTCGTTCTACCAATTTTTTGTAGGTTACTAGCGCGGACCTTTGTGATATATTCTCTTCTTTTCTAAGGCTTCTTGGAGATTTGTGAGGTAGCTCTTTGTAATCTCAGCATACCTTCTTACTGATCTTATTAATGATTTTGTTCTATTCTAGAAATAAAGTCATTTGATACTTGTTTTTTCTTTTTGAATCAATATTAATACTTAAGAGTCTTTTACACGTGACAACTAGATTTTGGGGGTATTTTTGAGTCTATATAAAAAATTCCGCTTTTTATTGTAATAGTTGAATTTTAGGCCGACTTGTCTCTGTGGATTAGACGAGTGCCATCACGTTCATTTTTTGGTCGTGACACCAAATCCAAGCCAGCGAGCAATGACGGCGCGAGGGTCACCCTCTTATTAATCCTTTAAGAACTAAAGGAAGTGTTTCCTAATATTAGGACCACATTTTTTCTACCAATGTGAGAGAAATAACCTTTCATTTGTAATTAGCAATGACTTTTTATTTTCTTTCGGAAATTGGTTCCCCCACATTTCCATTTTCTCATCATATTTCCCATTCACATCTTTCTAAAACCCAACAATCCCCCACATGAATGGGGAATGACTATTGTTAAAACATATGCATGAAAAACTTGTGTGTCCGTAAGTAAAGGTTAACCGCATTTGGATAAGTAGGTTTCCCTTTAAACTTTCCGTAGTGAACGTATATCGGATATACTCGGTCAATATGTAGATTTGATATCTTTAAACCGTCGAGTTTTGGTGTATACAAAGACAACACAAGTCAAACAATCAACCCTTGAAGTGTTTTTGATTCTCATTGTTTTGTTTGTTTCAGCCATGAACACATTTTGGTTATTAAGTGCTTAGAGAACTGGCCTTACCGTATTCTCCTCGAAGCGACTTACACTTCACACTTACATAGGTGAATTTCTAAATGTATTATCCCGTAGATACACTATTTGATATACCATGTATCAAACATAGAAACCATTAAAAATTACTTATGTTTTTATCCTGGTAACTGAACATTGTCTCATCATGAAAATGAACCATAAAATAAATTTTGACAATGCTGAACTGTCATCTATGACTTTGCTTGATCTCCTTGAACCTAGAACTTGGGATCTCCAGTCTTCTAGGTAGAGTTACCGCCACGATGATTGTTTCTCGGCCATAGTCCTATTCCCGTCGATGACCTCTCAACTTTCTATCTAGTTAGGCCTCTTGTAAGTGGATCCGACACATTATCCATTGACTTTACATAGTCAGTTGTGATAATTTCACTAGAGAGTAGTTGTGTAACAGAGTTGTTCTCCGTCATATGTGACGAGACTTAACAGTTCGAGCACTTCCTATTGCAGCTTGACTATCACAGTGTATGCAAATAGGGGCCATTGGTTTGGGCCGAAATGGAATATCTTCTAAGAAATGTTGGAGCCATTCAACTACTTCACATTCCTTGTCTTGTAGAGCAAGCTATACACGTTGTTTGGATGATTTCCAAGAAATTGATCCTCCAACAATAGTGAAAACATGTCCACTCGTGTATTTCATTTCAGTTGACCCAGTGATCCAATTTTCATCACTATATCCTTCAAGAACTGCTGGATATTTGTTGTAATGCAAAGCATAGTTTTGAGTGTCATTTGAGTACCCCAAAACTCTCTTCATTGCCATCCAATTATTTTGAATTGGATTACTTGTGTATCGACTCAATTATATTATAGTTTAGGCGATGTACAAAGTTCAAGACATACATCAAACTTCCCAATATTCTGGCATAATCCAATTGGACTGACTTTCATAATTATTCTTAGCAAGATTAAGGTTCACATCAATTGGGGTCTTTCCTCTTTTGAAATTCAAATACTTGAAGTTTTCATTTACCCCTTGAATATAATGAGATTGAGACTATGCTAGACCCTTAGAGTTTCATGAATCTTTATTCCAATATCAAATCGATAACTCCTAGATCTTTCATATCAAACTTACTGGCGAGCATATGCTTAGTAGCTTTTACATTAGCAACTCCTAAATCATAAAACCCTTTCTCTTAATTAATCTTTCTGCCAATATCATCTGCACATTGCAATTTGCACGTAGCTATTTTCAACCTCAATTCAGACCTCTTTTCACTCAGAATAGTCAGCTCTCACTCTTCCACTTAATCCCTTCCCCTAATTTTCCCCAAATCCCTTCGACTAATTCTCTTTTTTTAAGGAAAACCAAAATTCACTTTTTTTGTTAATATGCATTTTTGTTGTTGTTGTTGTTGTTGTTGTTTTCCAAACAAGCTAATTTTCGTTTATCACTCATGTTGTGTTGTATGGTTAAGGTTATCAATTGTAGAAAAGAATATGCATTATGGGTTTTAGGTTTAGCTTAATTGAAATAGTTGGCCTAGTGTTTTTTTGTGATCTCTTTGATTGTCGCGGAATCAATCAAGAATTGTCTAAGAAAAGAAAAACATTTACAAAGAATCAATTGGAACGACGAAGAATCAACGAAGACAATGACAAATCTAGGATGAACTTGGTATGTCAAGATGAAGGAGAAATTCGAATTTTTTTGGTTATTTGGTTTGTTTGTGTGATTTTATGTGTGAGGAATTGGGGATTTTTTAGGTTTTTGGATGGGTTATACGGGCGGGTTAAGTGGATATAGGTGGTATTTTATAATTTGGGTTTAATTGATTGGTTAAACCAGGTTCCTCTGTAGGATTGTGTCATGTGTACCAAATAAGTCTTCCATTATAGGGAGAGGTGAATGTGCACGACTTTTCGGAATGAAGTGGTACTAATGAACGAAAAGTATGACGAAGGATATTTGTATACCATTTATGATAGTTTAGGGTTATACTTTGTCCATTTTCCCTTTGGAGTTTCAAATGTCAGAATGGAATTTTAAGTTGTATTGTGTTTTTTCCTGTTTAAGAATCATAAAGTACTATTGATCTTGCGAGTTTCTTTTTATAAGAATTATGAAACCTGTTTTTGTTGAATGAAAGTGATATAAGGTGAATTGTATCTTTTGTTTGTTCTTGAGGGTTTCTTTTCATAGGAATTATCTTGAGCAATATTTTCATATATATCCGCAAGAAATATCCTTCTGTTTAACAAAATTTCATCTCCAAACTCCTACGGATTTACTTGGGACTCAGTAATAGCGTTCATGCTAACAAATAGAAATGAACAATCAACTCAAGAATCTCAATGCAAGATATAACAACTCAAAAAGCAGGAATAGAATTCACAACTCAATAACAAAACTCATCTCAAGAATTATTCCCTTATAAAAACTAAGGATGCAACCCTAGATAATTCTTTAGTGATAGAAAGTAGATGTAGGGCGTGAAGACGAATTTACTCCAACACTATGATAGCCTCACATACCTAGAAGAACAAATTACTTAGGGATATCGGTGAAAACTCGAAGAACGCTTGAACCCTATCTTACATCCTCTTAATGACTTGGAGTGTTAGTGAATTTAAAAGATCATCTAATAATGGTTTAAACCTTAACTTAGAGTAAAAAGCGAGGTTATAGTCTTAGAATGGATGTGAAAAACTTTGAAATACTCTTCTTAAAAAGGTGAACAAAACCACTCACGGGGCCATCTAAGGTTCGTGGTATGTTCTACGGACCGTAGATCCAATTTTTGGAATTCAACTAAATTTAAGGGTCAAATTTCATTCTACAGTTCCAATCTATAACTCGTAGAAGTTCTACAAACCATAGAGGCAATCTATAGAATTTATATAAAACTATTATGTCACGACTCGAGTCTATACCCTGGACGTGGTCGGCAGGCACTAAAAAATCATTGTTGGTCCCCAAGAGAACTCTCATCCTGGCTGACTACAAGCGGAAGACTAAATTAAGCATGAAAAAGCTTAAAACAAAAATAGAAGTTCATAAAATTTACATACAAACTTTAAGTCCAAAGAAAACTCTATATAATAAAATATATACAACTAGCCATAAAAATGCAACTTTAGTCTTTAAAACATTTAAGAAAACAAATGATACAGACTTCTCAACTATACTGACTATCTATGAAGCCTCTAACTGATAAAGATGGAAGTCGGGACAAGACCCACGACATCCAGACTAAATTAAAAAATAAATGCAATCCTCCGGAAGCAAGGAGGCTCACCATAACTAACTCGAATTCTTGCATGTATCAACAAAGCTCGTATTGAAGATCCTGAAATACCTGTGTCTGCATCATGAGAAGATGCATGCCAAATGGCTCAGTACGTGGAATGTATTAGCATATAAGGTGAACTCTAAAGCATAACATAAGCTTGAACTTGATAAAAATGGAAACATACATGTTTTCAAACTTACTCAACTCAAGGAGTACTCAAGGATACTCAAAACTACTCAACTTACTCAACTCAAAAGTACTCAAAGATAAGATACTCAACTTCAAAGATATGAAACTTGAATCAATGAACCACATATCAACTCAAGATACTAAACTTAAGGTACTCAACTCGAAATACTCAACTCCTGATACTTAACTAAACTCATTTCAATATAAAGTAGTTTAAAACAAGTGCAACATAATGAAAAAGGAAAACTGTTTGTAACATGATGTTAGCTCATAAATATGATATCATAAAAAAAAATACCATGCTCCCTCTCAAAGTCTACATGTGCAATGTATGAATAAAGTCTCATTCCCCCATTCACACTAAGCAGAACCCTTGAGGAACTATGCAATTACTGTTGTGGGAGTTTCTCTAATCGATAACCATCACTTAATAACTATAGTGATGGTACAACGTTATTAGGCCCACGCTTCCCGATCATCCCACACCTTGCTGTAATATAGGACTTGAACTACTAAGTAGATCCAGTAGTTTATTGTGAAAAGGCGTTCATCTAAAAAGTATGACCCATTTTTATCCATGATGACAACATGGTTTATGGAGACTTGAGTTAATATGAACTCGCATCCCCATATATGTGCTCAATACTACTCCAAAAAATATACTTAGCTCATATGTTTTAAAAAACAACTTCTTCTGTGATTTGAGATTAGTGCTAAAAAACTTAGCTCAAAGGATATCTTGCAAATCTTTGTTTCCTCTCTTGCTTCATTTATAAGCGCTTACTCTTTTCTGAAAACTAGCCCGGAGGCTCTTTGGAAATCTCAGTTCCCATTCTTATTTAAATGTGAAAACATTCTAAATCACTTTGGAAATACTTAGTCCCCATATACTTCTTTGAAGAAAAGAACTTAAGATAACAGCGCTAAAGTTCTCCCTTCGCTTTAGAGATCATGCCTTGGCTTAAGTGAAGGTCGCTTTCGCAAAATGCCTACCACCGATGCAAAGGGTATAGAACTCATGGACCAGTTAAATCAGCCAACTCTCAAAATATCAAAAGGACCATTAGAATTCGTTCGGATTATTGTATATACAATCATATTTGAAAATTGACTATACTTGACGTTCTATACAAAATGGAATCATTGAAACACTAATATGAGTTTTACTCGGAGTCAATATAGGGAGGGGTAAAATAGTAACTTTACATAAATTTCCAAAAATAACAACTGGGTCATTAGAATTAGGTCACACACACGCACTGCTCCACTGCATTCGTTGTTTTAGTCACAAATGATTTCTCATATCAAGTAGTATGGTGAAATTATCGCTTCTAACATAATTTGAAATGTAGGTGAGATGCATCCCCATATTAAGAGTTGCACCAGATCTGTTTACCACACACCAACCTTTTTCTGCGACCATTCTTCCTACAGTTGCAATTCAGTAAGTTAGTGATGCGGAGCGGCATGTTAACATGTGAAGACATCAACATCACTTTATGGCAACAAACTACTTGATAACTTTCATCTTTGAACCTTTCTACTTTGTTTCTACTCGATCGACTGTAAATTATGAAAACCTACTTTTCAAGGCTTAAGCACCGTAAATGCCTTATTTTTCTCTCTAAAAACACAATAGTTTAAGCTTAGAAACTTACAAGTAGGCAAAATACAAACTTATCATAACACAAAAAACTTAAACTACTTCTTATCCTCAAGGAGTACGAAACTTCAACATAATACAGACTCAGACTTCACTCTTCTACCTAGCAAGAATTCGACTTGAAACGAAATTGAATCATAGAAGCGACAGTTATCACATGACAACATTTAAGATCAATTATCATTCATACAGTCTATGTATTATTTCATTATTTCATGAAAACTATTTGACAATGGTAATCACCTCTTCTATTTGTATGTGCCAACTCAAGAAAAGAGAATCCCCGAAATATATAGTATAAATGAAACAAGAGAAATTAAGATTCAGAATCAAACATTCACTCTTAGGAAGATGTCAACATGCACACATGTGGTATGATATACTTCTCCATTATGTATTTCTCAACTAATTCATACAACTTATTTTAAGGTCAATTAGGACTTCTGGAGTATGACAAATGAGAAGGTGAAGACAAACAGTCACCACTCATGGAAAATGACAACCAAACAGAAAACAACTATCAACATGCACTAACTTGACACATTAGACTCTATAGGAATGACAAAAACTTAATAAAAACATTAAAACTCAATATCATAAATTGACTTAATTTATTTGGATCATATCAGTCACCTGTTATCAACAAAATCATCCATAGTATCTTACATTGACTTTGTCTCTAGAAAATCATTAATTGCACTAGTCACCCAAGTTGACAATAAAGACAACTATTGCAAAAGATCTAAGTATAAACAAAACCTAAAAGATGTACTATAACACAGGAATATGCACAATCAAAAATAGATATACAGACAAACTGTTGTTCAAAACTAAAAGTACATGGCAGAACAAGAAAAAGTATATATATATATATATATATTTAATTCAATTTTAATATTAGATGTGTTACTAATTTACACTAGAAAGTTTAAAAATAAAGTTTTACCCTATATGTAAATTGGTTTTGTTAATTTTGAAGTGTAAGAGGTCATTTTAAAAATAAAACTAACAACAACATTTCAATAATAATAGTAATAAATGAAAAATAAATAAGTCAGTAATATAATTGATCATCGATTTAATAAGTATGAAACTACAAACTTTGAAACACATCAAGGAATACGACAGAAAGACACTTCAAAGGAGGACGAAGGGAAACATATCCGGAGAGTCCAATGACACAATTTAGATATGAAAATAGTAAACGACATAAATACTCCATTTGACTATATGTACTTAGAAAATAGTACTAATTAAAAAAACACATTGGTCCTTAGAATTTTTTGGTGTGGTTTGGATCTTGCACAATAATATTTTTAAAAAACGGATCATCCAATAAAGTCATCACATCATCATCCTTCGAGTTAAGCAACCCAAAAATTGTAGGACTATCTGGTAAGTCTACAGAGGAATTATGATTGTTATTCGTTGACGTTGATATACCAATTGAAGGGATATCCATTGAAGGTTCTATTTGTTGTGTCAATGTAGGAGATACCGGAGAATAAATTGGAGGAGCCATCATTAATGAAGGCATCAAAGAATCAATTGTTGGTGAAGGCATAAGAGAATCCATCGTTAGTGAAGCAATTGGAGAACTCATTATTGTTGACGGCATTTGATGGGTCAGTCTAGGTGTTTTTCCAACAGTCATGTGTTGACGCATTGGAGAAAACAATTGTGGAACTATTGGAGGAAACATTTCTGAAAATAATAGAGGAGAAGGATCCATTGGTCCTTCAGATTTGTCCATACTGGATACCATTGGTTCAACAATGGGTTGAGGGGCATTCGATGTATAAACCTCTCCATTAGCCTCTTTTATCATTAGTTCATGTACCTGTTTGAGATTCTTTTTTACTACACAACGTAGGTCGTTGAGATAGGAAGGGTTTAATTCAACAGAAAGAGTTTTTCTGTTGAATAGCTCATACATCTAATTTTTCATTTCCTTGACCCTATTTTCCTTTCTTACCTTTTGAAGTTTTTCCTCCAACTTCTTGATCCTTTTCATGGTGAACTCCTCTCTTGTCAACATCTTTTTAGATCTGTCCAATGTTGGCAACTCTAAAAACTTTATAAAAGTGTTGCGTACAACATTATTATTTGGAAATGTATATGGTTCATTTTCTGTAAGGGCCGTATATGACTGTAGCCACTTCAACATCACAAAGTGTTTTCAGTTCATCAGATTTTTTCAAGAGCCCTTTCAGTCTTTTATGATATGAGATTTTTCTTTTACTATCATCTTCAATCAAAGCATAATTCACTTTGTTTCTAGTCATGGCTAAAGGGGAGGAGAAATGTGTTTGTTTGGATATGAGGGTTAAAATGGATGTGTTGTAGTAGCAGTAGTAGTTGTGACTTTCTTGCTTAGGATTGACTCCTATTTATAGAAAATTTTTAATTTTGTATATTTTTAAAAAGTTTGAAATAGAGATTTTTTTATTGCTAGCAAGAACTATTTTGGAAAAACACTACATGAGGGAATATTATATAAAAGATAGATAGAATCATCTTGAAATATATTTACTTATGGCTCTGGTATTATGTTGACCAACTTATTAGGAAAAATATTAATGTGGTTTAAATTTGAGTAGTGTACATAGAAAATGGCCATAAAGTTATCGTGAACGTATTTGTTTATTCATTTCCTTCATCGAGTTTTTATAAAAAAATAAAAAATATATTTTGATTCAAGTATGTACATAATTAAATATTGAAACAAGGGAACATTTGTATATTGGTTCGGAATATTGAAATAGAAATATTGACAATATTTGAATATGCTTAAAAATATTCAATTTTTATGGTTAATTTAAAAAATAAAGATATTTTTTAAATCTTAAATGATGATGTATGTATGATTGAACAAGTTACATCGCTTGTCGAAGCACATTATTATTTTCTTTCATTTTGAATAACCATATTTAGTTAAAAAATTATGTTTCTTTCAAATATATTTGAAACTAAATCTTGCTTAATAATGTTTTTGTTAATGTCCGATACTCACCAACCTGTCACTCGATTCATATTATATATAATTCTAGATTAGTTTTGAGATAAGTCAATATTAAATAATTGCACAAAACACTTATAAAAATGATGTGTTTACAATAGTGATAAAATTAAAAGATATATTTTATTCATTTTAGGAAAAATATTCAAGATGAAGAGAAATTATTTGAAGATGTCTTACTAAATTTTTATTAAATGAATATGTACATTTATTACTATGATGAAAAATTCTCCTTTTATAGTCAATATGATAATTAATCATATTGGGATCCATATATATAATGTCTATCTCTTTATATGAGAGTGGAAGAAAGAACTACAATTTTATTGAGTTTATGTCATGTTTGATTAAATTCTTTCAAATATAATGGTCCATCCTTTCATTTTAAAAAATACACACGGTAAAATTCTTGAGTTAAAAATTGGGTCTATCTAGTCGAGTAAAGCTGAGATCGACCTGCTTTGGCAGAAAAAAATATTTCACTTACATAGGATTATCCAAGAAAAGACTATTTAGGACCACTTTCGAAGTCCCTTGGCTGCTATAGCCTTGGATGTTATAGCTCTATTGATCCTTGGCCATCATAACAACACCCCACAATGGCTCCAATAATTTTTCATCCTTTTTTTGTTAGTCCATGGTTGAAAAGAGTTTCCTCGTCCTAAAAATGTCTAGAGTTATACTCCCTCTGTCCCTAATTACTTGTCCACTTTTCCATTTTTAGTTGTCCCTAATTACTTGTCCATTTTAACAAATTAAAAAAGTACAAAACAATTTCTCTATTATACCCTCAATTTATTAATTTGAAAATTTTAGAATTTCTTGAAAATCATAAGTTTTTAATTCATTCACTTCATAATTAATAGGGGTAAAATGAGAAACTCACTATATCAATTATTGTCTTCTTGATAGGTGTGTCAATTCAAAAGTGGACAAGTTTAGGGATAGAGGGAGTATTAAAGAGAAAACCCTTGATAATAGAGAGACAAGTCTCTCAATACACACATTTCCAAACCTTAATCTCCAAAAAGGGTTAAGAGAAATGATTGATTATATTCAATAACCAAAGATTCAATCACAAGGTAGTAACAAATTCCTCTCTCCACAATAGCATCTTAAAAACTCATAAACCAGATAAAACCGAATTAAGAACCACCTTAATAAGATCCAAAAAATAGGTATTGCTAGTTTCTAGAATTACATAAAAAAATTAAAAAAATTAGTCTCAAGACTCAAAAATGAAAGAAATTGTAATCGTCTATCCCACTACAATAAGACAGCCTCAAACCCAAAAAATGCTAAGAAATGCGGAAACGAAGACAAGTGAAATAAAGGAGCAAAAAACCTAGTCATTCATATATAACTTAAAACCTTGTTGTCACGTGTGTAATCCACTAATGTATTAAAACAGAACTGAAAGATAATTACATGTTTGAAAAGACTTTATTTCACAAAATAGAACAAAACATAAACATAAAGGAAGAAGAGGGTCCGTTGAGATGACAAACAACTATCTCTAAAAATACTTGTTGAGACACGAAGGATGGTGAAAGAGCAATCACATAGAACTAGGATCGTAACCTACATATATTTAGAAGCAAGGAGTGAGTACCGAAAAATGTTGTACTCAGCAAGAAACTACTAAATAAAGCAAAATTATTCTAGAATACGGGTACTACTTTCATCCAAACCGAAACTCTTCAAACTACAAACGGCTTAAATTAGTCCAACCTAACAATTTTACAATACATAATTCCCAAGGCTTAACAATCATAGTTCAATAATCGCAATTCAACAACCATTAAGTTTCAAGTATGCCATTCACACGTACCAAGTAAGTAATCTCAAGTATTAGGTAGATCTATCACAAGTATCCATTAGATCAAACCCTTGCCGAAACCTTTTATCTTCGGCACAATTTCACTAGCCGGAACCATTTTTCCTTTGCCTTTATATTATATTGTTGGGAAAAATACTACAATATTGATATTAGAATGGAATTATAAAATAATAAATAACTTAGCACAAACACTGTGTCGTGGCAAGCCACTGCCTTGAAAGCAATTTCGGCTAGACTCCGGTGCAAATCGTTGTAGCCGGTCGCACTCCAAGGTTCCACTATTACTCTCAAACACGTGCACTCGTGGCTGAATGTTTGGAGGTAGCGCAAAACCGATTGCCCAAAAACTATTCTAAGAATAAGATAAGAAGAAAAGAGGAAAATGTTTTTCTCTTCTTTTTGTTTGTGTTGGTAGTGGTGTATTATGTTCCCCCAAAGCCTCTTCTTATATAGGATTGCAAGAGAGGGAGTTGAAAAATAGGAGAGTTTAATTTTTAGAAACGTATTGTCAAGGTTAATGGCATTAAAGGTCATTACATCACTTTGGTTTTTGGAACTGATGTATCATTCATCCCTTTTGTAACATAATATTTTATGTACTTTGCATTAGTCTTAATTAATATTACAATCCCCCATTAATGCAAAGATAAAGAGTAAGAACAAATTTTGGGCAAAAGGAAGGAACATGTACTTAAGTGTCAATATCTTTCGATTTGAATTAACACATTGTGAAATTGGGCAACAACTCAATATACACAAAGTGAAGTACTCTTAAACTGAATGAATATAAATTGAGACCCCCATAACACATACGGTATCCTTAAATTTTAAGCAAACTCCGCGATACAAACAAAGTACTTTTATGGTCATGCACACACACATTGGGTCTTATGAGTGCTCTAGAAAGACGACCCAAGTATTTCATAAAAGGCGACCACAACTTTACTCTCACGTAGGTGACTCCATCAATTATATCTCGAATAGACCACCTTACGGCTATAGAATCATTAAGAGCAAAATAAGCTCAACCTTATAAAACATTGTCTCACGCCATAGGGATAGAAAATGTGGTGTATATTGAAGTCTAACAGGTCCACCACATTACCTCAATCAATGGGATTTAGCCCTATCCCCCTCGAAGTTTCAAGGATTATTTTCCTTGTCAAGCCCTTGGTCATATGATCCGCCAAATTTCTTTCGGACCTTACATATTCCAAGGAAATAACACTCAGTTTCAACAACTGTTTAACCGCACCATGTCTGATGCGAATGTGTTTTTTTCCATTGTACACACTATTTTTGACGATTCCAATCGCTGCCTATGATTCACAATGAAGATAGACTGGTGAAGCTTGTCTTCCCCACAAAGGCATATCTGCCAAAAGATTTCTCATCCATTCAGCTTCTTGCCCTAACTCGAGAGTAATAAATTCTGATTCCATGGTAGAACGTGCTATACAAGTCTGTTTGGAAGACTTCCACGAAATAGCACCTGCACCCAAAGTAAACACATAGTTACTGGTGGAGCTAACTTCATCATTGTCAGTTACCCAATTTGCATCACAAAAACCTTCTAAAATAACAGGAAATTTGTTAAAATACAAACACCAATTCATAGTACCTGTCAAATACCTTAGCAACAGATGAAGAGCATTCCAATGTTCACTATTGGGATTATGAGTATATCTACTCAATCTAATAATAGCATAAGCTATATAAGGCCGAGTATAGTTCATGAGAAACATTACACTCCCAATTATTTTAGCATATTCAGTTTGACAAACACTAGATTCTTTATTCTTCTTCAAGTGTGTGCTTGGATCATAGGGAGTTCTCACTGGAACTACATCAAAACAATCAAGCTTTTTCAACATCTTTTCAATGTAATGAGACTGACACAAAGAGAAATCATTAGCAGTTCTTTTGATTTTAACTCCCAAAATCACATCTGCTTCACCAAGGTCTTTCATTTCAAATTTAGAAGAAAAAAAGATCTTAGTCTCATTAATAACATTCACATTAGGACCAAATTAACATTTCATCTACGTATAAACATATAATGATACAATTTGAACCTATCATCTTAGAATAAACACATGTATCAGATGAATTTACAACAAAGTCATTATCCACTAATGTGATATTAAATTTTTCATATCATTGCTTAGGTGCTTATTTTAGTCCGTATAAGGACTTTCTCAATTTGCATACTTTATCCTCTTGCCCTGGAATCACAAAACCCTCTGGTTGAGTCATACAGATCTCTTCCTTTAAATCACCATTTAGAAATGTTGGTTTAACATCCATTTGATGTACCACTAAATCATGAATAGTGGCTAAAGCAATAAGCGTTATAATGGTCGCTTTTTTAGTCACAGGAGAATTAGTATCAAAGTAATCAATACCTTTCTTTTAGTTAAAACATCTAATCACAAGTCTAGCCTTATATTTATAAATTGTACCATCAGGTCTTAATTTCTTCTTAATATTCACTTGTTACTTATGGGTTTACAACCTTTAGGCAAGTCATACAAGTTCCAAGTGTGATTAGAAACTATGGAGTCTAACTCACTTTTAATAGCCTTTTTCCAACATCTATTGATCTCATTGCTTCATCATAAGTCGTAGTATCTTCTTGTATTAATATATAGACACTAATTCATCATTTAAAACATTAATATCAAAATTTTCAGTTAAGAAAGTAGTGATAAAATCAGGACCAAAACTTGTCTCAATTCTACGTCTCTTACTCCTTCTAAGTTCATTTTCTTGCTCATTAGAAATAATTCTAGAAGAAGGTACAACATGAAAATAAATAGACATAGATGTAGAGCATTATTTTGCACATCACTCGGCACATTATGTCTCAAAGGAAAAATATGCTCAAAAAATTCCGCATCTCTAGATTCACAAATAGAATGATCATTTAGAGACATAAATCTATATGCAACACTATTTTGAGCATAACCAATAAAGACAGTATCAGAAGTCTTAGATCCAACATTTACTCGTTCAAAATCAAGTAGACCAACCTTAGCCAAACACCCCGACACTTTCAGAAATTTCAAGTTATGAGCAAATCCTTTTCACAACTCATATGAGGTCTTGTCTAACTTCTTATGCGGGTCTCTAATAAGAATATAACATGCAGAAAAGACTGGTTCTCCCCACATATTGTCAGATAGACTAGAGCTTAAAAGCATAGAGATCATCATTTTTTTAAGGGTTCTATTTTTCCGTTCGACTACACCATTTTGTTGGGGAGTATATGGAGCACTAACCTCATGTATGATACCATTTTTCTCGCAAATATCTTCTAGAGTTTTAGTACTATATTCACCGCCCCTATCAGATCTAAACCACTTGATTTTCCTGTCTAATTGATTTTCCTTCTGCTTAGAATTTCAAAAACATGATTTCAGCCTCATCTTTAGACTTAAGAAGATATACCTTAGTGTATCTAGAGAAGTCATCAACAAAAGTAATTAATACTTTTTTCCACCTTTGCTAACAGTGTTCTTGAATATGCTAAATCTGAATGTAGTAGTTCAAGTAATTCAATCTTTCTACTAATCAGATTTGAAAGGTTTCTTGGCATGCTTTGCTTCTACATACAGGACATTTAAAAAAATCATCAGTTTTTATCATAGGAATTAATTCCATTTTTCTAAGCCTTTTAATTGAAGCAATATTAACATGACCTAGTCTACCATGCCATAAATTAATAGACTCAACAATATAAGCAGAATTTGAAATACTTGCATTATTGACAATCTCTTGAACAATGTTCAATACAAATAATACTCAACTAAGATATCCCTTCCCAACAAAGTCTCCTCCGCGAGAAATAATTATTTTATCAGCTTCAAAAACAAGTTTAAGGCCTATTTTGTTGAGAAGTGCTCCGGAAACTAAGTTTCTACGTAGGGAGGGAACATACAAAACATTGTTCAAGGATAATGTCTTTCCAGAAGTTAATTTAAACAACACTTTTCCTTTACCCATTACTAAAGCAGTAGTGGAGTTACCCATATATACACACTCTCCCCCAGTAGACTCCTCAAAGTCATGGAATAACTCTTTATTGGCATAAAAATTCCTTGAGGTGCCTGTGTCTAGCACCCAGTCAATTTTATTTGCCACCAGATTTGCCTCAACGACTACAACAACAATCATTTCATTACCCTCAGCAAGATTGGCTTGGACATCACTTTGTCCTTCCTGCTTTGAGTCTTGCCGTTTTCTGTGATAGCACCTGGCAGCTCTGTGACCAACTTTTTCACAAACAAAACAAGAGCCCTTAAATGTTTGAATTTAACTCTCTGGCTTGTTGAATTGATATTTCTTCTTCATAAGTTCCTTTTTTGAGACTTTCTTATGTTTGTCTTTGAACCTGTCTTTCACAACAGTACCAGAAGATTCAACAAGATTAGCTTTAGAAGAATTAAGAGAAAGTTGTTCTATCTTATCTTTGAGACGGTTCGCCTCTTTAGTTCTCATGTGACTAATAAGTTCTCGGAGGGTTAAATTCTTTTTCTTATATTTTAATTGATTTCTATAATCACTCCAAGATGGTGGAAAATTTTCAAGAAGAACATTAGCCTGAAATATCTCACACATCTTCATGTCCTCGTTGAGAACATCACCAGTCAAGTTCACATATTCATGAACTTGTTCCATTATTGGCTTATTATCAACCAATTGGAATTTAATCCATTGTCCGACAACATATTTTTTCTTTCCTGCATCATCAGCACCATATTTGTTTTCCAAACTATCCCATATTTCTTTAGCAGATTTATAGGTAACAAATAAATCAAATAAAGGATTAGTCATGTGATTTTGCAAATGCCCTCTCACAGTTCTGTTATCCTTTTCAAACTTCTTTTTAACAACATCATTAATAGATATAACATTTCTAGAATCAGTAATGGTGTTAGAACCATTCATAGAAGGTTCTTTGAATAAAACATAATCAACTTCTAATTGTTCAAAGAAAATTAAAAGTTTTTCTGACCATCGTTCAAAATTATTTCCATCCAAAGGCTTAAGTTTTGACAAATCAGAAAAAGTTTTGTTCAAAGAAATAGCCATTTATCAATATTGTATGTTAGCAATTCGCTTTCAAACTGTTGGGAAAAGTACTACAATATTGATATTAGAATGGAATTATAAAATAGTAAATAACTTAGCACAAACACTGTGTCATGACAAGCCACTGCCTTGAAAGTGTTTTCGGCTCGACTCCGGTGCAAATCGTTGTAGCCGGTCGCTACCCAAGGTTCCACAGTTACTCTCAAACACGTGCACTCGTGACTGAATGTTTGAAGGTAGCCCAAAACCGATTGCCCAAAAAATATTCTAAGAATAATATAAGAAGAAAATAGGGAAATATTTTTCTCTTCTTTTTGTTTGTGTTGGTAGTGGTGTATTATGTTCCCCCAAAGCCTCTTCTTATATAGGATTGCAAGAGAGGGATTTGAAAAATAGGAGAGTATAATTTTCAGAAATGAATTGTCAAGGTTATTGGCATTAAAGGCCATTACATCACTTTGGTTTTTGGAACGAATGTATCATTCATCCCTTTTGTAACATAATATTATATATACTTTGCATTACTCTTAATTAATATTGTAAAATTAATATTACATATATCACTAGATTGAACCATTTCACTTCATTTTTATCATATAACTTGTCGTAACCATCTTCCTTAAGTATAATATCAGTAGCCGGAAACAGTTCCCTAGGGCTTTATATCATATCACTAGCTGGAACCATTTCCCTTCGGCTTTATATCATATCTCTTGATGGAACCATTGCTCATCGGTTTGATCATCACATATCTTATCAGGGTATAAAGAAATCAATGCAAATAAGAAATTTCACACTATAAAAAAGAGACAACAACTCAAACAATTCAAGTCAACAATACTACTATCAATGCATTTCATTAATCATCACATATAGAGTCTACACCAAGGCAATTCACAAAGAATTATGATCAACACATTGCCTCTTTCATTTATACCACTTTTATTCATTTAAGATTAATCAAGTGAAATAATTGAACACATCACGTCATTCCCGTTACTCCCCAATACACAGTGAAGGGAAATAAAGGATTCTACTAGTTTTAAAAGGTTTAGAAATCACTTGGCTCAATTTAATCAAAAGTTAATTAAAGACTTGATCTTTCCCTTTCTGAACAATGTGCAAAGATACATAATCTTATTCAATCAAGTAATCAAAATAAGATTCCAGAACTAATAATAACCCCTAAATCATTCACTTTGAGAAATAGGTCAAATCAACTGAACAACCCAATTCCAAAAATGAGGTTTGAATCCAAAAATATTTACTTGAATATGTTTCCCAAGACATTTAGAACTCATTGGTGAACACCATTTTGAAAAAAGAGTGCAAATCAGTGCACAATCACCATTTTAGCTTAGATCTCAAGTTCCTGGAAAACCTTGTCATTTGCCAATCAAAATCCCAACTGTCACCCAAGCCTACCCCTTGAACGTGGTCGTCACTCGAGAATCATAATGATCCACAAGCGAACCCCTGGTCTTACTGCTACTTAGCTAATGACTAACTTAAGCAGAATTAAGCTTTAAAATGCATTTAAACTATTTAATCTCAAAGTACTCTACTGTCACAAAATATTCTGAAAACAATAATAGCTAAGAAAGAAGTTTAACAAAGGAATACTAAAACATACTCAAAACTAACTATCTATGAAGCCTTTATGTTAGCATGATGGACAACTAAACAATTGTATATATTAATGTAATTATATAGTGATCTAAATTAGCATGATCATATACATTTGTTGTCGAATCAAAAGAATTAAATATTGTGATAGAATTGCATAGTTGGAGGGATAGCAAGGCCGATTTAGAGAGACTGAATAACATATTTGTAGAGATAGAATAGATGATCTTTAGGGATAGGAATGGCGGATCTTTAGGGATGTGTAATATTTGTTTTCTCTATATAATGGAAAGACTCTCTCAATTTGAGAGACATTCAACAATTAAATAGACACTCTATTGTTCAATATGGATGTCAGGACAAGACCCTCAACACGTCAAGCAACTAAGTAAAAGATAAACATTGAGTCCTCTAGAATGTAAAGAGGCTCACCAAAATCTAACAAGGATTTCAAACTAATATCAACGAAGTGCCTATTGATGATTTGAAAACCGATATTTGTAACATAAATAGATGCAGGTTGAATGACATCAACACATTGATTGTACGAGTACGTAATATTGCCAAAGCTAAATGGGTGAATGAAAGGACTACAATAGATATAAACATATACTAATTTGAATGTAAAGAAATAAATGAGTGAAATCATTTTAACTTTACAAATACTTACTCATCATTGAACTCCACATATTAGGTTATATGATAAAATAGACTTTTAACTTTATTTAGGAGATTTTCTAACCAACAACTATCAGTATGAGAAACGCGAGGATACAACGTTTTGCCCAACCTATAAAAATTTTCCCCTATCTTATCGGGATATAGAACATCTCAACTTAGTGGATCTACTATATAAAGCTCTGTTCGAATAATATTAAGGAGTCATCTAAACAGTATGATCCATTACCCATACCGGATATTGTTTATGAGAATGTGAATTGTCTGAAATCATCCTCATATTAGTGCTCAATAGTACTCCCAATAAATAAATGCTCATGCTCAAATATGCAATATATACTCTTTCTCAATTTGTCATAATTGCTCAAAATATCCTTTTAAAAAGTGTAATTCTATGGAATATCTCTAAACTCATTAACTCGTTCACAATTCAAAACTTCTCTTTTCCTAAAGTAAAAACTGATACATTTGGAAATACTTAGTTCCCTTATACTCTTACTCAAATCACTCTTTAAACTCTACTTAAAACTCGTATTTACTTTCTTAAAAATCAATTTAAGACCAAAAAAAGTTGTGTTAAAGGATTCTCAATGCTAACTCGATAATAAATCAATAATAACTCAGTAATAGGATTCATGCTAAAAAATAGAAATGAACAATCAACTCAAGAATCTCAATGCAAGATATAGCAACTCAGAAGGAATAGAATTCAGAACTCAACAACAAACTCATCTCAAGAATTATAAAAAGGGAAAAGGCTTAAAAATGCCCTTAACATATTAGAAATTGTTCAAAAATGCCCTCTTTCAACCTATTGATTTAAAAATGCCCTTAACATTTTTTTAGGTTAAAAAATGCCCTTAAGTTAACAGAAATATGACATGGAATTTAACTAAACGGTCAATTTTCATTGGTCAACATAATTATTTTATTAAATAAAAAAGCTCCACCCAAACTCATTTCAAACCCAACACCCAAACACCCGTTTTCAACTGGCACTTCATGCGTTCCATTGTTCTTTCTTCTTCCACCATTCTTCTCTATGTTCTTTCTTCATCCTCCATTTTCTTTATTTTTTAAAAAAATAGCTTTCATCCTCAAAGTGGCTAAATTGCAGCAATTAACTTGACAAAAAAATAGGTAAATTGCAGCATGTTGAACTGCAGCTTTTAAGTCCAACAAACAGTAACTTTCAACCCAACAAATAGCAATCAAAATGAAAGCTTGAAACCAAAAATCCCAAAACAACATTTTAACCCAATAAAGAGCAATTAAAATGTATAGTAATATTAATCATTAATATCGCAAGGTGGTAATTTACATACAATGTATATTCGAATCCATATTGTGAAATAATTTATAATCAATCTTCAATAACTATTACATCCAAAGAAGTTTTGGGCAGAAAATTATTTATAAAATAAGTTCAGGGGGTAATGGACCTTAGTATAGTGTAAGTGTGTCTCTGGGAAGTCGGGCATAGGTTGGGGGGTACTTATGAATTTTCCTTCTTATTTAAATGTGAAAACATTTTAAATCTCTTTGGAAATACTTAGTCCCCATATACTTCTTTGAAGAAATGAACTTAAGCTAACCCCGCTAAAGTTCGCCCTTCGCTTTAGAGATCATGCCTTGGCTTGTGAAGATCTCTTAAGCAGAATGCCTATCACAGACGCAAAGGGTATAGAACTCGTGGACCAGAAAAATCAACCAACTCTCAGAACATCAAAAAGACCATTAGAATTCGTTCTGAATACTGTATATACAAATCATATTTGAAAATTGACTATATTGACGTTCTGTACAAAACGGAATCATCGAAACACAAATCTGAGTTTTACTCGGAGCCAATACCGGGAGGGGTAAAATAGTAACTTTACAAAAATTTCCAAAAATAACAGATAGGGTCATTAAAATCAGGTCTCACACACGCACTGCTCCACTGCATTTGTTGTTTCAGTCACATATGATTTCTCATATCAAATAGTATGGTGAAATTGTTGTTTCTAATGTAATTTGAAATATAGGTGAGATGCATCCCTGTATTAAGAGTTGCACTGAATCTATTTACTACACACCAACCTTTTTGTGCGACCATTCTTCCTGTAGTTGCCATTCAGTAAGTTAGTGATGCGGAGCCCATGTGGACATGCAAGGACATCAACATCACTTCATGGCAACAAATTATTTGATAACTTTCACCTTTGAACCTCTTTACTTTGTTCATCAGCATCACTTTATGGCAACAAATTATTTGATAACTTTCACCTCTGAACCTTTTTACTTTGTTTTATCTTGATCGGCTGTAAATTATGAAAATCTACTTTTCAAGGCTTAAACACCGTAAATGCCTTCTTTTTCTTTAAGCTTAGAAACTTACAAGTAGGTAAAATACAAACTTATCATAACACAAAAAACTTAAAATACTTCTTATCCTCAAGGAGTACGAAACTTCTTACATAATACAGACTCAAACTTCACTTTTCTACCTAGCATGAATTGGACTTGAAACGAACTTGAATCATAGAAGCGACAGTTTATCACATGACAACATTAAAGATCAATTATCATTCATATAGTCTATGTAGTATTTCGTTATTTCATGAAAACTATTTGACAATGATAATCACCTCTTCTATTTATATGTGCCAACTCAGGAAAAGAGAATCCCCGAAATATATAGTATAAATGAAACTAGAGAATTTAATATTCAGAATCAAACATTCACTCTTAGGAAGATGTCAACATGCACACACGTGGTATGGTAAACTTGTCTATTATGTATTTCTCAGCTAATTCATACAACTTATTTTAAGGTAAATTAAGACTTCTGGGGTATGACAAATGAAAAGATGAAGACAAACAGTCACCACTCATGGAAATGACAACCAAACAAAAAACAAATATCAACATGCACCAACTTCACACATTAGGCTCTATAAGAATGACAACAACTTAATGAAAACATTAACACTCAATATCATAAATTGAATTAATTTATTAGGATCATATCAGTCACCTGTTATCAACAAAACTATCCATGGCATCTTAAATTGACTTTGTCTCTAGAAAATCATTAATTGCACAAGTCACCCAATTTGACAATAAAGACAACTATTGGAAAATATCTAAGTATAAATAAAACATAAAAGATATACTATAACACATGAATATGCACAACCAAAAATAGATATACAAACCAACTGTTGTTCAAAATTAACAGTACATGGCAGAACAGGAAATAATATATATATATATATATATATATATATATATATATATATATATATATATAAAATCAATCTAATAATAATAGTAATAAATGAAAAACAAATAAATCAGTATCTAATAAACATAAGAATAATTGATCATCGATTTAATAAGTGAATGAAACTACAAACTATGAAACACATCAAGGAAAACGACAGAAAGACAGTTCAAAGGAGGATGAAGGAAAACTTATCCGGAGAGTCCAATAAAACAATTCAGACATGAAAAATAGTAAACGGCATAAATACACTATTTGACTATATGTACTTAGAAAATAGTACTATTAAAAATAAACACATTGATCCTTAGAATTTTTTGGTGTGTTTTGGATCTTGCACATTAATATTTTTAAAAAATGGATCATCCAATAAAGTCATCACATCATCATCCTTCGAGTTAAACAACTCAAAAATTGTAGGACTATCTGGTAAGTCAACAGAGGAATTATGATTGTTATTCGTTAACGTTGATATATCAATTGAAGGGATATCCATTCAAGGTTCTATTTTCTGTGTCAATGTAGGAGACATTGGAGAATATATTGGAGGAGCCATCATTAATGAAGGCATCGAAGAATCAATCGTTGGTGAAGGCATAAGAGAATCCATCGTTGATGAAAGAATCAGAGAATTCATTATTGTTGACGACATTTGATGGGTCAGTCCAGGTGTTTTTCCAACAGTCATGTGTTGAGGCATTGGAGAAAACAATTGTGGAACCATTGGAGGAAACATTGCTGAAAACAATAAAGGAGAAGGATCCATTGGTCCTTCAGGGTTGTCCCTACTGGATACCATTGGTTCAACAATGGGTTGAGGGGCATTTGATGTAGAACCCTCTCCATGAGCCTCTTTTATCATTAGTTGATGTACCTGTTTGAGATTCTTTTTTATTACACAACGTAGGTCGTTGAGATAGGAAGGGTTCAGTTCAATAGAGAGAGTTTCTCTCTCGAACAACTCATACATCTCATTCGTGATTTCCTTGACCCTATTTTCCTTTCTTACCTTTTGAAGTTGTTCCTCCAACTTCTTGATCCTTTTCATGGTGAACTCTTCTCTTGTCACCATCTTTTTAGATCTGTCCAATGTCGGCAACTCTTTAAATTTTATAAAAGTGTTGTGTACAACATTATTATTTGGAAATATATATGGTTCATTTCTGTAAGGGCCGTATATGACTGTAGCCACTTCAATATCACAAAGTGTTTTCAGCTCATCAGATTTTTTCAAGAGCCCTTTCAGTCTTTTATTATATGAGATTTTTCTTTTACTATCTTCTTCAATCAAAGCATAGTTGACTTTGTTTCTAGTCATGGCTAAAGGGGAGGAGAAATGTGTTTGTTTGGATATGAGGGTTCAAATGGATTTGTTGTAGTAGCAAGTAGTAGTTGTGATTTTCTTGCCTAGGATTGACTCCTATTTATAGAGAAAATTTTAATTTTGTATATTTTTTAAAAGTTTAAAGGGAAAAGGGTCAAAAATATCTTCAAACTATAGAAAAAGGTCTGAAAATACCCTTCATCCATCTATTGGGTTAAAAATACCCCTACATCCATCTTTATGGCTAATTTTTGCCCTTAAAACTAACAGACGTTTCTTTATTTTATTTTTATAAATGGTTTATTACGTGTTATTTTATTATTGGTAGAATTAAAAAAACCTCAACCTCACCATATGCAAATCAGATGAAAATAAAAAAGGGCTAAGAACTGGAAATGGAGAAAGATAAAAGTGAACTGAAAGATTCAAATTTTTTCGGTAACTTATTTTTATCAAAAAATTATACTTATTTGTGTCACATTTATATTTAGTAGTGTTATGAAAGTTAAAATATTTAAATGATTGTTAAAATTATATTGCCGGAATCAATGTCGGATTATCTCCATTGTCGGAATAAATGGAGATACTTGGAGAAAATTTTATCACTTAACATTGTGCAGCTTGCAATATATATATCACCATTGACTAATACTCCATTGATTACCATATACCTACCATCATTCCCATCAGCCGATTAAACAACATCATCCACAAAGCTTCCCATCTATTCTCCTTTACCGAATAGGCATGCTTATCACATAAGTTTATGACCAAATTCACCTGTAGCCACATCAGAATCGCTATTTAGGTTCAATTAATCCTAGAGACAGAGGAATTTGGGGTAAGATTCAACAGAGAAACAAGATTAATGGGTCAATGTCAAATCTTCATCTATTCCGGCAATATATATGTTTTCAAAAACCAACAAAAAAATTCAATTTTTATAACTTTAGTAAGTATAAGCTTTTTAAAAATAAAATTTGGTTATCGGAAAGTTGGTATCTTGTTGGATCTTTAGATCACTTTATTTCTTCTCATTATCCAGATCTTAACTCTTTCTTTATTTGCTAATATGTAATTTTTAGTTCATCTTGTTTGCCATATCATCAACTTTGGTGGGGTGAGATTTTTTATTTTACCCAATAAGAAATAACACAAAATAAATAATTATAAAAAATAGAATAAAGAAATGGTTGTTAGTTTTCAAGGCAAAAATGAGCCAAAAAGATGAATGAAGGGGTATTTTTAACCGAATAGATGGATGAAGGGTATTTTTAGACCTTCTTATATAGTTTGAGGGTATTTTTGGCCATTTTCCCAAGTTTAAAATAGAGATTTTTTTTTATTGCTACCAAGAACTATTTTGGAAAAACACTTAATGAGGGGATATTAGATAAAAGTTAGATAGAATCATCTTGAAATATATTTACTTATGGCTCAAGTATTATGTTGACCAACTTATATGTGGTTTAAATTTGAGTAGTGTACATAGAAAATGGCCATAAAGTTATTGCGAACGTATTTGTTTGTTCATTTCCTTCATCGAGTTTTTTAAAAAAATAAAAAATATATTTTGATTCAAGTATGTACATAATTAAATATTGAAACAAGAGAACATTTGTATATTGGTTCGAAAATATTGAAATATAAATTTTGACAGTATTTCAATATGCTTAAAAATATTCATTTTGTATGGTTAATTTAAAATATACAAATATTTTTAAATCTTAAATGGTGATGTATGAATGATTGAACAAGTTACATCGCTTGTCGAAGCACATCATTATTTTCTTTCATTTTGAATAAACCATATTTAGTTAAAAAATTATGTTGCTTTCAAATATTTTTGAAACTAAATCTTGCTTAATAATGTTTTTATTAATGTTCGATACTCACCAACCTGTCACTCCATTCACATTATATTTAACTCTATATTAGTCTTGAGGCAAGTCAATCTGAAATAATTGCACAAAACACTTATAAAAATGATGTGTTTACAATAGTGTTAAAATTAAAAAAATATATTTTATTCATTTTAGGAAAAATATTCAAGATGAAGAGAAATTATTTGTAGATGTCTTACTAAATTTTTATCAAATGACTATGTACATTTATTACTATGATGAAAAAATCTCCTTTTATAGTCAATATGATAAATATTAATCAAATTGGGATCCAAATATACAATGGCTATGTCTTTATATAAGAGGGGAAGAAAGAACTTCAATTTTATTGAGTTTATGTCATGTTTGATTAAATCTGCTTAAATATAAGTATCCATCCTTTCATTTTATAAAATACCCGCGGTAAAATTCTTGAGTCTAAAATTGGGTCTATCTAGTCGAGTAAAGTTGAGATCGACCTGCCTAGGCAGAAAAAAATATTTCACTTACATAGGATTATCCGAAAAGGACTATTTAGGACACTATCGAAGTCCCTTGGCTGCTATAGCTCTAGTGGTCCCTTGGCCATCATAGCAGCACCCCACAATGGTCCCAATCATTTTTACTCCTTTTCTTCTTAGTCCATAGTTGAAAAGAGTTTTCTCTTCCTAAAAATGTTCTAGAGTTATACTCCCTCTGTACCTAGTTACTTGTCTCTTTTCCTTTTTTAGTTATCCCTAATTACTTGTCCATTTTCACAAATTAAGAAAGTACAAAAAATATTTCTCTATTATACCCTCAATTTATTAATTTGAAAAATGTAGAATTTCTTGAAAATTATAAGTTTTTAATTCATTCACTTCATAATTAATAGGGGTAAAATGATAACTCACTATATCAATTATTGTCATCTTAATATGTGTGTCAATTCAAAAGTGGACAAGTAATTAGGGACAGATGGAGTATTAAAGAGAAAACCCTTGATAATAGAGAGAAAAGGCTCTCAACACGCACATTTCCAAACCTTAGTCTCCAAGAAGGGTTAAGAGACTGTATTATATTCAATAACAAAAGATTCAATCACAAGGTAGCAACAAATTGCTCTCTCCATAATAGAATCTTAAGAACTCACAAACCAGATAAAACTGAATTAAGAACCACCTTATAAGATCCTAAAAATAGGTGTTGATAGTTTCTAGAATTACATAAAAAAAATTAAAAATAAATTGGTCTCACAACTCAGAAATCGAAGAGATTGCAATCGTCTATCCCACTACAACAAGTCAACCTCAAACCCCCAAAAATGCTAAGAAATGCGGAAAGGAAGACAAGAGAAATAAAGGAGCAAAAAATTATAACGACTCGCAAAATAATAGGTTGAACTAGAGCCTAACGTATGAACCTTATAAGTTTATGTATAAATTAGAGATATAAAAAGGTCCAAAAATTTGGCTAAGTATAAGTTTAAGGGAGGGTTCAAGAATAGTGAACCACTTCAAGGACTTAAATGTTTCCTTAAACATTTCCTTAGATAATTTTTTGGCTAAGTCAATATGTGGAAGGGCGTTTTCGTATGTGTTAAATTTAAGTTAAATTAGAAAGTGCGTATATTTTATATTATTTCTAAATAACTATATAAGGGATTTTATATTAAAACATCCCCAAAATAAATTACTTTTACAAAGACCCACTTCAAATCAAAAAGTTTATCTTCCTCCAATATTTCTCTCTCTAAACTCAAGGAAGAAGAAGAAGCAATGGAAGCTTGCATTTAGGGATTTAAAAAGAGCTTCTTCATCAATTTTCTTCAAGGTTTCTTAATATAGGTATGGTGATCCTTAATCTTTGATCAATCTTTCTTTCAAGGAGTCCAATCAAAAAGAATTTCAAAGTCTTTCAAAGATCAAAACCCTATTTTCTAATCTAAGCATGGGTTCAATGTTTAAACGTTTTCAAAGCATTTATATTGATGAATTATGGTTTAATTGATGATTATAAGTTGATTTTACATTGAATTCCTTCAAGAAACCATGATTTTCCCTAAACTCTTTTATTTTGGAAATTGGTTAATTATGAAAGTATAATGAATAGTAATTGTTTATATGAAGTTAGTTTATGAAGTCATCACATTAGTTATATTTTAATGTGGTGAATTATTGATTTATTGATTAGATGAGGATCATGACCTAAAAAGGGAAGCTATTAATGAGTTTATGTTGAATTCCTTTTGTGGATGATGGAGAATGTCAATATTCTTACCTCTTGTAGTGTCTCGAATCTATGGGTTGAGATTGATCTTTAATGATATAGAATTGTGATAGATTGATGTGTGATCCACTTATGGTGGAGGTGCTTACTTATTGAGTATGAATGGATTGATCCACCTATGGTGGAGGTGCTTACATTATGGTATATGTTGAATTGTATGTAGTGCTATTGTGGAAGGGTTATACCCACATGATTTGCAATATGATTATATGAGTATACACATGTAATGGATGAATGAACTAATTGAATTACGATTATGTACATGTCTAGTATAATGAATGTGGATGTGATGAGTTACATTGTCTATAAATCCTTGAATGCAATATATGAAGATTATGCATGATTATGATAGTATGTACATGCTTATGAACACTTTGAGAGGGAAATGTCTATCATGATAATGTTGTTGTTGTTTTGTCATAGTAGGGACAATTAAACACACACTCCCTGCATAAATATGATTATGGTGATCCTATTGTGTTGATTGAAAGACAGTTCTCATGAAAACACTATGAATGTATGTAAAAGGATATCTGACATGTCTATTAGGATTCTAAAGGTGAAAGGTAGTTCTCACATTATTGAATCAATGATCTATGTTATGAATTGTATCGAATGAAGGCTAAAGTATTCCTTCACACGTGTAAATACAATCTAAATACTATTAATGTATAAGTTTAGTAATAATACTTAGCACCGAGCGGATATGGAATATGAGGTAGAGACTCTCCCGCTAATTAGGCCAGGTCTTCTACATATGCTCTCATGAGATGGAAACTCTCCCGCTAGTCAAGCCAAATATTTTGAAGCAATCTCCCTATCCCATAACTATGTGCCCGCATAGGGATTAGCTAGTGGATCCATACTAAACCTAAATATGTTAGTTCTACCTTAGGCAAGTAGGATGCCTTTTTTCGGTGTGGGGTCATATGACACTGGGTTCCATATAGCGCACATGGTCTATCTCGGTTAAGGCTATATTCCCTCTAATGAACAAGAATATGAATTATGAACACGAAAGTGAGTTATATGCTATGGTTCCTCAAAGGGTTTACTTAGTATGAGTGGCAGTATGGGATGTTACTCATACATTGCACAAGTGAACTTTGAGAGTAGTCATGGTATGTTCCTCTTATGTTTATGTACTTGAATGTGCGTTATGTTTATGTACTATATATATGCATTATGTTATGTACTATGAATATGCATTATGTTTAAGCACTATGAATATTCATTATGTTATGTGCTATGAATATGCATTATGTTATGTGCTATGAATATTAAGTATGTCTATGTGCTATGAATATGAAGTATGTTTATGAATTATGAATATGAACATGATTATGAATGTCTCTTTACTATGGTATGAACTATGGATGAGACTAATGTATGATAGGTATGAGCATGGTAGTCCAGAGATGGTACTTAGAGTAGGTAGGGTCATGGGACCTTATCTACACATGGCACAAGTGCAATCTAGGGTTACTTATGTGGTTATGCTATTATTTCTTATGAGTATGCTATTAAGGATGTTGGCTTAATGTCTAATGAATGATGGTACTCTTAATTAAGTTAATATAGAATTTTGACTTATGTATTTTATGTAATAGTGTATGTCTTGCTTGGGTTGTATTACGAGTTACTTCCTTGTCTCGACTTGATGATTATGAATGTGCCTAGTCTAGGGTGGCTTTAAGGAATACTTAAAGTGAGTAGTATTATGGGATGCTACTCATACGTTGCACAAGTATAATTCAGAGTTGTCCTTAGGGAATGGTCTTAATGTGTTTATGTGAAGTATGTAATGTTTATTATTCTTATGAATATGTATTGTCCAAAGCTTGTATGTTGAATATGTCCTAATGTGAAGATATGATTAGTATGTTGATATTCGGAGACTATGCCTAATATGCTCTTAATTATGAAGTTTTACCAAAATGAAATATGCATGACTTTCAAATGAAATGTCCCTTTCTAAGCATATTTTTGCATGGTCATCATACTTAGTACTTAATTTTGATAACCCATATTTATTCTACTTTTTACTACAAGTGTAGGTTTCGGCAAGAGATAGTGTTCTCTAGATTCAAGGGCTTGGAAAGAGTTTTCCAAGACCAAGTGTATGTCCTCATGATTCAGGCACAAGTATTTAGAAGTTTCTTGTATTTAATTTGTAATAGGTTATGTCTAGTTTTGTTTGAGTATTTCAATTGTGAAGGTCTGTGACCCTATCTTTAGGTTCCATGTCTTGGTTAGATGGCCATGTGAGATGTAGGCTTCCATTATGATTTTAAATGCCGTGTTCTTGAAGTGAAGGGTTTTTAAATAAAATATTTTAATTCCTTGTCATTTTTCCTTATGATCGAATGTTATGAATGCTATGAGGCTTGTATAAGACCTCTTCGAGGTCGAGTACGCCATGTTATGACTAGGGGGTGTAATCGGGTTGTGACAAAAAACTAGTCATGCTAATATAACCCAAAACCTTGTTGTCACGTGTCCAATCCACTAATGTATTAAAACAAAACTGAAAGATAATTACATGTTTCAAAAGTCTTTATTTAACAAATAGAATAAAACATAAACAAAAAGGAAGAAGAGGGTCCACCGGGATGACAAGCAGCTATCTCTAAAAATACTTGCTGAGACATGAGAATGGTGAAAGAGCAATCACATAGAACTAGGCTCGGAACCTACATAAATTTAGAATCAAGGAGTGAGTACCAAACAATGTTGTACTCGGCAAGCAACTACTAAATAAAGCGAATTATTCTAGAATACGGGTACTCCTTTCATCCAAACCGAAACTCCTCAAACTACAAACGGTGTAAATTAGTCCAACCTAACAATTTTACAATACATACAAGGCTTAAATATCATAGTCCAACAATCGCAGTTCAACAACCATTAAGTTTCAAGTATGCCAATCACAAGTACCAAGTAAGTAATTCTCAAGTATCAGGTAGATCTATTACAAGTATCCATTAGATCAAACCCTTGCCGAAACCTTTTCTCTTTGGCATAATTTTACTAGCCGGAACCATTTTTCTTTTGCCTTTATATTATATCACTAGATGGAACCATTTCACTTTGTGTTTATCATATAACTTGTCGGAACCATCTCCCTTAAGTATATATGAGTAGTCAGAACCAGTTCCCTAGGGATTTATATCATATCACTAGCTGGAACCATTTCCCTTCAGTTTTTACATCATATCTCTTCATGGAACCATTACTCATCGATATGATCATCACATGTCTTATCACGGTAAAAAGAAAACAATGCAAATAAGAAATTTCACACCATAATAAAGAGACAAAAACTCAAACAATTCAAGTCCACAATAATGCTATCAAAGCATTTCATTAATCAATACATTTGGAGAATACACCAAGGCAATTCACAAAGAATTATGATCAACACGTTGCCTCTTTCATTTATACCACTTTCATTCATTAATATAAATTAAGTGAAATAATTGAACACATCACGTCATTCCCGTTACTCCCCAACACACACAATGAAGGGAAATAAAGGATTCTACTAGTTTTAAAAGGTTTAGAAATCACTTGGCTCAGTTCAATCAAAAGTTAATTTAAGACTTGATCTTTCCCTTTATGAACAATATGCAAAGACACACAATCTTATTCAATCAAGTAATCAAAATAAGATTCCAGAACTAATAATAACCCCAAAATAATTCACTTTGAGAAATGGTCAAATCAACTGAACAACCCAATTCCGAAAATGAGGTTTGAATCCAAAAATATTTACTTGAATATGTTTCCCAAGACATTTAGAACTCATTGGTGAAAACCATTTTGTTAAAGGAGTGAAAATCAGTGCACAATCATCATTTTAGCTTTGAACTCAAGTTCCTGGAAATCTTGTCATTTGCCAATCAAAATCCCAACTGTCACCCAAGCCTACACCTTGAACGTGGTCAGCACTCGAGAACCATGATGATCGACAAGCGAACTCTTGCCCAAAATGGCTACTTAGCTAATGACTTACTCAAGCGGAATTAAGCTTTAAAACACAATTAAACTATTTAATCTCAAAGTACTCTACTGTCTCAAAATATTTTGAAAATAATAATAACTAAGAAAACAGTTTAACAAAGGAATGCTAAAACATACTCAAAACTAACTATCTATGAAGCCTCTATATTAGCATGATGGATAACTAAATGATTGTATATATTAATGTAATTAAATAGTGATATAAATTAGCATGATCATATACATTTGTTGTCGAATCAAAAGAATTAAATATTGTGATAAAATTGCAGAGTTGGAGGGATAGCAAGGCCGATTTAGAGTGATTGAATAATAGATTTTTAGAGATCGAATATATGATCTTTAGGGATAGGAATGACGGATCTTTAGGGATGTGTAATCTTTGTTTTCTCTATATAATTAAAAGACTCTCAATTTGAGAGACACTCAGCAATTAAATTGACACTCTATTGTTCAGTATGGATGTCAGGACAAGAGCCACAACACGTCAAGCAACTAAGTAAAAGATAAAAATTGAGTCCTCTAAAATGTAAAGAGGCTCACCAAAAGCTAACAAAGAGTGCAAACTGATCTCAACTAAGTGTATGTTGATGATTTGAAAATCGATATTTGCATCATAAATAGATGCAGGTTGAATTTCATCAACACATTGATTGTACGAATATGTAATATTGCCCAAGTTAAATGAGTGAATGTAAGGACTGCAATAGATATAAATATATACTAGTTTGAATGTAAAGAAATAAATGAGTGAAATCATTTGAACTTAACAAATGCTTACTCATCATTGAACTTCACATATGAAGTTAGATGATAAAATACACTTTTAACTCTATTTAGGAGATTTTCTAACCAACAACTATCAGTATGAGAAACGCGAGGATACAACGTCTTGCCCAACCTATCAAAATTGTCCTCTATCTTGTCAGGATATAGAACATCTCAACTAAGTAGATCCACTAACGCTATGCTCGAAATAATATTAAGGAAAAATTTAAAAAGTACGATCCATTATGCATACCGGATACATCATTTATGAGAATGTGAATTTTCTGAAATTATCCTCATATTAGTGCTAAATAGTACTCCCAATAAATATATGCTCATGCTCAAATGTGTAAATATACTCTTTCAAAATTTGTAATAATTGCTCAAAATATCCTTTTAAAAGAGTGTACTGCTATGGAATATCTCTAAACTCATTATCTCGATCACAAATCAAAACTTCTCTTTTCTTGATGTAAAAACTGACACATATGGAAATACTTAGTTCCCTTATACTCTTATTCAAATAACTCTTTACACTCTACTGAAAACTCGTCTTTACTTTCTTAAAAATCAATTTAAGACCAAAAACAAGTTGTGTTAAAGGATTCTCAATACTAACTCGGTAATAAATCAATAATAACTCAGTAATAGGGTTCATTCTAAAAAATAGAAATGAACAATCAACTCAAGAATCTCAATGCAAGATATAGCAACTCAACAATGAAACTCATCTCAAGAATTATAAAAAGGGAAAAGGCTTAAAAATGCCCTTAACCTATAGAAATGGTTCAAATATGTCCTTTTTCTACCTATTGGTTTAAAATGCCCTTAACATTTTTTTAGGTTAAAAAATGCCCTTTAGCTAACAAAGATATGACATGGAATTTAACTAAACAAACGGTCAATTTTCATTGGTCAACATAATTATTTTATCAAATAAATATGCTTAACCCAAACTCATTTCAAACCCAACACCCAAACTAGTTTTCAACTGGCACTTCATGCGCTCCTCTGTTCATTCTTCTTCCTCCATTATGTTCTTTGTTCTTTCTTGATCCTCTATTTTCTTTCTTTTAATAACAATAGCTTTCATCCCCAAAGTAGCTAAGTTGCAGCAGTTAACTTGACAAAAAAATAGGTAATTTCATCATGTAGTAAACTGCAACTTATAAGTCCAAAAAACAGTAACTTTCAACCCAACAAACAACAATCAAAATGAAATCTTGAAACCCAAAATATAACAGTTAAATGTAGATTGTAAACCCCCTAAAACAACATTTTAACCCAATAAATAGCAAATAAAACGCATAGTAATATTAATCACAGATATCGCATAGTGGGAACTTACATACAATGTACATTCGCATCCACATTGTAAAATGATTTACAATCAATCTTCAATAACTATTACGTGATTAACCTTGAATAAGAAACCAATTTTTTATACATTAAATAGAAAGAAAGAAAACAGAAATTACATAAAAAAGGTAGATGAGGAAAAAAGGGAAGGGGAGGAAAGAAAGAAGATAGAAAAAAGTTGGGTTAGATTAATTTGAAATGGGTTTACTCTAACAATGGTTTAGTTTTCCCCATCCATTCTAAGTTATCGGTGATCTTTTATGATCATCTAACAATGGTTTAAACCATAACTTAGAGTAAAAAGTGAGGTTATAGACTTAGAATGGATGGGGAAAACTTTGAAATATTCTTTTTAAAAAGGTGACCAAAACCATTCACGGGGCCATCTACGGTTCGTGGTATGTTCTACGGACTGTAGATCAAATTTTTGGAATTCAACTAAATTTTAAGGCTCGAATTTTACATTTCCAATCTATAACCCATAGAAGTTTCTACGAACCGTAGACGCAATTTGTAGAATTTATGCAAAACATTTATGTCACGACTCGAGTCTACACCCTGGACTTTGTCGGCAGGCAGTAAAGAACCATTGTTAGTCCCCAAGCGAACTCTCATCCTGGCTGACTACAAGCGGAAGACTAACTTAAGCATGCAAAAGCTTAAAACTAAAGAAAAGTTCATAAAACTTACATACAAACTTTAAGTCCAAAGAAAACTCTATATAATAAAATATATACAACTAGCCATAAAAAGGCAACTTTAGTCTTTAAAACATTTAAGAAAACAAATGATACAGACTTCTCAACTATACTAACTATCTATGAAGCCTCTAACTTATAAAGATGGAAGTCGGGACAAGATCCACGACATCCTGACTAAATTGAAAAGAAAATGAAACCCTCCAGAATAAAGGAGACTCACCATAGCTAACTCAAACTCTTGCATGTATCAATGAAGCTCGTATTAAAGATCCTGAATACCTGTGTCTGCATCATGAGAAGATGCAGGACAAATGGCTCAGTACGTGGAATGTATGCGCATGTAAGGGAAATTCTAAAGCATAACATAAGCTTGAACTTGATAAAAATGGAAACATACTTACCTCTTTTCAAACTTACTCAACTCAAGGAATACTCAAGATACTCAAAACTACTCAACTTACTCAACTCAAAAGTACTCAAGGATAAGATACTCAACTTCAAAGATATGATACTTGACTCAATGAAGCACATATCAACTCAAGATACTAAACTTAAGGTAATCAACTCGAAATACTCAAATCATGATACTTAACTGAACTCATTTAATATAAACCAGTTTAAAACAAGTGCAACATAAAGAAAAATCAATACTGTTTGAAACATGATGTCAACTCATAATCATAATATCATAAAAAAAACATACCATGCTCCCTATCAAAGTCTACTGGGGCAATGCATGACTGAAGTCTCATTGCCCCATTCGCACTAAGCAGAACCTCTTGAGGAACCATGTAATTACTTTTGTGGTAGTTTCTCTATCTGACAACCATCATTTAATAGCTATAGGGATGGTACAACGTTATTAGACCCACGTTGCCCGGTCATCGTACACCTTGATAGAGTGTAGGACCTGAACTACTAAGTGGATACACTAGTCTATAGTTTAAAAGGTTCATTTAAAAAGTATGACCCATTTCTATCCATGATGACTACATGGTTTGTGGAGACTTGAGTTAATATGAACTCGCATCCCCATAACGGTGCTCAATACTACTCCAATAAATATACTTAGCTCATATGTTTAAAAAACAACTTCTTCTGTGATTTGAGATTAATGCTCAAAAACTTAGCTCAAAGGCTATCTTGGAAATCTGAGCTTTCTCTCTTGCTTCATTTAGAAAGTGGTTATTCTTTTCTGAAAACTAGCCCGAAGGCTCTTTGGAAATCTCAATTTTCATTCATATTTAAATGTGAAAACATTTTAAATCTCTTTGTAAATACTTAGTCCCCATATAATTCTTTGAAGAAAAGAACTTAAGCTAACCCCGCTAAAGTTCGCCCTTCGCTTTAGAGATCATGCCTTGGCTGAAGTCAATGTCGCTTAAGCAGAAGGTCTATAGCAGACACAAAGGGTATAGAAATCATGGACCAGAAAAATCAGCCAACTCTCAAAACATCAAAAGGACCATTAGAATTCGTTCGCAATACTGTATATACAAATCATATTAGAAAATTTACTATACTTGACGTTCTGTACAAAATGGAATCATCGAAACACAAATCTGAGTTTTACTCGGAGCCAATACCAGGAGGGATAAAATAATAACTTTACAAAAACTTCCAAAAATAACAGATCGGGTCATTACAATTAGGTCTCACACACGCACTGCTCCACTGAATTTGTTGTTTCAGTCACAAATGATATCTCATATCAAGTAATTAGTGAAATTGTCGCTTCTAAAGTAATTTGAAATGTAGGTGAGATGCATCCCCATTTAAGAGTTGCACCACATTTTTTTACCACACACCAACCTTTTTGTGTGACCATTCTTCCTATAGTTACAATTTAGTAAGTTAGTGATGCGAAGCCGCATGCGGACATGCGAAGACATCAACATCATTTTATGGAAACAAACTATTTGATAACTTTCACCTTTGAACCTTTTTATTTTGTTTCTACTCGATCGGCTGTAAATTACGAAAAACTACTTTTCAAGGCTTAGACACTGTAAATGCCTTCTTTTTCTCTCTGAAAACACAATAGTTTAAGCTTAGAAACTTACAAGTAGGTAAAATACAAAGTTATCATAACACAAAAAACTTAAACTACTTCTTATCCTCAAGGAGTACGAAACTTCAACATCTTACAGACTTAGATTTCACTCTTCTACCTAGCAAGAATTCGACTTGAAACGAACTTGAATAATAGAAGCGACAATTTATCACATGACAATATTTAAGATCAATTATCATTCTTACAATCTATGTATTATTTAATTGTTTCATTGAAACTATTTGACAATGGTAATCACCTCTTCTATTTATATATGTCAACTCAGGAAAAGAGAATCCCTGAAAATATAGTATCAATAAAACTAGAGAATTTAAGATTCAGAATCAAACACTCACTCTTAGGAAGATGTCAACATTCACACACGTGGTATCATAAGCTTGTCTATTATGTATTTCTCAGCTAATTCATACAACTTATTTAAATGTCAATTAGGACTTCTGGGGTACGACAAATAAAAAGGTGAAGACAAAAACAAACAGTCACCACTCATGGAAAATCACAACCAAACAGGAACAACTATCAACATGCACCAACTTGACACATTAGACTCTATAGGAATGACAACAACTTAGTGAAAACATTAACACTCAATATCATAAATTTACTTAATTTATTTGGATCATATTAGTCTCCTGCTATCAACCAAACTATTCATAGTATCTTACATTGACTTTTTCTCTAGAAAATCATTAATTGACAAGTCACCCAATTTGACAATAAAGACAACTATTGGAAAAGATCTAAGTATAAATAAAACCTTAAAGAAATACTATAACACATGAATATGCACAATCAAAATTAGATATACAGACCAACTGTTGTTCAAAATTAATAGTACATGGCAGAACAGGAAAAATTATCACAACATAAACATTCCCATTCGGGTCAAATGAATATCATAAAAAAAATATTTCACCGACATGTTTCAGTAACCTTAGGATATTTGTTAATCTCAATTTTATATTAAATTTTGTGTATTATTGATTGTCATAGTTCAATTTTATCTATTAATATATTATCATCTCCCTTGCCTTATTTTATATTTCTTATATAAATATTTGTATCTTCCAATAAATAAAAACTAAAATTATATTGCTAATGTAGGGGACACATTTATTTTGTGCAATAGACTTCGAACATAGGCAGAATTTCTCTACTTCACAAAGGGACAAACAAATGAGAAAAATGGAACCAAAATATAAATGTGATGATCCAATTCTATATTTTGAGAGTGCAAACATCAATTCTAAAAATTAAGTTATAATAGAACCGTTGAAGTTTTTAACATACAAAAGCCACAATTTTAATATTAAATGTGTTACTAGTTTACACCAGAAAGTTTAAAAATAAAGTTTTACCCTATATGTAAATTAGTTTTGTTAATTTAAAGTGTAAGAGGTCATTTTGAAAAATTAAACTAAAAACAACATTTCAATAATAATAGTAATAAATGAAAAATAAATAAATCAGTATTTAATAAACATAAGAATAATTGACCATTGATTTAATAAGTGAATGAAACAACAAACTTTAAAACATATTAAGGAATACGACAGAAGGACACTTCAAAGGAGGACGAAAGGAAACTTATCCGGAGAGTCCAAATGACACAATTCAGATATGAAAAATAGTAAACGACATAAATACTCCATTTGACTATATGTACTTGGAAAATAGTACTAATTAAAAGTACACACATTGGTCCTTAGAATTTTTTGGCGTGGTTTGGATCTTGCACATTAATAATTTTTAAAAATGGATCATCCAATAAAGTCATCACATCATTATCCTTCGAGTTAAGCAACCCAGAAATTGTAGGACTATCTGGTAAGTCAACAAGTCAATAGAGGAATTATGATTGTTATTCGTTGACGTTGATATACCAATTGAAGGGATATCCATTGAGGGTTTGATTTGTTGTGTCAATGTAGGAGACATTGGAGAATACATTGGAGGAGCCATCATTAATGAAGGCATCGTAGAATCAATCGTTGGTGAACTTTTCTCTTATCACCATCTTTTTAGATTTTTCCAATGTCGGCAAGTCTTTAAACTTTATAAAAGTGTTGCGTACAACATTATTATTTGGAAATGTATATGGTTCATTTCTGTAAGGGTCGTATCTATAACACCTCGTAATTCAAAATAGCTAGGAACGACAAAGAAACAAAAATTTATCACTTTTGGAAAGAAAGGGGAAAATCTGGAAATTTTCTAAAGTTAAGAAAAGTGAGTTTTGGTCATTTTCAAACGGTCATAACTCCTAGATCAGGATGAGTTAGATTCAGTTCTTTACATGATTGGAAATCCCTTGGAGAGATCTTTTCAACGCCATCGAGTTTTCACTATTTCGATATCATATGAGGAAGATACGACTTTCGGAAGTAGGGTTGTTGATGTAGGGAAAGTCCAATTCCAAATTTAAGGGAAACTAGTCTTTTCACCCAACAATTTCCTAATCCATTTTAAGTGTTTAATTGGGGTGAAAATAAGCCATAAGTCAGTTTTAGAAAAATTAATTCACGCTTAGGGCGTGGGAGAAAAGAGAAGAGAAGAAGAAGAAGAAGAAGAAGGGAGAAAGATCAAGATTTTGCCAAGAACGCCAAGGGATTCTAGTGGAATTCTTCGGGGTTGATACCTATTAAGGTATGTGAGATGATTCCTTTTAGATTAATTCACCCACACACCAATCTTGCTTCAGTTCTGTAGTTTTGGAGTTGTTTATATGATTAGAAGGGAGTTCTTGATAAATCTTGTCGAATCCCTTTTGGTTGAGTTGATTGAATACCCATTGATGTTGATTGGTAGTTTCCGGTGTTGTTTTTGACTTAGATCTATTGGGTATTGATATTATTGATGATATTAAGGGTTTGGGAATAGAACTATAGAGGTTTAAGCAAATTAGGATCGGAAGACGAAGAGAGAAGTTCGTCAGCCATACCTGGGCAGCACCAGGAGTGGCGCTCCCCATCTGCGCCAGGGGCCTGAGGCAGCGCGCCTTCAGTGCGCTAGGATGGGGCCTCTGACCAAGAGGCCTGGCGTAGCGCACCCTAAACGCGCCCAACCCGACGTTTTGCGTCCAATTTTCATAATTTAGTCCTTTTAAGTCCTTCCAAGGCATATTAACACCTTCCAATGATTCTAATTACTTTAAATGATTTCAAAAAACCTAGAAATCATTAAAGAACTCAAAATCATAACCTTGAATCCATAATTCAATTCAAGGAAAGTTAAGATCAGATTCAAGGAAGTTAAGAGTCAAGTCTAAAGTGAAGAAGTAAGTAAAATTAAAGTTCTTAAAAGGTTTTTCAAGAGTCTTATTTAAACATTTAACTTTGTTTTTAAGACTCAAGTTTCAAGCTAAGTAAAGAGTTGAGTTGAAGTTCTTTTCTTCAAAGGTATACGACGACTAAGTATTCGCAAAGAGACTTAAAATGTTTTTCACATTTAAAAAAGTAAGGAAACATTGATTTCCAAGGGGCCAAAGGGCGAGTTTCACAAAAGAACAATAGCTTTCTAAAAGAAGAAAGCATGGAAACTAAGATTTTCAAGATAGACTTTGAGTTAATTATTTTTAAGCACTAATATCAAACCAATGAATCAATATGTTTTTAAAACGTAAAGGCCAACATATTTTCTGGGAGTAGTATTGAACACCGATATGGGGGAGAGTTCAGACAACTCTTAGAACCCCATAAACCATGTAGCCACCATGGGTAGAAAAGGGGTCATACTTTTTAGATGAACCTTTTTTACAATAGACTAATGGATCCATTAGGCAGTTCAGGTCTTATACCTTTTGCCGGGTATAGGATGCGCTGGCAGTGTGAGATAGATCACTGCATCATCATTGTAGCTCTTAAATGATGGTTGTCAGTTAGAGAAACTCCCACAGAAGTTATTGTATTCGTATATACATCAATTTACTTGTATTTTACATACATACCAGAGTTAATTATATTTTTGTATACATTCAGAGTTTACAACATGTTTAAAATAGCTTTTTTTATATTGAACTTTCATTTAAATTGTGTTATATTGAAATGAGTTAGTTATTCATGATTTGAGCAGAGACAAGGTAAGTGTTACTTCTTACTCCATTTTAAGCTTAAGTGTTGTTTGCATTCCGACTCGCATACTCGTACATTCAATGCACTGATGTCAGCTATCCTGCATCGTATCATGATGTAGACGCAGATAACTAGGATCAGCATTCGGCGTATCATTGATCCAGTGAGCAGCTCAAAGTCAGTGGGTGAGCCTCCCTTCATTACGGAGGACATCATTAGCGTTCAGTTATTTGTTTTAGTTTTCAGTAATCAGGATGATTGGGGTCCTGTCCCAACATCCCTCATTATTTTATAGTCTTCATAGACATATGGTATTACTTTTCTTAGTTTTTTCCTTTCACTTGTAATCGACTAAGACTTGGGTTGCCACTTTGGCTAATTATTATCTTTAAAGCTATTTCTTGAGTTATATCTTATGCTTAAGTCTTCTGCCGAGTTAAGTAAGCCAGGATAAGGGCTCGCTCAAGGACATCAATGGTCATTGGGTGCCGGCCACGTCTAGGATGTAGGCTCGGGGCGTTACAAACTTGGTATCAGAGCACAAAGTTCAAGAGTCCTAGGGAGTCTATGAAGCCGTGTCTGTAGAGTCTTAGTTATCAGTGTGAAGCGCCCCACATATATATTATAAGGCTACAACATTTACGAATTTCTCACTTCTTTCATATTCCTTTTCGTGTGTTAGATTTTATCTCTAAAATTCTCTCTCTAATTCGTGCTTACACGTGTTTCAGATAACCATGCCTCCACGAAGAGAAGCAAGAGGTCGTTCAGATAGGAGTAACGTTGAACCTCAAGAATAAGAATTACCCAATGCACTTGAAGTGCAACCTCAAGAAGAAGTTACCAAGGTTGAGTTCAGTGAGGCTATTAGGATGCTGAGTCAAGCTGTGACTAACAAGGTTGGTCAACAAAGAGGAGCTCGACAAGAAGGGGCTGACACTTCGAAGATTCGGGAATTCTTGAGGATGAATCCCCGAAGCTTCACTGGTTCGAGCACTACTGAGGACCCTGAGAACTTCACTGAGGAACTGAAAAAGGTGTTTGAGGTGATGCATGTTGCTGACACTGAGAAAGTTGAGCTAGCTGCTTATCAACCCAAGGGCATTGTTAGAACTTGGTTTGATCAGTGGAAAGATGGTAGAGATGAAGATGCACCACGTGCGAGCTAGGCTTGTTTTGAAGAGGCCTTCTTGGGGCCTCTCTTTCCCGGGGAACTGAGAGAAGCCAAGGTACGTGAGTTCCTCACCATTAAGCAGGATTCGCTAAGTGTGCATGAGTATGGGTTAAAATTCACGCAATCATCTCGTTATGCTTCAGAGATGGTTAAGGTTATGAGGAGTAGGATGAGTTTGTTCATTGCCGGATTAGGTCGTTCTCCAAGCAAAGAGGGTCGGGATGCAATGCTTATTGGAGGCATGGATATTTCGAGGTTGATGATCTATGTACATCAGTTAGAGGAGGAAAAATTGAGGTACCGAGAGGAGTACAGAAACAAGAAGTCCAAGACTGGGATTGAGTTTGGGCAGCAGAAAGGTGGTTCGAATCAGCCACAGTTTTTTAAACAAAAGGGGCATGCACCATCATCTGCTAGTGTACCTGCGCCCAGAGACAGAGTTGAGCATCATGGTCAGAACGCCCGAGCTAAGCCTGCACATTCATAGGGTAGTGTGGCGCATGGAGGTAGTAAGTCTCTTGCCTGCACCAAGTGTGGTAGAAATCACTTCGGTGTTTGTCGTGAGGGCTCCATGGATTGCTTCAAGTGTGGTCAAACCGGGCATGTCATGAGGGAGTGTCCAAAGAACAAGCAAGGTGGTAGTAATGGGGGAAACAGAGCTCAGTCTTTATCAGTTGCTCCACCAGACAGGGTTGAACCTAGGGGAGCTACTTCTGATGCTGGCAGAGGAACAAACCGTTTGTATGCTCTCAACAATCGACAAGAACATGAGAATTTGCCAGACGTTGTCACTGGTATGATTCAAGTCTTTCATTTTATTGTTATGCATTTCTAGACCCAGGAGAGAGTTTATCTTGTGTAACTCCATATTTTGCCATGAACTTTGATATTAATCCTGAGCAACTTAGTGAACCATCCAGTGTTTCTACCCCTGTTGGAGAATCTATTCTAGTGGAAAGGGTCTATCGTGATTGTCCTATTTCCATCAATCACAAAAACTCTATGGCTAATTTAGTTGAGTTAGACATGGTAGACTTCAATGTCATTCTTGGTATCGACTGGCTTTATGCCTGTTATGCCTCAGTTGATTGTAGGACTCGAGTAGTCAAGTTTGAGTTTCCAAATGAGCCCGTCTTAGAGTGGAAAAGCAGTTCAGCAGTGCCAAAGGGTCGTACCTTAAGATGAGAAAGTTGGTTTCAAAGGGTTGTATCTATCACGTAATCCGAGTTAATGACTCAAGTTCTGAAGTACTTCCCATTCAGTCAGTTCCTATAGTAAAAGAGTTTCCAAAAGTCGCCCTTGATGATTTACCCAGAGTCCCTCTTGAGAGAGAAATAGACTTCAGCATACACATCATTCCAGATAATCATCCTATCTCTATTCTGCCATATAGAATGGCACTAGCTGAATTGAAAGAACAGTTAAAAGATTTGTTAGATAAGGGATTCATTCGACCAAGTGTCTCACTTTGGGGAGCTCTGGTCTTGTTTGTGAAAAAGAAGGATGGTTCCCTTAGGATGTGTATAGACTTTTGCCAATTGAATAAGGTTAACATCAATAATAAGTATACTCTTCCAAGGATAAATGATCTTTTCGACCAACTTCAGGGTGCTTTATGCTTCTCGAAAATTGATCTCAGATCAGTCTACCATCAGTAGAAAGTTAGGGAATGTGATATTTCAAAGACATCTTTTAGAACCAGATATGGGCATTATGAGTTTTTGGTCATGTCATTTGGTTTGACCAATGCTCCTGCAGCATTTATGGATCTTATGAACAGAGTCTTCAAACCTTATTTAGATCTTTTTGTTATCGTCTTCATTAATGACATACAATCTATTCAAGAAATGAAGAATATCATGTTAGTCACCTCAATATAGTTCTTCAGACTTTGAAAGATAAGAAGTTATATGTCAAGTTCTCCAAGTGTGAGTTTTGACTTAAGTCTATGGCATTCTTGGGCCACATCATTTCTGGTGATGGGATTAGAGTTGATACCCAAAAGATAGAAGCAGTTCAAAGTTCGCCTAGACCCACATCTCCAATAGATATAAAGATTTTCTTGGGTTTGGCTGGCTACTATAGAAGATTTGTTGAGGGGTTTTCATCTATCTCGTCTCCTTTGACCAAGCTCACTCAAAAAACGGTTAAGTTTCAATGGTCTAAATCTTGTGAGAAAAGCTTTCAGGAGTTGAAAAATAGGTTGTCTAATGCTCCGGTTTTGACCTTACCAGATGGTACTCAAGGTTTTATAGTGTACTGTGATGCATCAAGAGTTGGTTTGGGCTGTGTGTTAATGCAGAATGGCAAGGTTATAGCTTATGCCTCCAGACAGTTGAAGGTTTATGAGAAGAATTATCCAACCCATCATTTAGAGTTGGGTACTATAGTTTTCGCCTTAAAGATATGGCGTCACTACTTGTATGGTGTTCATGTTGACATATTCAATGATCAAAAGAGCTTACAATATGTTTTCACCCAGAAAAAGCTCAATCTCAGACAGAGAAGGTGGTTAGAATTACTCAAGGATTATGACATGAGTATTATTTACCACCCAGGTAAGGCTAATGTGGTTGTTGATTCTTTAAGAAGGTTATCCATAGGGAGTACTGCCCATGTTGAAGAAGAAATGAGGGAGTTAGTCAAAGATGTGCATATACTTGCACGCCTGGGAGTCAGACTTATGGATTCCACAGAAAGAGGGATAGTGGTGACTCATGGGGCTGATTCATCACTAGTGTCAGAAGTGAAAGAGAATCAAGACCAAGACCCATTTTTCTTGACGTGAAGGCAAATGTTCATAAGCAAAGAGTTTTGGCTTTTGAACAAGGGGAGATAGTGTGCTGAAATATCAAGGTAGGTTGTGCGTATCTAGGGTGGATGGCCTCCAAGAGAGGATCATGGAGGAAGCTCATAGCTCTAGGGATTCCATTCAGCTGGGTTCCACAAAGATGTACCACGATTTGAGAGAGGTATATTGGTGGGAAGGCATGAAGAAGGGCATTGTTGAGTTTGTTGCCAAATGCCCAAATTGCCAACAAGTGAAAGTAGAACACCAAAACCTGGAAGTTTGGCTAAGAATATAGAACTTCCGGAATGGAAGTGGGAGATGATTAACATGGACTTAATCACAGGGTTGCGAAGGTCTCTCAGACAACATGATTCAATTTGGGTGATTGTCGATAGAATGACAAAATCTGCCCACTTCTTGCCGGTAAAGACCACTCATTCGACAGAGGATTATGCAAAGTTATACATTCAGGAGGTGGTGAGACTTCATAGATTCCCAGTTTCAATCATTTTACATAGAGGTTCACAATTCACTACATAGTTCTGGAAATCTTTACAGAAAGGTTTAGGTTCAAAAGTGAACTTAAGCACTGTTTTTCAACCTCAAACGGATGGACAAGCGGGGCGTACTATCCATACCTTAGAAGATATATTGAGGGCTTGTGTGTTTGATTTCAAAGGGAATTTGGATGATCACTTACCTCTCATCGAGCTAACGACAACAGTTACCATTCGAGCATCCAAATGGCTCCATATGAAGCTTTTAATGGGAGAAGATGCAGATCTCCTATTGTGTGGTTCAAAGTTGGTGAAGCAGGGTTGATAGGACCAGATCTAGTTCACCAAGCCATGGAGAAGGTGAAGGTGATCCAAGAGAGATTGAAAACGGCAAAGAGTTGTTAGAAATCCTACACAGATGTTAAGTGAAGGCCGTTGGAGTTTGAGGTGGAGGATTGGGTATATCTGAAAGTTTCACCCATGAAGGGTGTGATGAGGTTCGGTAAGAAGGGAAAACTTTGTCCTTGTATATTGGACCTTATAGAATATCCAAGAGAATTTGCAATATAGCTTATGAGTTGTAGCTACCGCAACAATTAGCAGCAGTCCATCCGGTATTTCATGTTTTCATGTTGAAGAAGTGCATGGGTGATCCTTCATTGATTATACCAACTGAAAATGTTGGTACCAAGGATAGCTTATCCAATGAAGAGATTCTGGTTCAGATTTTAGATCGTCAAGTTCGCAAGTTAAGAACAAAGGAAGTTGCATCAGTCAAGGTCCTTTGGAGGAACCAATTTATTAGGAAGCAACTTGGGAAGTTGAAGAGGATATGAAGAAGAGATATCTACATCTTTTTGAATCCGTAGAGATTCCAGATCAAGGTACTGAATTCTCTTCTTAGCACTTTATAAACTATGAGTAAGCATATTGTTACTTGCTTTTGTTGTGAGTGCTAAACTAATGTTACTATTCTTAGTTTAATGAAAGAAATCTCATTTGATGATGAATGTTCCCAAGGGGGATATATTGTAACATGTCATAATTTGAAATATCTATAAATGAGCTAAGAAACAAAAATTTATCACTTTTGGAAAGAAAGGGGAAAATCTGGAAATTTCCTTAGGTTAAGAAAAGTGAGTTTTGGTCATTTTTAAACGGTCATAACTCCTATATCAAGATGAGTTAGAGTCAGTTCTTTACATCGTTGGAAATATCTTTTCAACGGCATCGAGTTTGCATGATTTTGATGTCGTATGAGGAAGATTCGCCTTTAGAAGTTGGGTTGTTGAAGTAGGGAAAGTTCTATACCGGATTTAAGTAAGGGCAAACAAGTTGTTTCACCCAACTATTTCCTAATTCGTTTTAAGGGTTTAATTGGGGTGAAAATAATCCTTAAGTTAGTTTTAGAAAAATCAATTCATGCTTAGGGCTTGGGAGAAAAGAGAAGAGAAGAAGAAGAAGGGAGAAAGATCAAGATTTTGCCAAGAACACCAAGGGATTGTAGTGGAATTCGTCGGGTGTAATCCCTATTAAGGTATGTGAGATCTTTTGTGTTTGATTAATTCATCCGCAAACCAATGTTGTTTCAGTTCTGTAGTTTTGGAGCTGTTTGCACGATTATAAGTGAGTTATTGATAAATCTTGTCGAATCCCTTTTGGTTGAGTTGATTGAATACCCATTGATGTTAATTAGTAGTTTCCGATGTTGTTTTTGAGTTAGATCTGTTGGGTATTGATATTATTGATGGCCCTAAGGGTTTGGGAATAGAACTATGGAGGTTTAGGCGAATTAGGATCAGAAGTCGAAGAGAGAAGTTTGTCAGCCGCACCGAGGCAGTACCAGGGGCGATGCACCCTATCTGTGCCAGAGGGCTTGGGGCGGCGCACCTGCAGTGCACCAGGATGGGGACTCTCACCAAGAGGTCTGGCGCAGCGTGACCCATACGCGCCCAACCCGGCATTTTTCATCCAGTTTTCGTAATTTAGTCCTTTTAAGTCCTTCCAAGGTACATTAACACCTTCCAATGATTCTAATTACTTCAAATGATTTCTAAACAGCTAGAAATCATTAAAGAACTCAAAATCATAACCTTGAATTCACAGTTCAATTCAAGGAAGTTAAGATCAAAGTCAAGGAAGTTAAGAGTTAAGTCTAAAGTGAAGATGTAAGTCAAAGTAAAGTTCTTAAAAGGGTTTTCAAGAGTCTTATTTAAACATTTTAACTTTGTTTTTAAGACTCAAGTTTCAAGATTTGCAAAGATTTATGTGTCATGCCCCGAGCCTACACCCTGGACGTGGCCGCCACCCAATGACCATTTTTGGCCTTGAGCGAACACTTAGCCTGGCTAACTTAACTCAGCAGAAGACTTAACTTAACTCAATTATAAAACTGGAAACATTCTCATGAGAAATACTTTAAATAATTGTCTTGGCCAAAATGGCACTTAAGTCTCAACATCTGAACATATGAAATGTAAGATAAGAAGAGACTCAAACTGAACAATCCAAGTAACTATCTATTTATGAAGCCTCTACAATAACTAGGATGAATGTTGGGAAAACCCCTCAACATTCTATAAGTAAAATATTCAAAGCAATAAAGGGTCCTCCGGGTGCAAGGAGGCTCACCACTGACTCTGGATGATCAAACTAGATCAACGAGGCGCTAGATGTTGATCCTGGTTACCTACATCTGCATCATAATACGATGCAGGCCAATTGGCATCAGTACATTGAATGTACGAGTATGCGACTTAGAATGCTATACAAGAACTTAAAGCTTGAAAAGATTAAAGAATAACTTACTTTGGCTCTGCTCAACTCATGAAATACTAACTCAATATAAAGCAGTAAAGACACATGAAATATATATATAATAAAAACTTGAAAAATAGTGCAAATAACTTAGTTTGTTAAAGATAATGCAATAACAAAGTCAATTTTACTTATAATGAAAGTAATATAGTTTCTGTGGGAGATTATCTAACCGTCAACCATCACTATGAGCCTAAGCGATGGTACAACGTCTTACCTCACGTTCCAAGAGGACCATCCTATACCTTGTCGTTGGTATAGAACCTGAACTACTAAGGGGATCCACTAGTCTATGCTAAAAGCACTAAGGAATCATCTAAAAAGTATGATCCTTATTTGTCCATATTGGCTACATGGTTTATCGAGACTTGACTTTATATGAACTCGGGTCCCTATATCGATGCTCAATACTACTCCCAAAATATACTAAACTCATATGTTTGTTTAAAACACTTCTTCTCTGGTTTGAGGTAATTTGCTCAAACTTAGCTTTAAAAGATCTCTTGGAAATCATAGTTTCCTCTTTACTAAAACTAGGCAAAGGCTCTTTTGAAAGTATAGCTTCCTTTCTTGATCAAAATGTGAAAACATTTGTTACTCTTAGGGAATACTTAGTTCCCTTATAACTTTTGAGAAATGACTCAAACTCTATGCTCTTTGCATAATTTGTGGCTCAACTCTTTGGGAATAGTTAGTTCCTTTATACTTTTGAGAATTTAACTCAACTCATTACTCTTTACTCAACTTGTAGTTTGAGACTTAAAACAATGTTAAAATGTTTGTTAGGGACTCTTGGAAACTTTAAAAACTCACTTTGACTTGCTTCTTAACTTTGAGACTTGACACTTAGCTTCTTTGACTTTGATCTTAGCTTTCCTTGAATTGAATTATGGATTCAAGGTTATGATTTGAGTTCATTAGTGATTTCTAGGTGTTTAGAAATCATTTGAAGTAATTAGAATCATTGGAAGATGTTAAAGTACCTTGGAAGGACTTAAAAGGGCTAATTTATGAAAACTGGACGAAAAACATCGGGTTAAGCGTACTGGTGGCGCGCCGCGCTAGCCTTAGTTGACTGAGGCTTGGTTCTGACGCACTGGTGGCGCGCCGCGCCAGGCTTCCGTTGACTGCGGCCTAATGCTGGCGCGCTGCAGAAGCGTCGCGCCTACCCTAACCCAGGTACGTCTGAAGAATTTTTCAACTCGTTTTTCATATCCAAACCCTCGAAGCCTTCCTAGTTCTTTCACCAAATACCTGGGACTATTGTACTCTTCATAACTATCGAATTCAACTCAAAAGTAACCCGTAGAAACAAGAATTCAACCAACAAAGGCAGCCAACAATTCAATTAACAAGAAATCAAAACTTTCATTCAAGAACTTAATTTCTAACCGGAAATCAACTCATAAATTGCTGAATTGAAACAAATTGGTGTGTCGCTGAATTAGCCCAATATGAAAGATCCCACATACCTGAATAGGGATCACCCCCGACGAATTCCGCTCAACGATCTTGGCGTTCTTGATAAATTTTTGGTCCTATTTCCATTCTCCTCTTCTCTTTTCTCCCAATCCCTAAGCGTGAATAACTTTTATAAAACTGAATAAGGGCTTAATTTTACCCCTAATAAACCCTTAAAATGAATTAGGAAATAGTAGGGTGAAAATACTACTTTACCCTTACTAAAATCTGGATTGGGACCTTCCTCAGTCCCACAGCCCAACTTTCGATAGGAAAATCTCCCTCATACGATATAAAAAATGTGCAAACTTTGTGGCGTTGAAAAGATCTCTGCAAGGGATTCCCAACCATAAAAAGAATTGACTCTAACTCATCCTGATCTAGAAGCTATGGTCATTTTAAAATGGCCAAAAACTCATTTTTTAAACTTAGGAAATTTCCAGATTTCTCCCTTTATTTCCAGAAGTGATTATTTTTGGTTTCTTGGCTTATTCCTTGATATTTCGAGTTACGAGATGTTACATTAAGTTGAAGTTATTTTATTCAATGGTATATGCAGACTAAGTATTCCCAAAGAGACTTTAAAAAAAAATCACATTTAAACAAGTAAGAAAAATTTGATTTCCCAGGGGCCTTAGGGCAAGTTTTTATAAAAGAACAATAGCTTTCTAAAAGAAGCAATCAGGGAAACTAAGATTTCCAAGATAGCTTTTGAGCTAAGTATTTTTTAGCACTAATCTCAAACCACAAAATTAGTATGTTTTTAAAACATTAGAGCCAACATATTTTCTGGGAGTAGTATTAAGCACCGATATTGGGGTGAGTTCAGACAACTCACAGCCCCCATAAACCATGTATCCACCATAGGTAGAAAAGGGGTGATACTTTTTAGATGAACCCTTTTCACAGTAAACTAGTGGATCCATTAGGCAGTTAAGGTCTTATACCTTTGGCCGTTTATAGGATGCGCTGGCAGCGTGAGGTAGATCGTTGTACATCACTGTAGCTCTAAGTGATGGTTGTCGGTTAGAGAAACTCGTACAAAATTTATTGTATTCTTATATACATCAGTTTACTTGTATTTTACATACATATCAGAGTTAGTTGTATATTTGTATACATTCAGAGTTTACGGCATGTTTCAGATAGCTTTCTTTATATTGCACTTGCGTTTAAATTGCGTTATATTAAAATGAGTTCGTTATTCATGAGTTGAGCAGAGCCAAGGTAAGTGTTACTTCTTACTCTTTTTCAAGCTTAAGTGTTGTTAGCATTCCAACTTGCATACTCATACATTCAATGTACTGATGCCAGTTAACCTGCATCGTATCATGATGCAGACGCAGGTAACTAGGATCAGCATTCGGCGTATCGTCATCCAGTGAGCAGCTCCAGAGTCAGTAGGTGAGCCTCCCTTCGTTCCGAAGAACATCTTTAATATTCAGTTATTTGTTTTAGTTTTTAGCTATTACGATGATTGGGGGTCCTGTCCCACCATCCCTCATTATTTTAGAGGTTTCATAGACAGATGATATTAGTTTTCTTAGTCTTTTCATTTCACTTGAAATCGACTGAGAATCGTGAGAATGGACCTTAAAATAAATTTTGACAATGTTGAATCGTCATCTATGACTTTGTTTCATATCCTTGAACCTAGATCTCTGGATTTCTAGTCTTCTAGGTAGAGTTATCACCACTATGACTTGTTCTCGGTCATAGTCTCATTATCGTCGATGACATCTCAACTCCCTCTCTAGTTAGGCCTTTTGTAAGTGGATCGGACACATTATCCTTTGACTTTACATAGTCAATTGTGATAATTCCACTAGAGAGTATTGATCTAACAGAGTTGTGTCTCCATCGTATGGGACGAGACTTTTCGTTATACATAACGCTTCCAGCCCGTCCTATTAAATCTTGAATATCACATTGTATGCGAATAGGGGCCATTGGTTTGGGCCAAAATGGAATATCTTCTGAGAAATTCTGGATCCATTCTGCTTCTTCACCTGCCTTGTCTAAGGCGATGAATTCAGTCTCCATTGTAGAGCGAGCTATACACGTTTGTTTTGATGATTTCCAACAAATTGCTCTTACAGCAATATAGTGAAAACATATCCACTTGTGGATTTCATTTTAGTTGACCCAGTAATCCAATTTGCATCACTATATCCTTCAAGAACTGCTGGATATTTGTTGTAATGCAAAACATAGTTTTAAGTGTCATTGAAGTACTCCAAATCTCTCTTCATTTCCATCCAATGATTTTGATTTTAATTATTTGTGTATTAGTTAACTTATAGTGCAGGCTATGTCTGGTCATATACTAAACATGACATACATCAAACTTCCCAATACTCTGGCATAATCCAATTGAGACTGACTTTCACCTTTATTCTTACCAAGATTAAGGTTCACATCAAGCTTTTACATTAGAAACTCCTAGATCTTAAATCCATTTCTCTTCATTAATCTTTCTGCCAATATCATCTGCACATTGTAATTTGCACGTAGCCATTTTCAACCTTAATTCAGACCTCTTTTCACTCACAATAGTCAGCTCTCACTCTTCCCCTTAATCCCTTACCCTAATTTTCCCCAAATCCCTTTGCCTAATTCTCCTTATTTTTTAACGAAAACAAATTCACCTTTTTTTTTAATAGGCATTTTATTATTGTTGTTATTGCCCAAAAAAGCTCATTCTCATTTATAACTGATGTTGTGTTGCATGGTTACGTTTATCAATTGTAGAAAAAAATATGCATTTTGGGTTTTAGGTTTAGCTTAATTGAAATAGTTGGTCTAGTGTTTTTTCGTGATCTCTTTGATTGTTGCAGAATAAATCAAGAATTGACTAAGGAAAGAAGAACATTGACAATGAATCTACCGGAAAGATGAAGAATCAACGAAAACAATGATGTATCGATGATGAACTTGGTCTGTCAAGATGAATGAGAAATTGGAATTTTTTTGGTATTTGGTTTGTTGTGTGAGGAATTGAGGATTTTTTTAGGTTTTTAGATGGGTTATACGGGTGGGTTAAGTGGATAGATGTGGGTTTTAATTTGGGCTTAATTAATTGGTTAAACCAGTTTCCTCCGTAGGATTGCGTCACCTGTGCCAAATAAGTCTTTCGTTATAGGGAGAGGTGAATGTGCACGGCTCTTCGGAATGCAGGGGTACTAATGAATGAAAAGTATGAAGAAAGATATTTGTATACCATTTACGGTAGTTCAAGGTTATATTTGTCCTTTTTCCCTTTGGATTTTCAAATTTCAGAATGGAATTTTAAGTTGTGTTGTGTTTTTGCTCGTTTAAAAATCATAAACTATTGATCTTGCGAGTTTCTTTTCATAGGAACTATGAAATTTGTTTTTTTTAATGAAAGTGATATAAGGTGAATTGTATTTTTTGTTGGTTCTTGCTGGGGGTTTTTCATAGGAATTATCTTGAGCAATATTTTCATATACATCCGCATGAAATATCCTTTTATTTCATAAAATTTCATCTCCAAACTCTAATGGATTTACTTGGGGATCTTCCTTGGGAAATATTTCTACGAAAATCTGCAAGAATTTTTGTTTTTATACAAAATATTGGCAAAAAAATCTCAATGATAACAGCAGCACCAAGCCAACAAAATAAAAAAATGTGGCACCCTTTAAACAATGGATTCGATCATCAACGAAGAACGTCTCCTTCATACCTGTCGATAGCCTACTGGAGACGTGGCCATTGAAGCCACTCATATGAAAACAATTTGTAGTGTATTGTCTTCCGCCAAAATCATAAACCAAATTCAGCTTTATTTGTTTTCAAGTCATACAAAATAACCATACTTCTTATATGCAAATACTTCATGTGCGGGAGAGCTGGATGAAAAACCATGTTCTGAAGCTCCCTATCAAGAGAACTACCTCCTCCGAGTCCAAAATACTGTTCACATTTCTCAACTACAGAAGCAACATTTACAGCATACTTCCTAATCCATACTGCATCTCGACTAGGAAAATTGTTGAGTTGCCAATAAGTGATGGTTGTCCAACCAGTTGATGCAAAACAGATTTCCCCGCCTGATAATCGAGGCAACAATAACCAGGATAGATAACCGTCCTCCGTTCAGGCAATTCCAAAGACTAAAAATCCTCCTTCACACTATCGTAAACAGTCATCCATTGTCCACAATTATCTATCCAAAAGAATACTCCATCGACTACACCACCCGAAGATGACGAAACCTCATCTCTAGAAGGTACAATGGAAAAGGTACATCCTCAATTTGTGAATTAGCCGTCCACTCTTTAGTCTCTGAAGAGAAACTTTTAGTTGTTACACAATACTGGAACCGGAACTTATTCCTACTTACTGGAGAAGTTACAACATAACGAACTATAGTAAATGAGACAGGCTCATCGGTCTCCTTTACTATATATCCAACATATGGATCCTTCATAGAGATTCAAGTTCATAGACATAATATACCCTTTGTCTACTTCTAAGCTTATTGCAAAGGAGAAAACCATTAGAAGATGCAAAAATGTAAACTTTGTCACCGATAAAATCGACAGACTCATCCAAACTATTACCAATTAACGGTGGTGATACCTTGGATGAGAAAAAGAAACGGCTTTGTAAACGTTTCTCTACACAAAAGAAACCAAATAGGTATGGTTTGGGCCATTGGATACGAAAACGATAAATTTCAGCAATGTACTTTCGTCAGTTCTTTGATACGCATGAACACCTTGCTAGTGATTTCAAAGGCAGACCATTCAGTATTTTGATTACGATTTCCTCGGAAACAAACAATTAGTGTTGCCTACTACTCATTCCAATACTACTTGCAAATTACGACTTCTATTACAACAACGAAAATAGTCAAATCAAGGATCTAAGGATAGATGACTTTGAAGAGTTCTGTGTAAAAGGTGGAAATGAAACACCTTTATATACCAAAATCATGAATACAAAGTATTAAATAACACTATTATTACAATTATCTTCCATTTTATTTTAGGTAAATAACATAAATATAAAGTAACTGATAAATACTTGATTTTGACTATTTTCGTAGGAAAGATTTAATTTGATCCAATCTGTAACAATTTCTGCATTTAATAAAGTATGACTATAAATGAGAAATATTTAACAAAAAATGAGTTAGTAATAAAGTTAATACTTTGGTCTAAAGATGCCTTTGCTGTCAATAATTTGGTCAAATAATGCAATAAATATATTATTTCTTTTCTTTTTTATCATATTTATTTCTAATAAAAATATTACTTTTAAACAATTTTATTCTTATTTATTTTCCTATAAAATTACTTTAATTAATATGTTAGTAAAAAATAACATTTTGTTCTTTTTAATCTCATTTACCAATAAAAATAGAATAACAACATTTACATTTTAGCTAATAATATAAATCAGTAACCACATTACCAATTTCATTTCGATAACAACAAAAAACAATTCTAATAAAATAGAAAATATTTGTATTTCTTAATCTTTTTCAAATCGACATAGGATAAACCTGTTCCAATAAAAATTGTTATTTGAAAAAGAATGTATCTAAATATAAAGGGAAAATGTTCTGATATACCCCTCAACTTTTGTAATGATCTGGTCGGTCATTTTTTGGAATGTTTCGTGAATTTAACATTTTTCCCCTCACGTTATCAACCCCGAGTATATTGTGTTTGAGTTTGAAAATTTGGTTCCAAACTTTGAATTTAAAGTTGAGAATTTGGTAAAATTTGAGTTTTAAAGGCTAATGTTGTTAAAACAAAGTTTTCGGTGTCTTTTGGAGTTTCAAATGTCAGAATTGAATTCCGTTGATTCCATCAATTCTAGAATGTAGAGTATCGTCTGTGAGATTTGTTACCCATAAAGTTTTTGAGTTGAGTTCTGAGTTGTTGAGTCTTGAGTATTGAGTTCTAGTTATGGTTATTGAGAACCTTGAATTGAGATCAATCACGTCCATAATTCGACATGAACTTTATTCTGAGAGTTTTTTTATAATTTTTTCTAAAATTATTTTAAGACTTGAGCACTTGAGTTGAGAAAGAGTAGCTTCAAGTTAATTTTCTTTAAAATGATATATCCCAAGAGTAAATGTTTTTACATTTAAAAGAGGAGGAAACTGAGATTCTAAAAGAGGTTTGAGTAGTTTTGAGAAACATCTCTTTTAAGAGAAAGAATTTTGAGTAATAATGTCTAAAAATAGAAAGAGTTATGTTTTTTTAAATATGACTTAGTATATTTTTGGGAGTAGTATTGAGAACCGATATGGAAAAGAGTTCAGATAACTCAAGTCTCCATAAACCATTTAACCAGCGTAGGTAGAAAGAGTCATACTATTAGATGATTCCTAGATTAGTGATTTTTAGCATATACTAGTGGATCCACTTAGTTGAGAGGTTCTAACAGTTCTGACAGCGTGAGCGACACGTTGTATCATCACATAGCTCATAGTGATGATTTTCTGTTAGAAAAACTCCCACAAAGTTATAATAATATATTTATTATATATATAAAGTGAGTTGTTATTGTATTATTCAATACATTGAGTTCCTACTTACTGTTTTAAAGGTTTTCCATATAGTGCATCTTTTATTGTTGCTTTATCTTGAGTTGAGTATCCAGAGTTGAGCATCTTGAGTTGAACTATATTTTATTGAGTCGAGTACCTTATTCTTGAGTTGAGCCCCATTTTACTAAGTTGAGAACCTTATTACTGAGTGGAGTATTTTATCCTTGAGTACTTCTGAGTTGAGTAAGTTGAGTAGTTTTGAGTTTCCTTGAGTATACCTCTGAGTTGAATATCTTATCTTTAAGTTGAGTATCTTATTCTTGAGTTGAGCTTAGTGAGTGAGTTGAGATGAGGTAAGTATGTTACCTTTTTATCAAGTTCAATCTTATGTTTATCTTTATAATCCCCTTACATGCTCGTACATTCCACGTCTTGAGCCATTTGGCCAACATCGTTTCATGATGCAGATACAAGTATTCATAGTCATAAACATGAGTTTTGTTGATATCACATGGAGTTCGAGTTACCTATGGTGAGTCTCCTTTCTTCTAGAGGATTTCATTTACTTTTTAGTTTAGTCAGAATGTCGTGGGTCTTGTCCCGAGCTTCTTCTTTGTCATTTAGAGGCTTCATAAATAGTCTTGAGAAGTCTGTATCATTTATTTTGTTAAAAATTTTAAAGACTTAAGTTGTTTATTTTATTGAAAGTTGAATATATTATTTTTATTAATAGTTATTCATTTGAATTAAAGATTTGTATTTGAGTTTCTATAAGTTTAAATTTGTTTTAAGAGTTGTATGCTTGAGTTAGTTTTTTTGCTTATAGTCAAAGAGGATGAGGGTTCTCTTTGGTACCACTAATGGTTCTCAAATGTCGGCCGCATCCAGGGTGTAGGCTTGGATTGTGACAAAAGATAGTTGAGAAAACTTTTCAACTCTAAGAATCATTATGTGAGAGGACCTTTTTACATGCATGTATTGAGTAGTATGTGATAACCAATTAGTGTTGCCTACTACTCATTCTAATACTACTTGCGATTTGCAACTTCTTTACCAAGAACGAAAATAGTCAATCAAAGATCTAAGGATAGATGATTATGATGATTTTTCTGTAAAAGATGGAAATGAAATACCTTTAAATAGCAACGCTAGTAAATGAAAATTACTTGAATATCACAATTTTCTTATAAATGAATAAATTAGATCTAATATCTAACATTTCTACGTTCAATAATGTAACTAAACTACAGAAACTATAAAGTAATTGATAATTACTTAAATTTAACAATTTTCGTATCAATGATTTCATGTGATCAATCTCTGACATTTCTGCATTTAATAAAGTACAACTATATATGAGAAATATTTAATAAAATTAGTTAGTCTCTACAATTCTCCATTATTATTATAAAGGGTCAAATAAGAACCTTTGAACTATGCAAAATTTAACATAAATGTCATAATTTAATACTTTGGTCTAAAGATGTCTACGTCGTCAATAATTTGGTCTAATAATGCCCCTACTTAGGGATGTGTGATGTGAGGTCAAAATACATACTTTTAATCATTATTTGCCTCACATTTATTATTTATATTTGTCCTTTTTGAGCATGAATTTTATGAATTATGCTAAATTAGTATATTTTATTTGTAGGATTAAATTGGTGTGAAGATGAATAAAATTGAAGCTAAAATGAATTAACTATGGAAGATTGAAGAAGGAAATCAAAGAGACAGCTTAATGGATTAAATTTAATATAATATTGAATGCATATGAAACTGAAGCAAAAAGAAGTTGAATTGAAATTGGCACATCTACCACGTGTCACAAAGTGAACGCACCAACCAATTATGCGAGGCGGCGCACAGTTCACGCAGGAATTCAATTCCGTTTGGTTTTGGATTTCTAATTTAGTTTGGACTCAATTATTTTATTTAGGATTTTCTACATCTGTAAATAGTTCATAACAATAATTATTAGAGGAGGGGGATACAATGTAAAAAGTAGCTTTCGATTTAGGGTTTCTTCTTTTCTTCTCTTTTCTTTATTTTACATCTTTTCTTTGAATGATGAGTTGTAATTGTTCTATGTCTATGTGGAGTTAAACTTTCCGTTCTTCGATTATATTTACTTACAATATGATTGTTTAGTAATTTTGATTCGAGATGATTTGTTTATCATATTAGTTGTTCTTATATACTTGTGATTACTATTTTGATGCTGGATCACCATTGAAATAAACATATTGTCCAAATTGAACTTGAGAGAGGAATAAGAGGATAGAATGTGGAATATAAGGAGTTTGTTTAATTCTAAATAGCTAGGGTTGATTTGTTTCTAGGATAGAGATATACCTAGAAACCTTTGTTGGGTCACCATACACGAAGATAATTTAATGCTCGGTATTTAATCATTCTATCTCCGCTCAACGATGTAGTTAGGGTGTTATTTATCATAGGCGATTAGAGGTCGATCGACCATGATGATACATCTAACCCTGTGATTCAATAACAAGATAATCAAATAAGTTTATGAAATTGATGCTAAACATGATTGCCAGTAAATTATAATCCTAGATTGATTCATTCATTGATTGTGTAAACATCTATCTTTTCTTAGTTAATTGATTTTTAGTTATTTTTAATTTTAGTTTAGTTTATATATTCATCTTTTGAAATCCTCCTCTTAAATAAATAATTAGAATTAGTATAATTTAGTAAATAGTTAATCGACAAGTCCTTTGGGTTCGATAATCCGGTTCTATTAAGAGCCACTATATTACTTGCGCGACCACGTACACTTGCGTGTACAATTGGAAGCAACAAGTTTTTGGCACCGCTGCCGGGGACTTAGACATTAATTATTCTTCTAGGTCTGATACATATTTTTGTTTTTTTCTTCTAATACTAATTGATACTTTTCGTGATATGTACGGGAATGAGGATTATTCACAAGTAGTAAGACCTTGTAGGTATTGCAAAGGAGCTCAGTTTTGACAACAATGTAATTATATTCCCGAGGAAGAATTGTGTGCACCATCTCTATCATGTGAATTTTATATGGGGTTGTGGGTTGATTGTACCGTGTGTTGCTACCCTACTCCAAAACCCTCTCATGATGATGATAATAATCTTTGTTCCTTTGATAGTATGAAATCTTGCAGGAAATTAATAGAGGAATATGAAGAGTGTCCTATGAGAATCATATATGAGATGTCATGCCTTATAGATAGAAAAACGAAGCACTGTGAAGATGTAAATATGTTTTTCTTGCATACTCAGAACTTAAGCAATGAATTGAATGCAAAGGTTGCTGCGTTTGACGCTCAACAATTCAATTATGAGTTTTGTGATACTGAAAAGGCACTCAGAAGTCAACTTGATGATCTAAAACGGATGGAGATGCAATGCAATCAGACCTTTCTTGAAGATGCCACATTTGGAAAAAAATATAAATCTAAGCATGTTGCAATTGGTATAAGTTCGAAAGAGGGACGTATTGGACCCCATTCAAATCACTTTTCAACATTATGTTTAGATGATAATGTATCATTCGAGTCATGTGTACTAATGGAGAACTGTATAGATGAGGAATAAGGTCTCTATATCCTAAGGTTTTCTAGTCCACATAGACAAATGAATATTCCTCACATAAGAGCCAAGAAGTGCAAGATGCGACATATATTACTTGGTTCTTTCATCTTTATACCCCTACCTCTCGAGAGGAGCAGAAAATTAGATGTTAAGTTATGGGTTTAATTCATAAGTTCAAAGTGGAAAGAAAAGTGGTGAACTTACTTGTGTCGTGATGTGACGTTAAATCAAGCGCTTATTGGGAGGCAACCCAATTTATAGTGTAACTTTTTAATTTATTTTTTAGTGTCATTTTTTGAGTTGTTTTTACAGGTTTTGGAGAATTCTGAGTATCCAAAATTTGGATTTAAGGAGAACGTTTGAGCTTAAGTGTGGGATGACGACCCTTGATGAAAATTAAGAGAACATGCTACTAGCTAGGCCTATAAGGCCTCAGGGAGTTTTATAACCCTTGTTTTAAATATATTTGATGCTTTGGGGACATAGCATCTTTTTAAGTGTGGGGTAGAGGAATGAATTCCTAATTTTTACTGTTTTATTGAGTCTTTTTTTTAGAATGGGTTTCTCGCATTCTGTTTTCAGTTCTTTTCCCGAGGATAGTCCCTTTGAACCGAATGTCTTTTATTTATTTTTAGGAAATAATTTTTGTTTTATTTTTTGGAGAGAAAAGAAAAGACCCTTTTTTTTTAGTAATGTGATACTTACTATTTGGGTCTAATTTTTACTAGTACTATCTTTTGAATGCTTGATAAAAAAAAAGGGATAATGGACAAGTACCCCCTCAACCTATGCCCGAAATCTCAGAGAGACACTTATACTATACTAAGGTCCTATTATCCCCCTGAACTTATTTTATTAATATTTTTCTACCCCTTTTTGGCCTATGTGGCACTATATTGTGGGCCCAACGCTGGTTGACTTTTTTTCAAGTTAGTGTCACATAAGCCAAAAAGGGGTAGAAAATTACTTATAAAATAAGTTCAGGGGGGTAATAGGACCTTTGTATAGTATAAGTGTATCTCTGAAATTTCGGGCATAGTTTGAGGGGGTACTTGTGCATTTTTCCAAAAAAAAATACAAACTTTTTGACACCTAAGCTCATGGTTGTGACTTTGTATAAAACTTATTTTATTTTGTAGTTGTTATGATCATGTATCTCTTAGAAGTGTAATTGATCCATCTTGATTGATACTTGTGCCATGTGTGGTGAGATTTTGTTTATTCCATATTTTGCATCTTAGTCTAGAACTTGCCCTGCATGTTATTGAAGTGAAATAAAAAGTGTTACTTTGCTTAGGAGATGATAATAGTCTTTCTTTGATTTGTCAGGTAATTTTAGCTTTTTCAGATATTACATCACTAGTTAGCCTTTTTGAGCCTATAGCCTTTTGTTGGTAGCCATATTTTCTCCTTGACTATTTGTTGAATCCCTAGTTTCTGCACCTTGCTTCCTTGAGCACTGTAGCATAGACTTATTTTAATTGCTAATTCTGAAGAAAAGGGATGTTTGAGTTAAAAGGTAATCAATGATAGTTACAAAGTACTTAAAAGCCCTCTTTGAAAGTATGTGATGAAGAAAAAAAAAGATGAACAAAAGAAGTTACCTTGATGAGGGTCCTGGTCCTTCCAAGGACATCGTGCACCTTAACGCATGTAAAATACGTAAGTTGAGGGTGGCTATTATGAAGGGAAAAAAAACTTAATGATTGAAACATTCTTGAGATGATGAAAATTACTTGTGAAATAATTGTTGAAGAGAGGGCTGGAAATAAAGAGAAGAAAATAATGGGTGATGAGGTCTAAATTGCAAAGTGCTTAAGCAAGCGTAAGTCACTATTATATAGTTTCCCTACCCGTCCTTAACCTACATTACAACCTGTTAAAGTCCCATTTGATTCTATTCAAGCATGTTTAAATAGTGAAGATGTACATAATGAGCAAGCTTATGGTTCTTTGTGCATACATGTGAATTTTATTTCTGAATATGAGTATTCTTTAATGTTAAGTTCTTAATTTATATTCAATCATTTGATTTGAGTGTGTGGACTATTTCTTCTTGTGAGGGCACTTGTTTCATGATAGATAGGTGATTTTATTAGCTTTCTTTGATGAGAGTAGGTAAGCAAACTTCAATTTGATGAGTTCAAAATTCTTCCTTGAGGTTAGGAGGTTAGAAGTTTGTTGTTCATTTATATCTTGCATAATGATTGAGAAGTGTACTTGATGTTTTGAAATTTGTATATGGCCTAAGTGTTTGTATCAATGATTTTTGAGATGAGCTTTAATGTTTGCTCGAGGACTAACAAAAGTTTAAGTGTTGGGTAGTGATGTGAGGTCAAAATACATACTTTTAATCATTATTTGTCTCACATATATTATTTATATTTGTACTTTTTGAGATTGAATTTTATGAATTATGCTAAATAGTATATTTTATTTGTAAGATTAAATTGGTGTGAAGATGAAGAAAATTGATGCTAAAAGGAATTAAATATGGAAGATTGAAGGAGGAAATCAAGCAGATAACTTAATGAATTAAATTTAATATAATATTGAATGCATATGAAAGTGCAGCAAAAAGAAGTTGAATTGAAGTTGGCACATCTGCCACGTGTCACGAAGTGAACGCACCAACCAATTATGGGAGGGGGCGCACAGTTCACGCAGGAATTCAATTCCATTTGGTTTTGGATTCCTAATTTAGTATGAACTCAATTATTTTATTTAGGTTTTTCTACATCTATAAATACTCCATAACAATAATTATTAGAGGAGGGGGATACAATGTAAAAAGTAGCTTTTGATTTAGGGTTTCTTTTTTTCTTCTCTTTTCTTTATTTTACATCTTTTTTTTGAATGATGGGTTGTAATTGCTCTATGTCTATGTGGTTTTAAAATTCTATTTCTTGGATTATATTTACTTACAATATGATTGTTTAGTGATTTTGATTCGGCATGATTTGTTTATCATATTAGTTGTTCTTATATTCTTGTGATTCTATTTTTATGCTTGATCGCCATTGAAATAAACATATTGTCCAAATTGAACTCGAGAGAGGAATAAGAGGATAGAATGTGGAATATAAGGAGTTTGTTTAACTCTAAATAGCTAGGGTTGATTCATTTCTAGGATAGAGATATACCTAGAAACATTGCTTGAGTCACCATACAGGAAGATAACTTAATGTTCGGTATTTATTCATTCTATCCCGCTCAACGATGTAGTTAGGGTGTTATTTATCGTAGGCGATTAGAGGTCAAGATACCATGATCATACATCTGGTCCTGTGATTCAATAGCTAAATAATCAAATAAGTTGATGAAATTTATGCTAAACATGATTGTCAGTAAATTATAATCCTAGATCGATTCCTTCATTGATTGTGTAGACATCTCTCTTTTCTTAGTTAATTAATTTTTAGTTATTTTAATTTTAGTTTAGTTTATATATTCATCTTTTGAAATCCTCCCCTTAAATAAATAATTATAATTATTATAATTTAGTAAATAGTTAATCGACAAATCCTTTGGGTTCGATAATCCGTTTCTGTTAAGATCCACTATATTACTTACGCGACCACGTACACTTGCGTATGCAATTGGAAGCAATAGTGTACAAAAACCAAACCGATCGATAAATCGAACCGATAAAATTGTTATTGGTTTCTTGTTATTGAGGTATTGAATTAACAGTTTTTTAATAGTTTTATAAAAAAAATTGTTGGGTTATCGATTCGGTATTGGTTTTTAATATTGGGTTATTGGATTAACTGATAACCCATTAAGACTAGTAATTTACTACTTTTACTTGTACATAAATATTATATATTAATCTCAATATCTTACTAGTTACTATCTTTGTCCTTTAGCCTTCAATTCACACTTCACAATTTCACATTATACAACATGTTAAAATCTAAAGTAAGAACCTTATTCTTCTTAATTTCTCTTTGTGTTACACTTGTATATTTCTTTTCATGTTTGTTATTATTGTTTCTACTTTATGAGCATTTTTAAAGTTACATTTATTATGTTTTTGCATCAAATTTATTTAATAAATCATATAGTTATTTTATAAGTATTTTCTTATTGGTTAAACGGAAAACTGAACCGTTATGAACCAAAACCGATAAAAGAGATCTTATTGGTTTGGTTATTGGTTTAACATATTTAGAATCAAAAATCGATAAACCGAACCAATAATACATAAAACCAAATCAAACCGGCCGATGCACACCCTTAATGTCCACATAGTATACTTTGTGCCAAGTGAACTTCGTAATCGTGGCAAAGTAAACTTCGTGATCAAGTTACTTTGTGGCCTAGCAAATTTTGTGGCCAAGTAACTTTGTGTTTCAAGTTTTTTAATTTATATATATATATATATATATATATATATATATATATATATATATATATATATATATCCCCTCTTGAAATATGAAATTATCAGAAGAAGTAAAAAAAACATATAATAATAAATGCATTTCTCTCAAGACTTTGATGTACTTCCATTTATATGTCAAACTCTTTACTACTTATGAGATTTCTTGCTTTCTCTATTATGTTGTGTATATGTATGTCAAGTGGCTTGTAGGACCTCTTGGGGTCTTATATGACATGTCAGGTTAAGGGTGTACTTTTGATCGTAACAATGTCCTCCAACATCTGAATTGTCCTCTTGGCATGCCCATTCGTCTGAGGGTGAAAAACCATACGCATATCCAATCGAGTACCCAGACCATGATGTAGGGCCTTTCATAAGTGAGAAGTATATAATGAACCCCGATGGGATACAGTAGAAACAAGCACCCTATGAAGTCGACTATCTGGCTGATGTAGAGCTGAGCTAACTTCTCTGACAAATATTTGCTATAAGGTACTCTCTTATGCACATGTTAGTTCATTAATAACTTGAACCCTATGAGATACTACTTTTAGTATGTCTACGTTCATTACTATCATGGATACTATGAGATTCTTACTTAAGCATGTCTAACTCCACTTATACTTTTGAACACTATGAGATACTCTTTTAAGTATGTCTAAGTTCCTTCTACACATGGACCCTGTGAGATACTATCTTAAGTATGTCTAAGTCCATCTACACTCTAGAACACTATGAGTTACTTCATTGAGTAAATCTTAGTTCATTATGATTTAAACACTATGAGATGCTTCTCAAGCATGTCTTAGCTCATCAGAGATGGAGATTTCTACTAGAAACCTTGACTCAACTATGTGAAGGATCCCATCTCATGAGACCTAACTATGGGAAACTCACACTTTAACTACGTAAGAGTTCCCCCTTTAACTTGGATAGTCCTCACATCAACTAGGTGTAGTTCTCCTTTCTACTTGGAGCCCCGACCCTATCTTATGTGACACTCCATCTCATCTTCAATATCCACTTGGAGACAAGCATACACCCCAAGGTTTACTTGTTAAGCCTTGCTTAACACTCGTATATCATGGAAGGATGTCCTTAAAAATCAATCCATGCTCAAGTGATTCAATCACTTCATACTTTCAAGCATTTATAAGGTAGGTTATGAGTATAGGCTATTCACCATATTTATACCTATTAGACTTCTATTCTCTTTTAGAGTTTACTCTCAAATCCTTTACATTAATAGTTATTCATATTAGTTTCACCCTAAATCCCTAACTATCATGATCACCTTATTATCAAGGTTTCTTTCTTAATCTCTTCTTTATATCTAAACTTCAATGTTTTCTAATCATATCCGTCGTTACTAGGTGATTCTAGCTACAATTGACCATAAAGATTCAAATTCAACATTACAAGCCAAGATCAATCATATCCAATTAGGTCTAGTTCAATAAATAATTAGATGATCCTAACTTTGATCAATTACTATACAAGACATTAGTTCAAGAAGGTCACTCATGAACCTTCAATTTCACCTTTAATAGCATCAACCCACAAAATATGCAACTCGACAAGAAAACTTGGCTTAACCATTGAAATCACATAATATCACAATTAAATTCCAAATATGCCATAAATAAATATTATCCAACACTTTGGAATCATACCCAATTGTACCCATACATTGGAAGTAACCCTAGCTTAGATTGGGGTTCTTCTTCACAAATTTGGGGAAATCTTAGGGGACTCTATAGGTGGAAGAACCCGTAGATGAAAATCCAAACATACCTTAAACAATTCCCTAGCACAAGCCTTTAGCAATGGAACCTTTCTTCTTGACCCAAGCTTCAAGCTCTATTTTCTTCTTCAATGGGGTTTCTTTCTAAAGAGAGAAATATTTGAGAGAGGAGTGATTTGGGGTTTTGATTTGGGTCTTGTATAAAGTGACTTAAAATTGGTGATTAATGACTTATAATAGTCTAAGTAGGTGAATAAAACACATATAAAATGACCCCATTAGTTAACTAGCCGGTTGGGAAATTACCTAAAAGTCCTCGACTAGGCAGCATGGTGTCAGGCACCACGCCCCTCTTCAGGGCTTGTCAAGGGCACCACGGCCCGTGGTGGTGCCCGTGCTCCCTTGATCAGTTAACCTTTATAGCTTGGCAACCTCCCTTGAGGTTAAGGGAAGTCCACGAGACCTCCCACGGTCCGTGGTCAAGCCAATGGCCCATGGTGATGGTCGTGGCTCCATAGGCAGTAGCCTTGCCTCAAGTCACGATCTCACATAAGTCTAAAGAGTTTTAAAGGACCACTTCACGGTCCATGGTCATGACCACTGGCCGTGAAAGGGGCCGAGACCCTAGGCAGTAGCTTTCCAAGGTTGGGCAGCCTTGGCCCCTTGCTTAGGCTTGCCCTTTTGCCTTGGTACTTGCCCTTTCCACGCTCAACCAAACTCTAAATGGTCTTCTATATTACGAGGTCTAGCACGTGCCTTGATGTTATACCATTAAACCTGTCATTCTAAACACGAAAAGTCTCATCTACGATTCAAATTCTCAACATCACACTCTAGAACCCTACCTATGACTCTAGTTTAGTCTACTTACAGTTCACCTACTTATAGTATGGGTCGTAGCTTGTACAGTTCACAGCAAGGACCTATGGAGAAAGGCATAATAGCGATTATTTAGGATCCGCACAACAGTTCTTGAGTCAGAGGTTTTGCTTTAGTTGTGGATATCCCAATCACATAATGCGAGAGTGTCCTTTCCAAAAGTGTGGAGCCCAACCTACTTTCTTCATTTCAGACTAGACAACAGGTATCATAAGGAAGAGGCCAAGGAAGAGTTTAGCCAGGTAGAGTTGGTAGAGTTCCTAGTGGTGGTACTGCAACTCGACAGAGTGGGGGTAGAGGTACCACCAAAGCTGGAGGTGGTAGAAAAGGCATGTTTTTACGCTTTACCGGGATGAACCAAGGCTGAGTTGTCTGATGCAGTTATTATGCATAGAAGGAGAGAGAGGATCTCCCTGTTTAAGACCCTGACTAGAAGAGAAAAATCCTATCCTGGCACCATTGATGATAATTGAGTACCACACGTCTGACAGAAGTCTCCAAATGATGTCTAACCATTCCTCAGAGAAACCGAACTTTCTCATAATAACAATTAGGAACTTCCATGACATCATGTCGTAGGATTTGGCCATGTCCAACTTGATGATAATGTTACCCCCTATATTGTCTTGTTTAATCTCTCGAAATAACTCTTGTGCTAGTAGCACATTCTCAGTGATCATCCTACCTTTAACAAAAGCACTTTGGTTATACGAGATAATCTTATCTAAAAGGGGGTTAAGCCTTTTAGAAAGAATTGTAGTGATAATTTTGGAAGAGAAGTTGGTAAGGCTAATAGGTCTAAGGTCTGAGAAGGTGGTCGGTGATTCAATTTTAGGAATATAACAAGGCAGGTATGTGAGAAAAACTTGGTAAGGTTTTTGCCTCTGAAGAAGTCCTGGACAAAATTTTGAATGTCATATTTGATCACCTCCCAGCACTTGTGATAAAATGTGCTATTGTAACCATCTGGACCAGAGGATTTATCCGAACTCATGCTAAACACATCAATACCAGGCATAATGGTTAGTAAAGAGTTCTCCTCCTCAGTAATAACCCTTTGTATGTTGTCCGAAATACTATTATCAGTAAACTGATGTTGGAGGTTGAAAATCCTGTTGTAGTGGTGTATAGCAGCCTTGTTAATCTCTTCATCACCTTGGACCCAATTATCTCTATGATCCTTAATTCTGTCCAATTGCAGTCTTTTTCTCCTTTCTCTCATCAAACTGTGGAAGTATTTGGTGTTGAAATCCCCTTCTTTGAAACATTTGGTCTTAGCCTTTTGTTTGAGAAGGTTTTCCTGTATATTCATCCATTTTGCATATCCTGCTTGACCTGTATTAAGATCTTCCCTGCATTGAATTTCCATCTCTTCGAGAGCTTGGATTTTCGTCTCCAACCAGATAACCTGATCAAAAACATTTCCAATTACTTTCTTGGACCAGTGAGTCAGTTTTTTACTGAGAATTTTCAACTTTTGTTGTAGAATCCACAGAGTTTCCTTGAACATAAGTGTTCCAAGATTCTTTCACTACCTGCATAAAAGATGGTTGATCAATCCAAAAATCTAAATATTTGAAGTATTTAATACCTCCCTATGGATCCGTCTGACAGCTGATGAGCAAAAATCTATGGTCCGACCCAGTCCTCGCCAGATGTCTGTAACGTTGGTGTTGAAGAACTGAGTCCATTGGTCATTAACAAACACTCTATCGAGTCTTTTCCATATTCTTTTTCCGGGCCTTCTGTTATTATACCAGGTGAAGTTAGGTCCCATAAAGCCAATGTCAGTGACTTCAAAGTTATTTATACAGTTGTTGAATTCTAGACTTCCATTCATCCTATGGGGACTGCCCCCTCATTTTTTCATCAGGGCTTAATATGGCATTAAAGTCACCCCCCTATACACCATGGCCCATTAGCCAAATGGTAAACCTCTTCCAGGCTACTCCAAAGACCTCTTCTTTCAACTGATGTGCATTTAGCATACACTGCCGTGACATAAAAGCTATAAGTTGTTGAGCATGGTTGAACATTAATTATCATTTGCTGCTCATTATTATAAATGATACTCGTATTGAACTTGTCTTTCCAGAAGAAACATATTATTCCATTGGAATTTGAAATACAAGTATGAAATTTCATACTAACTAAGGGTTCTAGTAACACTACTAGTTCTACTTTGTTGATGGAGATGAGATTCTTCAGCCTATGAATCGCCTTTTTGGATTTAACCCATCTAATATTACAGAAGATTGCTCGAATCATAAAAACTCTAAGGATGGGCTAATTTCTGCTCCCCCTTTGGTAGGAGGATTTTCCTTTACCTTGTGTTTCTTTCCATTCTTCGTATTATTGTTTCTTCCTTGCTTAACAGGCGAGAAACCTTCATAATTTGAAAGATTACCACCTGCACAGGCAGTCATTATTTTACCATCAGGAGAAGATTCTAAATTCTGTGTGGGGGTGTGCTTGAGCTTTTGTGTTTTTCCAAGTTCTGAAGGAGCACAGAGTTCAGGTCCACTACTTAGTCAATTCCCGGTCTGGCCTTGATCACAGAAGGAATAGAACATGACTCTTCTTCGTGTCCTTGAGTTTCCTCAAGATCCGTTGAGGTGCGGTCCTTCCTCTGTTTAGCCTTGCTCTTGATGTTACTAGATTCTTGTATTACGTCAATGTTGTTGTTGTCATTGTTGTTATCTTTCAGGAAGTTATCATCAACCTCAACTCTTTTTTCACATGTGTTGTTTTGTTCAAGAATGTTAGCATCCACATAAATGTCATTTTCCCCTCTATTGCATTTTTCTAGAATGTCAGCATTAGCTTCATTATCCTTCTCTCTAGTATCCTCTTTTGAATTCTTATTTTGATTAATGTTTGGCGCTAGAGCAGTATTATCCTGCATTTTAGTAATTATCGCATATTTCTGCTTTATCTTATTTCCCTGTTTATTTTGTCTGCCCCCCTTCTTCTTTGGTTTCTTGGCTTGTAGAGTTGCTTCAAGTGTCACAGTAGTTCTTTTCATAGGTAATTTCCTGTCTTTGTTCCTGCTTTTGATCCTTGTCCCCACAGTAACGTTAGAATCAGTACCAGCAACTGTTTCACAATTATTTTTTTGGTTGTCAACATCCTTCTCATTATCATCATTTACATCTTATTGTAATTGTTCATTGTTGCCCATCAGCTTGTTCTCATTTTGTGCCCCTTCATTGCTACTACCACATATTGTTTCCTTCTCAAGCTCTTTTGTCTCGGCCATTTTTTTCCTTTCTAAGACACGATAATCAACCATCATGTGTCCATGTTTTTTGCAGAATCTACAGTACTTGGGGATGCCCTCGTACTAAATTTTTTGAGTAAATCCCCAAAGAGGAGAAGTATCATTTTCAAGTCCAACCCAAACCGAATCAGGTTGTTGTTTCAATATTTCAATTTTGACTCCATGCTAGGACGTGTTATACTTCTAGTGGCATTGTCCAACTCCAAAGGTGTACCAATATTGCTAACCAATTGCTTAATATAATGCCACGTATGTAAGTGAAAAGGTAAATCAGGGAGAAGAACACATACCTTGGAGGTCTTCCTCCAGTTTAAAATCTGGCAACCACATTTGGAGCCACATCTGTTGGCCACTGATGGTGAGAACTTGTTAGAATCTGTGCGTCCACTACCAGTTAATGGACCAGGTCCCTTGACTCACTAAAATGATAATAACAGTAAATAAATATAGATTATCAACACAGTCAATTTACGTGGAAACCTCCTTGCTCAAGGGAGTAAAACCACGACCTGTCACACAGGGTTTTCAAACCGTTTCACTAATCTTCACAAGCAAAAGTAAATCGGTTACAACAACGTGAGAAAAAGTTATTAATCTCACTATCAAGCAATAACTCTATTGCTTGAAGAGCCTAAGCAAATATGAATCTGCCCAAAGCTATCACACTAGACAACTTAGGATTTACTAAGCAATCTTACAGACTGCCCACTAAACCACCAACCTACTGATGATCTAGACTTTTCTAAGCAACACACAAGTTGCCCAGTAAATTAGTTGAACTTAACTAACTTAGAATTTACAGATCCAAACTCACTGAATCCTTTATAAGTTTTAGGACCAGTTTACACTTGTAGATCAGAAGAAATACTTCTAATACACCTACACTATTAGTACTTCAGCTTGAATCGTTCTTTGAATTATTTCTTCTCCATTTGATTTTCTCAGCCTTTGCAAGAGTTCTTGATGCCTTTTTCAAGTTGCAAAAACTAAGCTTGTGAGTATGGAGATGTTGTCCTTTTGTAGAAAGGTCACCATCCTTAAAGCCATACCATTGGTTTAGGTTTCTGATGCCTCTGCCGCTTCTGCCGCTGTGTTGGAGACTGTGCACCACCTGTTTGTACTTTCTCCAGATGGCACTCGAAAAGCATATTGAGCTGAGTACTAGGTATCTTTACAAGTTCCCTGTGTTTGTCAAATCATCAAAACTGCAAATAACATTTTCCTCCTTTTTGATGATGACAAACGATGTACCACTCTTCAAAAATTAACTCTCCATGATCAGACCTTAAGCAATTTTTGATATTTTTCCCTTGACTTAGACACAACTATTTCTTGTTCCCCCTGACTTATATGCCCGGCTTAAAAATTACACACAGCCATACATACACACATCCATTGTTCCCTCTGCTTGCTTGTTCCCCTGACTTACATGCCCGGCTTAACAATTAACAATTACACACAGCCATACACACATCCCTTGTTCCCCCTGACATAAGCATCCCCAAAGCATAAAATTCCCCCTTTTGGCATCATAAAAAAGAGACGTAGTAAACCACAATACCAATAATATAGTCAAGTAAGATCATAGCCTTTTGACAATCAAACATAAGAGAAAACAACAGACAATAGACATAAGCCAGAACAAAATAGGAATACCATTGCAAACCAGAGATAGTATTCAATACATTAAATTTAAACTAGGATTCAAGAGATCTTGCAAATGTGCCACACAAAAAAAATAAGGGAATTGACAGGATGGACTATGAGGGGGGAGGCTGATGGGAAAGGGACTGAATTATGAGAGTAAGTCTAGCATTTGCGTCATCATTGTCCTTGATTGCTTTCACTTGCAAAGCAACAATCTTGGCCCTCAATTCTGCATTCTCCTTATGCAGCTCTTGAACTATGGAGGTACCAGGTCTCTCAGTCTGCGCCTTGAATAGTTCGGCCTTGAGAATGGCAATTTCAGCATCCTTGCTACTCAACCTCACAGTCATCTCTTCCAGCTCATGCTTCACCTGATCCTGCTCTTCAACAAACTGAGACACTTTACTCTTGGAATTCCTTTTCCTTCAATGCATTCGCATTCAACCAAAGTAGTCTCAGAGAAAGATTGCTTGACAGTCTCCACTTTTCCGACTCCAAGTGGAATGTTGAGGTGTTTGAATACTTTTGTTAGGAAGTATCCATAACCCATTCCATGCTTCCTTTTTAGCTCAATTACAGTTTTGTACATGTTTTCTAGCATGAGTGCTGAAAGGTCCAGTGATTCAAATTTGCACAACGATTCCATAAGAAATAGATCAGCAGAAGTTGCTGAAGTTCTCTTCTCTGTTCTGGGAAGAAGAACATTGTTGACAAATTCAAAGATCAGTTGAGATTCACTCTTCATTAACTTCTTGAACAGACCAGCACATCGAGTTGTGGGAACCTTGGAATATACCTTTACAAATTCCACAGAACAAGACTTCCCAATTACAGACCTGATACCCTCTCGCGGTACCCCTAGAATATTTCCCAGTGAGTCTTCATCAAGATGGATTTCTATGTTTCTTACTCTTGTCTTGATACTACCATCTTCTTGAAATTCAATGTTATAGTAGAACTCTCGTACTTCTTCCTCGTGAAGAACAGGAGACTTGGTGTTGAATAGATGCATCCATGATTGGATTTCCACAATGTCATGTAGAGTATCCATCCCAGGTTGGGTAACAATATTCATGTCGAACACTCTGCCTGCCAGGACACTTTGCGTACTTAGATTGTCAACAATTGTCTGTCTGTTAACCGCTGTGTCATCCACATGTACTTGTGGACCAGGTCCCTGTTCAGAATTTTCAGGTTCCTCTTCAGAAGTTTTTCTTTTTCTTTTCCCTTTCTCCTTAACACCTCCAGTTTTAGTTACTCCTTTGGGTTTCTTGTTGTCACCTTTCCTTTTTACACTTTGTTTCAATTTGCCCGAACTTTTCTTATCACGTCCCTCATCAGATTCTGCCCCAGAAACCTCTACCACATCCGACAATGGTATTTGAAATCTAGACACCCTAAAGGTTCTTTTCCTTTGATTTTTGGTAGTAGATTCTGCACTCGCTTTCATAGCATCAGTTAACACTTCTTCGAGTCAGATATGGTAAAAGGTCTATGTCTAGACTCAATTTCAACTACTTTTTCTTTTCCCTTTTTAGAGACCGGCACCTCTTTCTTCTTCAGCAACCATTGAATGGGATGATTATCACCCTCCGTGTTTGTAGAATCTGAAGACGGATATCTCTCAAAACCTGGAGTTTTGTCGAACACAGGTTGGGTTTCTCTAACATCTTCATCCATAAAATTTTCATTTTCCTCTAGTTTGGCTTCTTCTCTCATCATTGTAAGACTCTAACCAGACTTTCACTGACTACCAAGATATTTGACTCAGACGTCTTACTCTTTGGTAGATCTCCCTAAAAAAGATGATCTGACAGCATTTCTAGATGAGGACCAGGTTGAGAGGAGAGAACTGGGTTATTTAGATCGATGGAATGAAATGGATTCTGAGAGATATCTAGAGTAGGGATGACTGGAGAGGTAGTCAACACTTTGGATTTAGACCCAAAATACGAAGGAGTGTAAAATGACACAGGGTCGATTTCACTCAGAGATGCAAGCATTTCTTCGACGAAGATGATGGTTCAGCCATTTTATTAGAAGGAAGAAGTGAGCAGCAAAGAAGAGAGAAAGAAAGTAGAAAGAGTATTTTAGGGTTTTCCAAGAGAAAGTTCAGAAACAGATGTGAGGATTAAGAGAGAAGAGGAAGTTGTATAAAAAGGAGAGAAACGGTGCCAGGTCCCTTAGATTGGACGTGTCGCTTGGAGTTAAGCGATGGGACAAATGGTCAGAATAACCGATGACTAACACGTGGCCATTTCAACGGTCCCTTTTAAACTAGTTTAAAAATAATGTAAAGAAAGCTAACCTCTGGAAGGACCAGGTCCCTTGCTGCAAGTGAAACCCCATTCCTGAATGGTTCTGGCCATGCTTTGCTTATTTACTTCTTCATGAATGTATACCTGCACTAGGTACAATATTGACCCTACTTATACTATTTACTATTAGTATAGAGGATACCTGCAATGCAAATTTTAGCCACCAAGGAAATTTCATATTTTTGAATGACTTTAGATCAATTTGGTAAATCATTCCCAACTTTAGCCTGTTACTCTCAAACTGATCTTTGTTGAGAGCCTTGGTGAAAATGTCGGCAATCTGATCTTCTGTTCTGCAGTAAGTCAACACAATATTTCCCTTTTCAACATTATCTCTCAAAAAATGATGTCTCACATCAATATGTTTTGTTCTCTTATGATGAACTGGATTCTTCCCCATACTGACAGCACTGGTGTTATCACACATAAGAGGAATTGACTTTATGCTCACTCCAAAATCTTCTAAGTGTTGCTTAATCCACAAAAGTTTAGAACAACAAGAAGTTGCAGCTACATATTCAGCTTCAGCCGTTGAGAGAGCCACAGAATTCTGTTTCTTCATTCCCCAGGAAATAAGTGAGGACCCAAGGAAATGTGCCATGCCTGATGTACTCTTCCTGTCTACTTGATAGCCTGCAAAATCAGCATCAGCAAAACCGACTAGATTAAAAGTATCACCAGCTGGGTAGAATAGGACCAGGTCCCCTGATTTCTTCAAGTATCTCAGTATTCATTTGGCAGCTTTTAAATGTGACTCTCGGGGATAAGCTTGGAATCTGGCACACATTCTAACACTATACACAATGTTGGGTCTGCTGGCCGTTAGGTATACAAGGATCCAATAATGCCTCTAAACATGGTTTGATTCACAAGAGGATCAACTTCATCTACTCCAAGTTTTGAGTTTGTTCCCATATGAGTGTCTATCGGTTTTGAATCAATCATGTTGAATTTCTTAAGCAGTTCCTTCGTGTACTTCTCTTGGCTGATTGAAGTACCCTCTGATGATTGCTTAATTTGCAGCCCCAAAAAGAAAGTTAGTTCACCCATCATACTCATCTCAAACTTGTTTCCCATTAGAGCAGCAAATTCTTCACACATGTTTTCACATGTAGCTCAAAAAATAATATCATCCACATATACCTGTATGATGGGAAGTTCCTGTTCCCTTTTCATCAGAAACAAAGTGTTATCAATTTTCCCTCTTTTGAAACCATTCTTCAACAGGAATTTGGACAACCTCTCATACCAAGCTCTGAGAGCTTGCTTTAAACCATACAAGGCCTTATTCAATTTGAATACATGATTTGGTAGTTCAACATCTTCAAAACCAGGAGGTTGTTTAACATATACCTCTTCCTTCAAATCTCCATTTAAGAATGCACTTTTGACATCCATTTGATACAGCTTGAAACCCATAAAAGAAGCAAAGGCTATAAGAATTCTGATAGCCTCCACTAGCAACTGGAGCAAATGTCTCATCATAATCTATGCCCTCTTCCTTATTATATCCTTGAACAACCAGTCTGGATTTGTTCCTTGTAATTACACCGCTCTCATCAAGTTTATTTCTGAACACCCACCTAGTCCCCATAACAGTTCTGTCAGCAGGTAGCTTCTCTCAAGTTGATGCAATTCTTCTTGCATTGAGTTGACCCAGTCTGCATCACCCAGAGCCTCTTTTACTTTTTTAGGCTCAATTGTTGAAATGAAAGCTGAAAATGCAACTAGATTTCTTGTTTTTGATCTAGTATGCACTCCAGAATTCAATGGTGAGATAAGATTGTCAAGTGGATAAGACGAAATGTGCTTCCAAGCCGGCCTTGACACCAAAGGTTGAGGTTGATCTGTATCATCTTCTTCATCCTCAGAATTATCATTTTCTGGAGATTGAGTTGTTTCTTGATGCGTATTCTGCATGGTACCAGGTCCTTCATCTGACCTGTCATTTTCTTTTGTCTTTCCTGATGAATCTGGATCAGCATCATTTGTCTCCAAATTTTCAAGTACTTCACCCCTACCACCTTCAAATTTCTAATCTTGGAACAACTCGTTCAATTCATCTTCATCATTCACTTCTAGTTTCTTCAGATTGCTATCTTCATCGAATACCACATGAATAGTTTCTTCAATACATTGAGTTCTTTTGTTGAATACTCTATATGTCTTTCTTGACGATGAGTATCCCACAAAGACTCCTTCATCACCACGAGGATCAAACTTTCCTAGATCATCTTTTCCATTGTTCAAGACAAAACATTTGCATCCAAACGCCCTTAGATAACTCAACTTCGGTTTCTTGTTGTTGAGAGTTCATAAGGAGTTTTGTTCAGTGGAGATCTTATCGAGCATCTGTTAGTGACATGGCATGCCGTGTTGACTGCTTCAGCCTAGAAATTTTGAGGTAGATTAGACTCAATAAGCATGGTTCTGGCAATGTTCACCAATGTTCTGTTCTTTATCTTCACCACTCTGTTTTGCTGAGGAGTTCTTGGAGTTGAAAAATTGTGACTTATACCATTTTTTGAGCAGAATTCATCAACCTTTATATTTTCAAATTTCATTCCATGATCTGATCTGGTCCCTTCTATGACTTGATTTAGTTTTGTTTGAATCATCTTGAAAAACACAATCAGCACATCAAGTGTTTCAGCTTTTATTCTTAGAAACCTTGTCCATGTGAACCTTGAGTAATCATCAACAATAACTAAAATGTACTTCTTGCCACTTCTGCTTTGGATTTTCAGAGGTCCACACAGATCCATATGCAACAGTTCCAGAATTCTTGAAGTACTCACTTGCTTCTTCGACTTGAAGGATGATCTGACTTGCTTCCCTTTGACACAAACTTCACACACTTTACTTTCACTGAACTTCAATTTTGGCAGACCCAGGACCAGGTCCCGAGAAGTCAATTTATTCAATAAAGACGAGCTTACATGACCTAGCCTTCGATGCCATAGATCAGCATTATCACTTTGAGCACTAAGACATGTCAAATCGTCTCCATGAGATGTTTCTAGGTTTTCCACATACATGTTTTGACATCTCTGAGCTGTAAGAACCACTTTCTTTGTAATCAGATTGACTACAGTGCACTTCTCAGAAGTAAACGTGACTTCATTTCCCTTGTCACAGATCTGAACACTAAGAAGGTTGTACTTTAATCCACTCACATGATACACATTTTCAATGGATTCTTCAATTGATTTGCCAACTCTACCAACACCTAGTATATACCCCTTCTTTCCATCACCAAAAGAGACACCTCCTCCTTGAAGTGCCTTGAGCGAGAGGAAGTTTTTTGTGTTTCCAGTCATATGTTTTGAGAATCCACTATCCATGTACCAACATTGACTGCTACACCTCTAGCTTACCTGCAATGCGAATCACATGTTAGACTTGGGAACCCATTTTAACTCGGATTCCCAAAAGGCAGATAAAGGGGTGATTAGAGTGTTTCTTGCCCAGTGAGGTAATTTTTCTTTCTTTATCCCTGACTTTCGGACAGGACCAGTTCCTCTACTTGGTACACTTTTCTGTCTTATATAACTCGAAAATCATTCTTGTGATTCTTTCCAAGCTTTACACTCCTCTTTTAAATGACCATTTGTCCCACAGTGAAGACACAACAAATTATCAGACACATACACATATTTACAATGAGGATTGTAAGGAGGAGTGATATTCAAGATTCCTAGACCCTTTTTGTTGTAGTTGCTTTGATTTGTTACATTTGAAAGTAATTTTGAGGATTTAGTCCATTTAAGCGAATTAGTGAGTTCTTCCTTAAGCTGGACCAGATCCCTTTCTAAGTTGTTATTCCTTTCCAATGTTAAAGCAAGCTTAGTCTCTGTAGTTTTCAAATTTTCTTCCAATTCAATTTGTAAACTAGTAGACTCTCCTTTTCTTTTTCCAGATTTCTCAATCATTAAATCCAATTGGTTTTTGAGTTCTAGTTTTCAGATTCTAGAACGACCATTTGGTTTTCAATGACTGACATTTTCACACCCATTCTTTCTCTATTCTCACTCAGACTTTCAAATTGAGCATTCATGGAATCTCTCTCAGAAATTAATTCAATCACAGAATCAATCAAAACATTTGCTAATCTTCTCAATCTTTTAAGAGAATAAGTATTCAAATTTTGCTTGAAGTCAAGAAGATTTACCTTATCTTCATCATCTTCATCATCTGATTGATCCATGAAAGCAAACATTTCATTGAATATATTATCCTCATATTGAACCACCACCATTGATGCATCTCCAGGTTCTTTAGAATTTTTTGACTCACTTGAAGAATCTCCCCATGCAGCAAGAGCTTTATTTACTACATAGTCAGCTTTAGCCTTTCTGTCATTTTTGTCAAGTACCAGGTCCTGCGCTTAGCCTTCTCACCTCTTGGCTTTTGGTATTCTTTGTTTTCAGCCTTGAGTAATGGACAATCCCTTATAAAATGTCCAGCCTTTCCACACTTGTGACAGGTGTCACTGGCAGTTGCAGCTCTAGGAAAATTTCCTCCCTTTCCTCACAATCTTCTGAAATCTCCTGGTAAGGTAAGCCATATCATCATCTTCACTAGAATCTTCTTAAGGCTTGAATTTCAGCATTAGAGACTTGTCCTTCTTGGCTTCCTTTTTCGATAAATCATGACTTCTGTTCATCTCATGTGTCTTGAGATTTCCAATAAGAGCATCCATGGTTAAAACCTTCAGATCCTTGTCTTTAGTGATAGCATCTACCTTGCTTTCCCAGGACTTTGGAAGAATTCGAAGAACTTTCCTAACTTGCTTACTCATACTGATGGGTTCTCCAAGACTTCGCAGCTTATTTGTAATGGAAGAAAGTTTGGTATACATGTCATAAATAGTTTCTCCTTCTCTCATTTTGAAGTTTTCATATTGAGAGGTAAGCATGTCTATCTTTGACTCCTTTACTTGTTCAGTCCCTTCATAAGCAGTTCTTAAGCAATCCCAGATCTCCTTTGCAGATTCACAAGCAGAGACACGATTAAACTCTTCAGCACCTATACTACAAACAAGCAACTTCTTTGCTTTGTAGCCTTTTTCAATTTTATTTCTGTCAGCTTCACTGTATTGTTGCCGAGTCTTTGGAATAACTCGAGTAATCTCACCATCTTTTACTTCAGACGTTGGAATAAATGGTCCATCCAAGACAATATCCCATAGCTCACTATCTTCAGCCATGAGGAAATCATGCATCCTTATTTTCCACCAGCTACAGAACTGGCCATTGAATCGAGGGGGTCGAGTTGAAGATTGACCTTCTTCTAGATTAAGTGGAGCAGCCATTCTAGAACAGGAATCACTCTCTTGGTGTTAACCAGATAGAGAGTACCTGCTCTGATACCACTTGTTAGAATTTATGCGTCCACTACCAGTCAATGGACCAGGTCCCTTGACTCACTAAAATGATAATAACAGTAAATAAATGCAGATTATCAACACAGTCAGTTTACATGGAAACCTCCTTGCTGAAGGGAGTAAAACCATGACCTGTCACATAGGGTTTTCAAACCATTTCACTAATCTTCACAAGAAAAAGTAAATCGGTTACAACAACGTGAGAAAAAGTTATTAATCTCACTATCAAGCAATAACTCTATTGCTTGAAGAGCCTAAGAAAATATGAATCTGCCCACTAAGCTATCACACTAGACAACTTAGGATTTACTAAGCAATCTTACAGACTGCCCACTAAACCACCAACCTACTGATGATCTAGACTTTTCTAAGCAACACACAGGTTGCCTACTAAATTAGTTGAACTTAACTAACTTAGAATTTACAGATCCGAACTCACTGAATCCTTTATAATTTTTAGGACCAGTTTACACTTTTAGATCAGAAGAAATACTTCTAAGACACCTACACTATTAGTACTTCAGCTTGAATCGTTCTTTGAATTATTTCTTCTCCCTTTGATTTTCTCAGCCTTTGCAAGAGAACTTGATGCCTTTTTCAAATTGCAAAAACTAAGCTTGTGAGTATGGAGATGTTGTCCTTTTGTATAAAGTTCACCATCCTTAAATCCATACCATTCGTTTAGGTTTCTGACGCATCTGCCGCTTCTGCCGCTCTGTTGGAGACTGTGCACCAACTTTTTGTACTTTCTCCAGCTGGCACTCAAAAAGCATATTGAGCTGAGTACCAGGTACCTTTACAAAGTCCCTGTGTTTTTCAAATCATCAAAACTGCAAATAACAGAACTCTTTTGTACCAAACAGAGTAAACATCTTCCCTATTATTAAAGTCGATGAAGACATTGAAATTATCTAACACACCAAATTTTGCAGATCCTTTGACATGAACACCAACTCTTATTCATTGTTTTATTGATACATATACATAATTCTCATAGTCAAATGATCTAGTCAAGGATCACTTGAAGTTCACCATATATAAGTTGGTTTAATTTTATTTATTCTTACTTTGATAATAATATTACATTGTTTTGTTGAACAATCTCTTGTAGGCATCTGGTAAAGCCACATTTGTAGTGGTATAACCACCATCAAGAATGATATTTAGTCCACTTGCATATCCAGAATCATCACTTGCCAAGTACGATACTGCATTTGCCATATCTTCAACACTTAGTAAAACTCCTTTTAAATTTCCTGCTTCTGCAAACCATTTATTAGCCATTTCTTTGTTTATTTTAAATCCATTCAATACCAATGGTGTGCTAATTGAATAAGGAGAAACATTATCAACTCTTATTCCGTATTTTGCTAATTCGACTCCAACATTCTTGGTAAGTCCCAAAAGTGCATTCTTTGAAGCAGTATATATGTGAGTCGAGTCGCTATAAAATGTTGACATTACACTTGTTGTGAAAATAATGACACCTTTCTTCTTTGGAATCATTACTCTAGCAGCGTGTTTTGCACAAAAGAACCCTCCAACAATGTTAACATCGATATGTTCTTAATCATGTTGTAATCTACATCTTGGATGCTGGTAAATGGATTGCCCAATACACCAGCATTACTAAATATTATGTCAAGCTTACCAAATTTGGCAATTGTTGTATTAACAACATTTTTTACGTCCGATTCTATCGAGACATCACAATGGACATATATAATTGTCTGCTTTGTGCCAATTTGTTGTGCTACAGAAGTTCCAAGATTGTCCTGAATATCAACAATTACAACTTTTGCACCTTGTTGAACAAAAAGTCTAGTGGTAGCTTCTCCTATACCACTAGCTCCACCAGTTATTATTGCTACTTTACCTTCAAGACTACAAAAATAAGTTAAAATAGAAAATAGTATTAAAGTAAAAAAAAATGAATAAGGTAAAAATAAGGTATGCGTAATGAGTTCACTTCAACCTCTTAGACTCACCACGTGGGAAGTTGTTGTTGTCTTTTAAAAAGAATCATTAGTAAGACATTCAATGTGCAAAATCACAGCGAAAAAAATCAGCATACCTTCTATCATTATTTTGAGTCGTCGCTGCGGATGAGGAGAAGATTATGAATAAGAAAAATAAAGAAAGGAAAAAAGAGAAAAACGTTTCTGCTATTGGTGATTGAGGAGAAGACTTGGCCCTTTTTCCAAACTACACAGATTTATGTTATTCACATATTAGAGCCTCTATTTATAAGAGAACACTAAAGTGTAAATTTGACTTGTAAAATATACAGAGAGAATCAAATGCGACTTTTGAAAGTAAAGGGTGTTTGTGGTACGTAAATATTCTTGAGAAAATATTTTTTGAACAAATTTATTTTTTCTCTAATTTAAGAACATGACTTAAGTTATGCAAAAAAACAAAAACAGAAAACATTTTGGAAATATCTGATTTAAACTCACCACCCGAGTCGACGCGGTAATAGAATCCTGACTCAACTCCTCACCCCAATCCAAGATTTGACCTTGACCAGGGACCCGATCCAAGACCCAACTCCCAACCTCAAATCTCAATCTTGAATGGGGACCATACCTCCAACCTCAACTCAGGACCAAAATCCCAACTTTTGAACCTGACACCAACCCCAATATGGGACTCAACTCCCGGCCTAGAGCAAAAACATAACCCTGACCCGACCCAAGACCAAATTTTAGACTTGATTCTAACCCCGGCTTCGATTCCAACCCATGATCTGGTTCCTGACCATGACCTGACTTTGACCACGTCAACCTCGACTCAAGACCTCGACCCAAACGCAACTAGGGACTTGACATCTCATTACTTCGACCACAAGATTCGATTTCCAAATATCTCGACCCTCTGACTCCCAACCCAAAGGTCAGCTCGTGATCTGATCTAGGACCTGACCTCAACTCGAGATTCGATTCGTACCTCAACCCCAATATAGGGTAAAGGTCAATCGTGGGTCACGGTTGGGGTAAGGGTCGTTTCTTAGTTCGGTATTGGGCCCAGGATGGGTCTTTGGTGCATGGGAGTGTGGATAAGATTTTGGGTTCATCTAATTAAAGAGTGGGGTTTGGAAAAAAATTGGATCATATTTTCATCTAACTTACCAAATATCTGAATATAAGTAAGAAGACCACTTATTTTTAAGAAATGTAATTCCGTGGAAAACAATATTTTCCATCCAACCAGACACACCCTAAACCTTTTTTAAATAATAAAAAAAACGTTTTGTACCAGATAGAATGTCATGCACGTTTCAAACCAAAAGAAGTGGGTTATTTTTCTTACCCACAATGAATAAGCTTACATAAGAACTTAAATTAATTTGGATACAGTTAATTTTGATTACATAATATAGAGCTGAACTTGTAAAGCCAAAGTCGTGAGCAATAAACTCCAAAAAAATAATTGTAATTTCATTATTAGTATGAAAGATTTAGTTAAAGAAGTTTAATTACATTTTCACCTGATCAGTAAAGTATGTATTGTATATAATTTATCGTAAAATGTGATATAAATTTAATTAGAAAAATCAAAGATCTACTACACCATTAATAGGAAGGGGGAACGTAGCTGGCTAGTGCCTGGTGGTTAGGTCAACTCATCCAGGCATGGAAAAACTTCGCCAAACTCATGTAATTTGGGGCATTCATCAAGTTGTAATGAATATGGGCAACAGTAATTTTGATAGGCGGAGTCCATAAATATCTGCTTTGAAATCGTCATTTAATTAATCTCAAGTTATTTTCTTTATAATTTATTTATTTTGATAACTTCAAAAAAAAATATTTGGAACCTCCATTTGGTACATCGCATTGTTTAAATTTATCTATTGCCTTAGAGGTCTTGGTATTATTTGATTGGGTTGGACAATTCTTGCAAAAAGTTTTAATGAATAATTTTTTTAAACACGCAATTCAACATCACTTATGACAACCATCTTTAACTTTTGAAGCACTCTATAAAATATTATTTGGCAAAAAGATTATGTGAGAAATACATAGCAATAGGTTTAATATAAAATAAAAATCATTATGGATGTGTTTGGTTTGAAGGAAAATGCTTTTCATGGAAAATATTTTCTTAGAAAATATTTTTCGAAAAAGAAGTGGTAATAATTTATTTTTCTCATGTTTGGTAAGTAAGTTTAATGTTTGGTTAGCGAATGAAAAATACTTTTAAGAAAAATATCTTTTAATTTTTGCTTGAGACTAAAAATATTCTTTAAGAAAATAATTTCTTATTTGAAAATCAACACCGATAATTGATCAAGGACCCGCATCCAACACCCAAACTAGGACAAGAACTCAATGACCGTTACGAAATTCGACCCTAAAATCTGACTCAAGGCCTGACACAGGAAAAAAATTCAAAAATAATTTTTGTTTTAAAATAAAATTGACGGGGTCGCGTGGGGGATGGCTAGCGATTGGAGGTGGCATAAAAATGAATTTTTTTAAAAAAATTGAAATATTTTTTCTAAAATAACTTTTAAATTATTTATTTATGGGGGTGGCCTCCGTGGGGGTCACATGGGGGGTGAGGTGGCGTAAAAATGAAAATTTTTCCCGAAAACAATTTTCTCATAATTGTTTTCTTTTTACAGAAATGGTCTTGGTGGGGGTGGCGTAGGAGTAGGGGTTGGTGTAAAAAGCAAAGATTTTTAAACTTGAAATGTTTTCTAAAATAATTTTTTTTAAAAACAATATTGACGGGGATGACCTGGGTGGAGGGTGGCCGACTGGCCGGGGGTGGGAGGCTTGGGTGGGGGTGACCTTGATTGGGGGGTGGGGGGAGTAGCACGAAAAATTATTAAAAAATTAGATATTTTTCAGAAGCAATTTTTTGAGGGAGGGAGGGGGTCCGACTGGCTTAAAAAACGTTTTAAAATTAAGTTTGAAATATTTTTCAAAAATAATTTTTTTGGGGGGTGAGTAGGGGTGGGGTAGGGGTTGGGTGAGATAAAAAGAATCTTAAAATTTGAAATATTTTTCAAAAAAAAAAATTTAATTTTTATATTTCTATATTTTGGAGGGGTGTGGTGGTGGTGGTGGTGGTTTGGAGTTATGGATAAAAATATATATGAAATTTAAAATATAAGGAATTTAAATATTTAATTTTTTTGAATGGGGAGGGTCGGGTACGAGAAGTATGGGTAGGGTAAGAAAAAAAAATTAAAGGATGAAGTAAAATTTTGAAAAATGTTTTCCTTAATTTTGGTAGGAAAGTCATTTTTCTTAAATTTGAAGAAAATAAGTTGATTTGGAAAATACTTTCCAAACTTTTAAGTCAATCAAACATGAATTTGATAATGTTTTCCTTCCAGACACCCTCTATGTAAATTGTAAATTAAAAAAATACAAATTAGCACATAGAGGAATTAGGATCTTTTTGCTAGCAACAAATTAAATGAATTGATTTGTAGGTCACTTACAATTAGTTATATGTCATTTTTGTACATAAGAGATCTTTATTAGTTATGTGTCATTTTCGTACATAAGAGATCTTTAGTTTTAGACCTAAGAGAATTAAAAAGGATCAAATTCTTTAATTCATTTGGTAAGTTATCAAAATATCTAATTTCCCGAGTATGGAAATGGATGATCATCAATAATATGGAATTATGAAATTAAATTAGCCATAGTAAAGCAGAAATCTATCTATATGAAATAGGAGAGGAAAGAAAAAGTCCATGTGTCAGGATCACCAAAAAATATAATCAATGAATTAATTTAAAATTTGAAAATAAAATAAAATCTATCTATTTATAATAAGAGACGGAAAAACTACATTTGACAGCATCACCAAAAAACATAATTAATGAATTATTAAAATCAATTTAAAATTTGAATAAAAATAAAAGTTTGAAATACTACCAAAAAAAAGGGTTAAAATATGTATGTAACCATAACTTCCCAAACACGTTTCATTTAACTTTTCTTTTCATAGATATAATTTGTTAAAACAAAGAAAGATGAAAAATATTGAGGGCAAAATAACTCCATCAAATTTGAGGTCGAAAACACATTTTAAAAATTATACCAACTTTCCATGTTTTGTTAAAGAAAAGAAAAAAATACTTTTAAACTATCAGGTGTCATCTTTTTAAATATTTTCAAGTTCAAAATTCAAAAAAAAAAAAAAGAAATTAGAAAAAAAAATCACTTTCCTTTCTTAGTGGGTATATAACTACCGCTTACTATTCGGTTAAATCCCTAATAATAAATGCACCCACCAATTCATTTATGGAAAACTTTCACATATAGTCACTTAAAAATAATTAATTACTCTCTATAGCTATAATTTAATAATTACAATTTTAGCTACATTTTATTTGGAGGAGAGAGGCAACCGAGACTGGGAGAGAGAGGAGAGAGGTGAGAGAGAGGGGAAAAAGAGTGGAGAAAGGTGAATTGTATATGTATATTGGTTAGATAATTGTATATTATACATATGTAATTGTATATATGGCAAAAGAGATTGGGAGAGGGAGGAGAGAGGTGAGCGAGACTGGGAGAGAGAGGAGAGAGGCAAGCGCGATCGAGAGAGGGAGGAGAGAGGCAAGCGAGAGAGGACAGAGAGTGGGAGAGAAGTGAATTGTATATGTATATAATCGTATATAACTGTATATTATACATATACATTTGTATAAATGACAAGCGAGATTGGGAGAGGGAGGAGAGAGGCGAGCGAGATTGAGAGAGGGAGGAGAGAGGCGAGCGAGAGAGGGCAGAGAGTGGAAGAGAGGTGAATTATATATGTATATAGGCTAAAAAATTATATATTATACATATTTATTTGTATATCCTCGCGAATTATATATATACAAACATGACTAATTATACAAACTCGAAGTCAGCCCACGTAATTAATGTATAATGTTAGTCGTGAGTGGTAATTATAGCAAACTATAGCTATGATGAGTAATTAAATAGTATAAGTTTACTTATCCGCGTAATTTTCCCTTCATTTATCCATTTTATCGGTTCATGTCTGTCACTGTCAATATGGGTTAACCCACTCTATTCGGACTAAATCATACATGTTTGAAATTTTACGGATCAAGCCGAGTTAACCCATTTTTAATTTGAGCCAGAAAATGATTGGCCCAACCCACGAGTACGTGGGCTACGACGAACCTTCTTTTCTTAAAAAGATTTTTTTATAATTTTTAAACATATCAGATATTTAGTATGATTTTTATTTTACTAAAATAAAATAACACCATGAACAATTAAATGTAAAAATCAAATAGCAAACAAAACAAAACAAAAACAATGCATACAGAATGTACTTTGAAACTTGTAAAAATGATGAGTCAAGTTAATCAAATTAGGATATGACTCATTAGTTAATCCATTTTGATTCAATTCATCTTATCCTACGTATGATTTAAGCAAAGTTGGATAATGACTTGTTTATTTATTTAATCATTTTGATCAACTTAAATTTAGCCCTAACGATTTATTTGTCATCCCAGCTAAATTCAACTAACTCACTTGAAGATAATATTAACTCTCTTTATTTCATTTTACGTATCTTCATTTCATTTCACTTAAAATTTTAAAAATCAAATAAAAATTTATAATTTCATAATTCTGTACAAAATAAAAGTGTATATTAATATATTTAAATTCCCCTTTAAAGTATGTGATCATAATTGTTTTTGGAAGTCATGGGGTAGCTAATCTCATACTCTTGATAATTAAGAAACCACGTAAATATGGTTAATTAGGGATAATTAGAAGGGCCGGGGACCTATACCTAAAGATGGAAATTTTCGTGGCAAGAAACTTTGTAATTATGATCAATTATTTTAAAAGAGAAAAGACATCAAATAACACTTGAAATTGTTCTGAATTTTCAAAAAGACACCTTAACTATGTCATTGTTTCATCACCCCTCCAACAATTCTGAGCTGAAATTATTACATCAATTTTTGTCCACCTGACGTAGAGAGTGATGCAATCTCTTAAAAAAACGTGAACAAACTAAAATAACTCATATAATTTTATTTTTACAAGTATTTTGCTATAAAATATGTTTTCTTGTTTTTCTTACTATTTTTAACTTTTCTTTCCTTATTATTTTTCCTTTTTTTCTTGTTTAAAAATTCATTTTCATCTTCATTCAAGTTTCTCACTTTCAATGTTACTTTTTACCACAATCAACTCCCCCCCTCCCCCCCCACCCTTATTTTTTTAAAATATATTTTTTACATTTAACATTTTGATAAACCAAGATTTCAACATGATTACTAGCTATAATTTAATCTTTTCATCCGAATTTCAATCAAGCTTTTTCTATTTTTGGCGAATTCATTTATTCTTTCAAAATTAACATTTTCAATTTTAAAGTTACATGAAAAGGAGATAAATTAATTAATGATACCTTCAATTTTTTATTTTTATTTTTAAAAAATAATTAGTTTTGTTATCAATAACTCAACAAATTAAAGTCTAGAAAATAGTATGATTCTTTTATTAAAAAAATCACTGAAAGAAAGGGATTTGGTTGAAGAAGAAGAAAAAGAAAAAAAAATGAAGGAGGGGTTCAACTTGACATGAGAGGTGGGATAGGGTGGGAAGTGAAAAAGAAAGAAAGAAAGAAAATGAAGAGGGGAGGTAGCTTGAAAGTGAGAGTTGAAGATGAAGTAAAATTTAAAATGAAATTAAAATTAAAAAATCCAAAAGTAAAAGAGAAAGAGGCTTAGGCCTCATTTGTTTGCACTAAATGGGGGTCTGAATCTTAATTATTCAAATTCAGCCCATTTAGTGCGTTTGATTTTTAGATTTGAATCTTAATCATTAAGATTCATTCCATTAAATCCATTTGTTTATTTTTTAAAAAAACCTCTTAATAGGTCTTAATGAGTCTGAATGAATCAGATCTATAATAGACTCTTAATATCTTTCAGACTCTATTAAAATAATAAGCGTTCTTTTCATAAACAAATTCTCTTCTTCCTTGCTTCTCTTTAGGACAAGTTTCAAGTTTCTTCCTCTTCTTTTCCAACCAAGTATCATTTTTTTTCTTTTGAATAAGTAAGTTATCATGATCTTTTACAAGTATTTCTCTAATATTTATAATATATAAAATATTCTTGGATGAATTGATACTTATGAAGAGCTCTTCTTGTCACAATTCGTTTGTTGTCAAAACTTCTTTAGAATAAGTTATCATTGTTTCTTGAGAAAAAATTGTTTGAGAAAACAATAAATCATCTTTTTATGGGGTGAGTTATAATCTAATTCTTTAAACAATTGATTGGAAGAATTATTCTTGGTATGGATTTATTGATATAGTGTTTAATTTCTAATTTAAAAATATATTATGCACATTCAGATATTGAAAACAAACAATCTTAGTGATTTAGTGTTCAAACCTAGAAACTATATCTTAATACTCATACAAGTATTCAGATTCAGACATCTTAATCTTAATGTTAATTTAGTATTCAGATGCGCATCAGATTTAGACCTCTTAATCTTAATGAAAACAAATGAGGCCTTAGAATGAAAAAAGTTATATTTCAAATTAAATTAACACGTGTCACATAATGATTGGTGTGTGACTGTGTGCCAACACTTGTCTTTTAAAATCTGTGATTAATTGAAAAATGATGTAATTATATAAGTTTGAAATTGGTTGGTAAGGAGGGAGGGGGGTAATAAGGTGCCCACATAATTAAGATGTATTTTAAAAATTTGAAACAACTTCACATGTCACTTTATATCTTTTCTCATTTTAAGAATTTTTTAAAAAGGGAAAATATCCACAAAATATAAAGTTGTGGAATTTCTCACTTTAATCACTTAATATCGGGGGTAGGGGCGACAAAAACTAAGCCAATTTGTCCAATTTGATCCACCTACTTAAATTTAGGCTGATTATTAGCCCACTTATTAATTAGTTCAATCTATTAACAATTGGGTTGGATGTAATTCAAATTGACTCTTGAGAAATTTTGTCAAAATATTTTATAATTTTTTAAATTTTTTTGATATGTTATATAGAATCGTAATAAATAAATAAAGTAATTTTATCAGGCACTAAAATATTTCAAAATAATAAATAAGCAATCAAAATTTAGTAAAAATTACAATAAGTTGGGTCTTGACCTGATTTATGACTCATTATTTGATTCGTTTTAACACAAATAAACTTGAATTGAATTTAATCTTTACCCATTTTAACACAGTCAAATTAGATCCCTACTCTCTAGTGTTTTAGAGCAAAGATGGATAGGTCATCATATTTTGGAAAATGACACATGCAAATATGTCATTGGTCAATATATATAGTTTCGGGTAAACTATGCTCCTAAATTGGTCCACATATACTTTTATTCATAAATGGGAAAGCTTTCCAACATATAAATTTTTCAAAGAGAAAAGACTCAAATTTGTGATTGAATTTTACGGAAGCTCCATATTTATTTCTAAAACTTTGTGAAATTATGTATAATTTTTTTTCCAGTTACTAAGAATTGATTCTTTCTGCTCTAAAATTAAATGTCACTTGAAAAAGAAAACGATTCACTCTTACACCTTCGTCTTTTAACATATTATTTTTTCATGTCATCACATTTTACCTTTATTATAAAACTACTGATCCTCAACCACTATAATCCACCATTTATTGTTACGATATTATTGCAAATAAATGTCATCAGAGGCGGATGCAGGATTTGGAGACTATGGATGTCATATCGTTATGTTCATCAAATCGATCAAATACTAGCCTATTTTCAGCCTTGTAAATAGCGACTTGGGATGAATTTGTTCAATTATTAATCCTTTCAGTCTATGACGATAATTAAATCCAACAAAACAAAACTATGATAATTTGCACAAAGAATATTCCCCCCCCCCCCAATAATATTAGTATAATATAAATAAATAAATAAATATATCATTCATTTATAATTGCACTCGGCAAGTTTTCTGATTCTAAAAATACTTACCAGTGATATAATTATTTCTATTTATAAATACTTCAAGTTCTAGGTAACAAACATATCGGCTCACACCAACTGAAAATCTAAAAAGACAATCGAAAATCAAATGTGATTTCTGTATGATTTTTATGTTATCATTCATTATAACATGTATTTTATTTATAAATTAAAACCTAAAGATTTAAATTATCATAAACCAAACTATTTTTTTATTTGCATCCAAATGATTTAAATAATAAAACAAAGAGTTAGAGAAACTCATTATCGAGTTTCTGAATTTGGACGAAGAGAGGAGCTAGAAAGAATTAGTTGAAAAAGGAAAATACTACTCTGACATCCTAATTATAACCTTCGAAATTTATCGTCTAAAATAAATTTTAAATATTTGTTTGAATATAAATTATTCATTAAGGTAAAAATAATAGTTTAAAGCTAAATATTTTTATTAATAAAAACAATATCATTTTTGGGAATAGACTAAAAAGAAGGTGTGTCACATAAATTTCAAACAAAGGAAGTACATAATATATTATGCTTGAAATAGAAAAGGAAAAAAGTAATCACTGAAAATTACAACAAAAAAATGTTGGCAAAAATTAAGTTTATTGTTATAAACAATTTGTATTATAGTGAATGTTAAATTATGTGAAATCCTTTTAGAATATGGTTAAGAATCCTATTTGGGACCAAGTTAGGTTTTCCTATAAATAAAGGAGTTTTCCTTCATTGTAAATAAGATTTGTGAGAGATCCATGAAACCTTGAATATACTTCAAGATGAATAAGAAGTCTTTTCTCTTCTCCCTACTTTATTCTTATTGTAAATTTATATAGTTTCATAACACGTTATCAGCACGACTGTTCTATTCTTAAAGAATTATGATAGAAGACCAAAAAAGTGCAAAAGAGATATTGCATAAGTTATGCAATAAAGTTCTCAAATATTTAAGGTATGATTTATCTTTACTTTGTTAGTTATAATTATTTATGTGATAGATCTGGAGTTATCATCTGGAGTAAGTATTTAAAAAGACCTGTCGACTTTTTATACGTTTTATTTTAACCAATTGAGAAGAAAATTCCTTAATTAATTAAGTTTAATAATTAAATAAGCACAATTTAGTGAAAGATATGTTTTCAATCTTTATATAAAGTATGTGATCTATTAAGCTATATCTATTAACAACTAACGTTTATTATAATAAATCAATAATCTCAATTTTTTTGTGGAATTATAATATACGATCATAGTAATGATCATCAAAAGTGATAAAATTATAATTATTTTGAAGGATTAAAGTTGAGCCTCATTGTGGGTAAGACGGTAGATTTACGTTTTATCGCACCAAAAGAATAAGACGATAAATTCAATCGCACCAAGAGGGTAAGACATTGGGTTAAAGTCCTGGTGCACCATGATGAGAAGATATTGAGTTCAAAGTTTCATTGATTTATGACTTAAGACATTTTTATATGAATAAGACATTAAATTTGAGTTTTAATGCACCATATTGATGATATAATAATAACTAAAGAAAAACTAATGTGATTTTGATGAGAAGTCATGAAATTTACTGAATTTACTCCATTACGTAAAGTGAATGTGGTAGTAGTGCATAATATGTCTGAAAGAAGACAAGTGATTTAATAATGCACATAAATATGGAATGAGGTACTAAAGCTATCATAATTTGATATGCTCACACGTTTGTGTTCCATTCATGAAGAATGAGAACTTTTGATAAATGCTAAAAATATAGATCCATTTTTTTAAAAGGAATGAGGTGTAAGCCACCTTGCTAGGCATGAGAACGGTTGCGAACTTTGGTCAATGATGTGGTTGTTGGAAAACTATATTCAAATCGAAAGCATATTTAGATCTTTTCTACTTACATGAACAATAGTTAACCAATACCGTTTATGCTAGAACACATAATCATGCTGGAGCATATAAACATGCAAAAATTTAATTCGATAAATACCTCTTGAAGCGTGAGCGGATACCTTCAAGCGAATCCCCAAGATAGACAAACCTTCAAGCGAATCTACAAGATAGCTATGGTCTTTTACAGTGATCCCAAGTCACATTCGAACTCTCTCAATACTTGGGTGGGCAAGTATCGAATAGAAAACTAATCATATCTCACATAATTAAACATTCACTATAATACAAATTGTTTATAACACTCACACTTGAATGTCGGTAGATTATGTGTAGACATGTAATTTTTGACCGCAAATAAGATTTTACACTATTTTTTATTCCTTAAATATTTCTTTTATCTCTAACTTAGATATTTAATTTTATCTTATTTTAGTAAGTTTATTTTAAAAGATTTGAAAACAACCAAAATAATATATTTTTATTTAATTTTAGTTTAATAAATAAGTTAGTATTTCTTAATTATAATTTATTAATATTACTCAACTTTTATTAGTTAAAAAGTATGTAAATATAATATTATAAAAAAAAATAACCTATACCCACTACCCAACCCACCTATACTACACCCCATTATTCCAATTCCTCACTACCCACATCTCAACCCCACTACCCCACTCCTACACAATACAACATGCACTACATATATACATTAAACATAGATAGAAGAGGGGAATTCAGCAAAACAAACAAAAATATACCAAAAAAGAGAGGATGGGAATCACTCCCAAATCAGAAAATTTTCAGCAATAAAAAAATCAAAAACACACCCACACAAAACAAAAGAAACAGAAAAGAAAAGATGGAAAAACACAACACACATTCATATAATTTGTGAGTGTTCTAGTCGAGGTTCGATCAAGATTTTGCGGTATTCAACTTTTTCATGTCTTTTTTAATTTATTCATGGAATTTTGATGTAATTTTATGACAAATTTTCTTATATTTCATTTTATTTATTAATTTGATTGAAATGATTAATTTGTTAGTTGTTATATCCCTATTTCATGAATGTGGGTTGCATTGATTGATGATTTTTTAATTTATTTTTATTTGTTATTTGTGATCTTTTAAAAATAAATGGACCGTAACATTATTCTTGTCTTGATTTAAATAATAATGATGAAGTACGTATGGTTAGGCTAAAATTAAATAATTATTGTTGTTTTATTTTAACAAACAAAAATGAGATTTATTTTTAACAATGTGTTATTGTTTGTTTGAGTAGAAAGTATATACTTAATGTTGATGTTAATTATAAGAGTAAACAAAATATTAAAATATAATACAAAAAGATATGAATATGATCCAAAATTTTATCCTAGAATTTGAGTATTTTATTTTATTTTATTTTTCTTTAGAAAGACTAAGTGTTTTCTTTAACTTTACACAAACATGTAGGCACATAAACAATATTTGTTTTTGATTAAGAATTGAGACATTAAAAATAAACTCAAGGATGCAGTGATGCACCTTGTCCATGCCTCGTTAAAACCTTACTAAATAAAACCAGTGGGAAAAAAATCTAGTGAAGGAAAAAGCACATATCTAATAATACGCATTATAGATGGCTCATTAAAAATCTTACAAGGAAAACCCAATGGGACAAAACCTTGTGAGCGAAAAAAAGTACATTGCGTATTAACTCCCCCTAATGACAACATCAATTCAGAGACTAGAATCTTTCTTTTCCAAGCTTGTGTACCATCTTTTTAAAAGTTGTAGTTGGTAGAAATTTGGTGGATAAATCAACTATATTATTACTTGAACAAACATGTTGCATGTTGATATCGTCATTCTTGGGAGCTCATGAGTGTAGAAAAACTTTGACGAATCATGCTTCTTTCTATCTCCTTGTATGAATCTTTCCTTCAGGATCAAAAATTTCTGCAAGTTCCTTCCTTCAACTTCTTTAAGCAAATAATGCATTGTCTTTTGAAAACTCTTCAAGAGTTTCAATTCTAGTCATAAACTTGCAAAATAATATTTGTATATGCTCTATACATTTTGAATCTATTTAATCCTTATGAGGATGATAAACAAATTTTTCAAAAACTTGTATACGCTTTAGATTTTGAACCTATTGAATATTTTCATATCAATTTTGTCAAGTGACAACATTCAATATTAGATGCATGACATCTTCTAGTGCCTAGATTGCAAGTCAAATAAGCTTTAAGTGTACCAAGATTCATCATTCCACTTTTCACTTGATAATTATTTCTACACTAGCATGCTTTAATAAATGTAGAATTCATATCCTCATAATCTTTAACAATATTGAGCGCTATTGTATCAAAGATATTGTCAACGATATATCATTTTGCATTGATTCACAATAACATAACTTTTTGAGATCTCATCACTTTATTATTTTTAGGTACATACCTCTCTCATGAGGTTTCATGAAATCTTATGTCATAAGTTCTTCAACAACACATTGTCTCCATATTATGATCATTTGGATTCTTTGATCCTCCCCCGTTTACGAGGATTATTTTATTTAAAATTGATTGGTCTATCATGCTTCATGCATGTCGTAGACTCTATCCTTAAGGGACATTCAATAGGAGTATTTACAACTCTTGTGTTGCTTCTAATCTCCCTCTTATGTTAGAAAAACTAACATATATCTCAATCTTTTAGAGAATCTATCTTTGTGCATCATTGTATATTCATTGATTATATACTATATATCAAAATAATCAGATGAAAAATATTTGGTCCTTGACCATAAATCAATTGAAAGAAAATATGATCATAATTTATTGGTCTAATGCGTACAATTACTTTTGTATGCGCTATCATATTTCAAATCAACACGTGTAGCTTTTATTTTCATAAGCAATGATTTCACTATGTGAGACATTTAATGTCACACCATCTTATACATTTATCAATATTATCAAGATGAATTATCTTGATTTCATATTCTGAAAGTTATGTTTTTAGCTCAATTATCTTGCACAAACAATTTTGTGAATATCAAACTGCAAGTTGCCAACAAACGCTCATATGATTATATTATAAATGTATCTCTTTATCATATCACATGATAGGTGAACGGGCCCATATTCACCTTTTATACTTTTCAGAATTTAGAGATTTAGTCCAACTTTAGTTGATTCAATCAACTAACATGAGAACGAGCAACAAAAAAAATTCTCGAAGAATCTTCTAGTTCTTCAATATATGTCTATTACTCAATATGCACATATTTGGGATGACCAAGATATTCATGTCAACTAATAAAATTATTAGTATCAGTAAATTTCATATTTACTATGTCATGTGCCTTTTGCTTTAGTAAGTTTCTTATTTATTACTATTATATGAGAAAATTTCAACTTTAATACTCCGAAAGTAAATTTCAAATTTGTTTTTTCTCAATTACTCTACCTCTTCTAAAGGTGAGTCGTGATCCCATCACTGAATAGATTAATTTGATTATCAAAAAATTATGTGTGTAATCATATTATTTATGTCAATACTTTTGCAAACATCAAATTGCGAGATAACAATATGCACACATGAGACCATATAGAAGAAACATCTATTAGGACCATTAAATATGTAAACAATCCACTAGGTGGATGAATAGGCCCATAAATATCTGTATATGTTCCTAGAACACAGGGGATTCAATCTCAACTTTTGTTTATGATGGTCTCATAATTAACTTACCTTGCTAACAAGCAGTACAAGAAAATTCACTTTTTAATAGAATTTTAAGGTTCTTCCATGGCTGTCCATTTTAGTTTTCCATGATTCGTCTAAACATTATAGACTAATGATATTCCGGACAATCATACCAAATTAAGAAAGTATTGAAATTAGTAACTTCTTATTTATCATAGAATGTGCCTCAATTGCACTAATTCTTATCCAATACAAGCCTGAAGATAAAGCATGAAACTTTTCTATAATACATGTCTTCTTAGAGACATTCTTGGTGATACCACTCTTGAGATATATACTATTAACCATATGTTAAGAAATAATATTTATTAGAGAATAAATATTTGCCCAATTTCAATAGATGATATATTCGTTTATGGTGTCTATTTACTTATATAGTAGATGATTTAGTGTGTAGAGTTTTAGCTTATACACAGGATTAAATCATCGGTTCTTATAACTATAAAGTTTTTGGTTCACAATCTAGGATGGAAATTGGACATGTCATCAGGTACGATTGTAGCACAAGATTATATGTAATTTATCTTGATTATGGAAACGGTATAGTTCCAACTTCTTGTGGTAGTACATTTTGTATGTACTGAACAGGACCGAGTAGATATAGTTGTTTTAGACTGACTCATAAAAACATATTCTGTAAAACTATTAAATGTACTTATATTCTTAATCCTGATATAACTATTATGATCTGTATATATTAATTATCGTTTTGATTTATTAAAAGGTGAGATTCTGAGATGGATCAATATGTCTGGTAAGTTAGATGATAATAATATATGTTGGTGAAATAATAAGTTAGTTGATGGAATTCATGTCTCGTTATAGAGATTGATTGATATGCCTTTTTAAGAAACTTATAAGTTTTCATCGTGTCAAATCTTGCAAGTGGATTTATGAATCCGACACATGAAATAAGTTAAGTAGTGCTCTAAAGAAAATTAATCGTTAAGTTAAATTCGTCAGTAATTTAATTTATTGATTAGTATCTGAAATTTTAATATAAGGAATTACATAAGTTTTTAATAGGGAATTACGAAATAGAGGAGTGCGATTACGAATTTCTAGTGGAATGATTTGTAATTTATTATGGTAAGAATAATTTAAATTAATTATTTGGAATTATTTCCATAATAGGAAGTCTCGGTAATTAATTATGTGGTCCCTATAGTGCCCATATTTAACTAGAAGTCAAAATTCTATTTCTATGAAAAAAGGAAGAATAATATAGTTTTTTCTAGTCTTCTAGAAAAACTAGGTTTTCTAGTCCTTTTTGGATTAGGAAGAAATCTCTATAAATAGGGATTCTCCTAACCTAGAAAAGAGATGGTTAGTATTCTATTCGATACTTGCCCACCCAAGTATTGAGAGAGTTCAGATGTGACTTGGGATCACTATAGAAGACCATAGCTATCTTGTAGATTCGCTTGAAGGTTTGTCTATCTTGGGAATTCGCTTGAAGGTATCCGCTCACGCTTCAAGAGGTATTTATCGAATTAAATTTCTGCATGTTTATGTGTTCTAGCATGATTATGTTTTCTAGCATAAACGGTATTGGTTGTCTATTGTTCATGTAAGTAAAAAAGATCTAAATATGCTTCCGCTGTGAATATAATTTTCCAACAATTGATATCAGAGCTTCGCTTACATGTACTAAAAAACCTAGAATATACATATTAGTGATTATGTATGATTTAATTGTTTTTTCTTAATTCGTACCAACGTAAGAAAAATATAAAATTTTAAGAACATAAATTAAGTATTTGCTTGCATCATGCATGTGGGTGTAGCCCGTGAATCTGGACGGTGGTTGGTTGCAAAGAGGCAAATAGTTATGTTTTTTTTAAAAAATATTATTTTACAACGTTGGTAGAAAATTAATATTTTTTGATGATTGTCTTTGTTGTGTGACGTGATGTATCATCGTGGTCTTTCAATAAAGTGAGATCATCTCAGGTTATCCACATGCCTTTTTGTTTTATTGATAAAAACCAATCATCAATAATCTAGTGTGTTCTATGTTAAGTTTTGTGGAAAGAAAAAGGGATGTAAAATTTGGTGGCGGCTGTGTGGCAAATTACAGTCACAAGTAAAGTCAAAGATTTTTTTTTAACCCTTTTCGCCACTTAACATATTGAACATTCAATGAGACATTAATTTTAATGTAGCTTTAGTGCTGGCAATTTCCATAGGATTTTTATGGTGTTTGATTATATGAGCATTCGTTTTTCTTACCGTTTTCATAATGTATAAATTATCAATTTTATAGTTAGTAAATAATTACAATTAAAGTAATTTATTTATTTGAAATCATAATAATTCTTAAGGCTTTATACATGTGAGATATATACATTACAATATGTGAATTGAGAATTATGATGAATAAATGGGATCTACGAAAGTGGTCTATTTATTTGAGTCATTAGAATATCCTCAATGTATCATGTATGGATTGTTCTTCATAAATGTATACTAATAAAGTCTTGTTTACTCGAAACGAGATTTACCTTTAGATACTAGTAACACTTAAATTAATTCATGAGAAGAGACAGTCACAAGTAAAGTCAAAGATTTTTTTTAACCCTTTTCGCCACTTAACATATTGAACATTCAATGAGACATTAATTTTAATGTAGCTTTAGTGCTGGCAATTTCCATAGGATTTTTATGGTGTTTGATTATATGAGCATTCGTTTTTCTTACCGTTTTCATAATGTATAAATTATCAATTTTATAGTTAGTAAATAATTACAATTAAAGTAATTTATTTATTTGAAATCATAATAATTCTTAAGGCTTTATATATGTGAGATATATACATTACAATATGTGAATTGAGAATTATGATGAATAAATAGGATCTACGAAAGTGGTCTATTTATTTGAGTCATTAGAATATCCTCAATGTATCATGTATGGATTGTTCTTCATAAATGTATACTAATAAAGTCTTGTTTACTCGAAACGAGATTTACCTTTAGATACTAGTAACACTTAAATTAATTCATGAGAAGAGATATTAAAGATTTTCACCGGTTCAAAGGAAGAAATATAATAATTTGAATTCTCAAGTATATTAATTGAGAGAACAATTTAATATAAGAAGGTGTTGTATGCCTTGGTCAAAGAAAAGGAACACAATATGTCTTATGCTCATGAGATAATTATTAAAAGGAGAATAAAAATGTGAATCGAGTTATTTTAATTCCTAACTATGCCTAAAACGGTTATTTTTTAAATTTCGTCATAGTTTTGGTGGTCATGTTTTTTATGATCTCTGATCGACTAGAAATTTGATGGTCCCATGGAAAATCGTTTAGATGGGTTTAGGTAGTTTGTCAGATTAAAATTTGATTTTAATATATGATAAGATCATATTTATGTCAATTATGTTTATGCTAAATTTGGAAGTTATTTAACATGAATTGATATAAGAATGTAGGTCATATTGTTTTAATTCTAAAGATGCTTAAATCACTTGAATTTGAATTTAGTCATCGATTTGAAAATAATATTCTTTATAGACTCCAATTGACCGGAAATTTGGTAAGTTCATTGATAACGGCCTAGTAAGAAAAGTATTCATTGCTATGTGGTTATTTTCTTTGAGATCGTTAAAATGATTTTAAAGTTGTTCTTTGGAATGAAAATGTGATTTAGAATGAATGACATCCTTTATCTTGGTTTTATTTATGTTATATGTGGCACATGATTACACATGATGAGTTAACATCAATTGATATATGATAAGGATGTGGATCTATTCATTTTTTCTTAAATCGCTTGAATCTGAATTTGATCATAGATTTGGAGATAAATATTATTTATGAACTCCAATTGATCAGAAATTCGATAGGTTCATCAGAAACGATCAAATTTAAAATACTCATTATTATGTAGTGATTTGGTAATTTAAGATCGTTCAGATGATGTTTTTAGATAATTTTTGTATCTTGAAAAATTAATTTTACCGGAAAAATTACTCGACTATGATATAGTGGTGATAGAGTTTGTTCTCTATGGTCTTGACGACTAAATTTTGTGAAGTATTAAGTTCATGTGTTGACTTAGACCTTCCTCCATAACGGATGAAATTAATACAAGTCATTAAAATTTAATCTCTAATTTTGATTATCTTTATTGACTCTCCTAAACTGAGTAATATTTGATTGGATTAATGGATCTAGGGATAATGATATTCACTTAACTTAAATTAACATATACTCTCCATCTGAGTTGGCTTTTGTTTAAAATTTGTCGAAGTGAATATCTGACCATATATGTATGTTGCATGAGTAGTCATTTTTTCATCAAAATTCATTGTTCAAGATGCATTGATATCTATGACGCGTGTTTTGAATTTTAATATTCAATGTATACATAAATATGCTTTTCTTTTGAAATTTTTAAATTTCGCTCTTTATTCTTGATTTGTGTATCTATTTTACAAAATGATGATATATGATACGAATTATTGAGCGGGAAAATCTTAAATTCTATTATGGCCAAACAACGTTTTCAAACCAAATCGATCATAGTTTTGAAATTCGAACAAAAAAAAAGAAACTATGATGGATCTAAAATTTGGTAGATTCATAAAAATGACCTAATAAGAAATTAATTTTTTATTTGGATCGTTATATAAGTTTTTTGGTCATAATTGATTAAATAGTAGTGAAGTATTAGTTTTATGTGCTGGCTTAGACCTTCCTCCCTAACGGATGAAATTGATACAAGTCATTATGTATTTAATTGTCTAGCTTTGATAATCTATATTAACTCTCCTAATATGAGTAATATAAGATTGGATCAATGTAGCTAGAGAATTTTCACTTGACTTAAACTAACAGTAGATTCTCCAACTGAATTAGGTTTGTATTAGTTTATGGAGTGAATAAGCGGTCATTGTACATGTGTATTGCATGAGTAGTTCTCCAATTCCAACGATTGACTATTCGAGATGCATGGATATATATGTATAAATGAGCCCTGAATTTCGTTATTCGGGATTATTCGAAATATTGTGATCTATTTAAAGTATTGTGTCTCATATTCTCAAATAGACTTTACACACCCACTTAGTACTACTTAAGATTTTCTGTTGGCAGAGATAAGATATTCATTCAAAAGAATGCATTGTACATGTACCTTATGTTAGAAGAAACTATTTTCAGTTTCTAACTAGATAAGAGATGAGTATATAATATATTTATTTGTAACTCTTCTATCATTGAGTTTGATAAATATTTTATTTCTTGTAGTATATTGATGCATGATTTTTTTATTAATATTATTTCACATAAATTGAATTTTATTAATCTATCTCATAAGAGAAAGTATCTTTTAAATTGAATGAAACTTATTGTACACTAACGTCTAAGTCATTTATTCTGAATATAATTTTGAGGTTAGTTAATGGATGGACATAACGGTTCATTGAAAGTGAAGTCACTACCAACATGTACTTTTTGTTTAGAAGGAAAAATAACTAAGAGACCTTTCCTCTTAAGGGAAAAAGAAGTAGTGATAAGTTATAATTGATCTATTCTGATTTGTGTAATAAATGAGCATATGGGCAAGAGGTGAATTTGAGTTTTTTTTTTTTTAGTTTTCAAGAAGGTTACTCATGATATGAATATATATTTTTGATATTTTGGTAGTCTGAATATCTTGATAAACTGATCAAAATATTTAAGATAAACTAATATAGCATCATGAAAAATATATAAAATCAATGCAATCTAATTGTAGTAACGTAAATCTCTTTGCAGAGCTCATGAGTCACTTATCTTATAAAATAATTGCATTTCAATTGTCTACACCAGATGCTCTATAATAGATTGGTGTAGAAGAGAAAAGAAGTAGACTCTTATGAAGATGATAAGATTAATTATTGAATTATTATTAGTTATTTTGTTTCTTTCGGGATAGGTTCTAATAACTACATATCACATTCTTAATTCAATTTCTTTTAGATCAGTACATTGGACAACTATAGAACTAGTTGAATTTGATGTAAGTCTAATCTGTGACATGTTCAGATATAGAATTGTCCAGCACATGTGCTGAGTGGGAGAATTAGAAAATTGGAATTAAGAACGGAATGTGTGTGTTAATTGGATGTCCTAAAGAATGAAAGAAGGTTTATTATAGTGTCCTAAAGAAAATAAGATACTTGTTAACACAATTGTCTGATTTCTAGAAAAGGATAATTTTAGTAAACCATGTTCCTAGAAGTAAATTAGTTTTACGGGAATTGAACAAAAAAATAACAAATAAGTCAATTATAAATTCAGACTCTCAAGAACATCTAATGGGTATGTCAGAATTGACGTTCCATTACATTTAAGTAGTGGGAGAAACGTTACTAGACATAAGAAAACTACTATCTCAGGTAGTTGAAGTGATGTTGAGCATATTAAAAGAACACTTTATGAAAAGTTGTTAATATTTCAACATCGAAAGATTTTGAAGAAAATATTAAAACTTAAGAACATGAAAGTGTGATTATAATAGTAGTACTTAGTCGTAGTGGGAGAATCATAACGAAGATTGATTTGTTTTGTATGCTTGAGAGAAATTTTATGATAGAGCTCCCGAAAAGAAGTACACTCTTGGAGGGTTTCATGATAAGGTCTCTCAAGATCTAGTACAAAATCGATTTGTTACGACGAAGCACTACTAGAAAAAATTGCATGAGAAAATAGCTTGATAAATTTTCTTTCGATAAGAAATAAAGGAATGTCTGCGAAAGTTGTTAATGCATAGTTAAGAGTCTAAGTGGGAGATTGTTAGGGTGTATACTATTAATCATGTGTTTAGACATACTATTCTAACAATTTTAAGATTAAATATCTAAGTGTGGAGATTGTTAGGGTATATACTATTAACCATGCATTTAGATATAGTACATTATAACAATTGTGATGGTTAAAAGTCTAAGTGGGAGATTGTTGGGATATATACTATTAACCATATGTTAAGAAATAATATTTATTAGAGAATAAATATTTGCCCAATTTCAATAGATCATATATTCGTTTATGGTATCTATTTACTTATATAGTAGATGATTTAGTGTGTAGAGTTTTAGCTTATACACAGAGGATTAAATCATCGGTTCTTATAAGTATAAAAACTTTTGGTTCACAATCTAGGATGGAAATTGGATATGTCATCGGGTACGATTGTAGCACAAGATTATATGTAATTTATCTTGATTATGGGAACGGTATAGTTCCAACTTCTTGTGGTAGTACATTTTGTATATATTGAACGGGACCGAGTAGAGATAGTTGTTTTATACTGACTCACAAAAACATATTCTCTAAAACTATTAAATGTACTTATATTCTTAATCCTGATATAGCTATTATGATTTGTAAATATTAATTATCGTTTTGATTTATTAAAGGGTGAGATTCTGAGATGGGTCAATATGTCTGGTAAGTTGGATGATAATAATATATGTTGGTGAAATAATAAGTTAGTTGATGGAATCCATGTCTCGTTATAAAGATTGATTGGTATGCTTTTTTTAGAAACTTATAAGTTTTCATCGTGTCAAATCTTGCAAGTGGATTTATGAATCAGACACATGAAATAAGTTAAGTAGTGCTCTAAAGAAAATTAATCATTAATTTAAATTCATCAATAATTTAATTTATTGATTAGTATCTGAAATCTTAACATGGGGAATTACATAAGTGTTTATTAGGGAATTACGAAATAGAGGAGTGCGATTACGAATTTCTAGTGGAATGATTTGTAATTTATTACGGTAAGAATAATTCAAATTAATTATTTCGAATTATTTCCATAATATGAAGTCTCGATAATTAATTCTGTGATTCCTATAGTGCCCATATTTAACTAGAACTCAGAATTCTATTTCTATGAAAAAATAAAGAATAATATAGTTTTTTCTAGTCTTCTAGAAAAACTAGGTTTTCTAGTCTTTTTTGGATTAAGAAGAAATCTCTATAAATAGGGATTCTCCTAACCTAGAAGAAATCCTTTTAGGATATGGTTAGAAATCCTATTTGGGACCAAGTTAGGTTTCCCCTATAAATAAAGAGGTTTTCCTTCATTGTAAATAAGATTTGTGAGAGATCTATGAAACCTTGAATATACTTCAAGATGATAAGAAGTTTTTTTTCTTCTCCCTACTATATTCTTCTTCTAAATTTATATAGTTTCATAACATTTATTACTTTCTTCAAGCCTTTTTGTCAAATGAAACGGAAAATGCAGCATAAGATTTTATATAAAAACCTACGTTATTCTAGGATCGAACTCGCAACATTTAGGCCGAAAACTTGAGCTCTTATCGCTGGAGCCATGCATGTACTTGTTACAGGGGGTGACAAATTTAATATATGTCGTATATATTAATATATATATACACATACATACGAAGTTTCAACCGAGATCACTGGGTGCCGTGACACCCCCTCCCTTACACATAGCTCCGCCCCTGAATGTCATAATTTTTTTGATATTTGATACACATTTATATTAAATGTCGTTGTCTTAACGATATTTTATCTCAACGTTTTAATGTTGTTTGCGACAAATGTCACTATTTTTATGTTATTTGACTCAAATAAAACTAGTTCTATGACATTTTTTCATAAATATCGAAAAGATCTCTTCTTTCTTGATATTTATTCAAATGTCACTAAATAAATGTCGTTGTGTTTATACTTTATATAGTTATTTGTGATGAAATTATGTTGATTAAATTTCAACAAAAGTAAAATTTAATTTAATTTGGTGGTGCCTATATATTGTTCATTATTTGAGTTCTTTTAGGGATTATTTGAGGGTTTGTTGAGGTTGCCATCAATTTGAGTTTGGGTGATTGAGCCAATACAATGAGAGGTTTTTACTTTCAAAGGAAGCAACATTTTTCCTTAGGAATAATAAGTCGTTTATTCAAATTTCAATGTCAAATTTGTATTATTTCACAAAGTTCAAGAGAGAAATTTGAGTTTTTCTTTGATAAGGATATGTTAAGGCTTTTGTTGTACATGAATTAAGACACATTTGAAGTTTTGAACCAATTTTGTGACGGTACTAGGGACATATTGTTTCCCAATTAACAACAAATGACATAGTCCATACCTAAAAGTTAAGTACTATATTTGTTTATTAATTAGCAAGCATCTAAGTGGATTTTTTCACTCATACATGATGCGAGATACTATTATGCTTTATTTGATATTATTAAGATTAAACGTACAATACTAAATATAGATTTAAATATGTCATGTCCTCGGCCTACACCCTGGACGTGGCCGGCACCTGAGAACCATTTTTGATCACCAAGCGAACCTTAGCATGATTGACTACTTAGTAGATGGCTAACTCAAGAGATAAAAGGCTTAAAAAGTAAATTTTTCTCAACATAAAATCAACTTGAATGTATGAAAATAATCATTTGCAATAATGATAATAATTTGCAAAACAATCTTTAAAGGAAAGAAAGTATTGAGGAACTCTTCAACTCTAACTATCTATGAAACCTCTAATACTAGGATGGATGTCGTGACAAGACTCATGACAACTCAACAACACTGGAGAATAAATGTGAAGTCCTCCGAGAAGCAAGAAGATTCATCAAAGCTATCTGAAGCACAAAATGATCTCAACGAAATTCCTGTTGATGATCCTGAACACCTGTATCTGCATCATAAAAATATTGAATGACATTAGTAGATTAAATGCACGAGTATGTAATATGACCGATACAAAATAACTAAATGAAAGGATTGCAATAGATATAACATAACCTCAACTAAATGTAAACAATTAAAGGAATGCAATCATTTAATTTAAAAAAAATACTTTCTCATTTTATGAAAATCAACATAATAAGTGATTTATTGAAAATACTGTTTAACTCTATTGAGAGATTCTCTGACCGACAACCATCACTATGAGCTACGTGATGATTTAACGTCTTGTCCATGCTGTCAAAACTATCCTATATCATGTCGGGATATAGAACATCTCAACTAAGTGGTCCGCTAATATATGCCCCAATGCACTAAGGAATCATCTAAAAAGTAAGATCGTCTATCAATATTATCAAGACATGGTTTATAAGGGCTGTAAGTTGTCTGAATTCTCCCCTATATCGGTACTCAATACTACTCCTAATAATATATACTATTGCTCAAATGTATAAAAACATACCCTTTCTCTGGTTTGAGATAATTGCTCAAACTATGTTCTTAAAATATGTAACTGCTCTGAAATATCTCTAAAACTCATTGCTCATTTAGAAAATAAGATTTTCTTTGTTCAATGTAAAGTACATTATGCGTTGAGATATTACTCAAAAAGGGGCCTCTTTAAGAGGTAACTACTTTATACTTGTCTTTCTAGAAACTCTTTTAACTTTTCTCAAAAAAAGTCGACTCTTTTTCTTTATGTAAAAATGAAATATTCGGGAAATACTTAGTTCCCTTATACCGTTTCTCAAAATCCTCTTACTTCCTCAAAATTCAATTTAAACAATCATATTTGTTTAAACGATGCTCAATAAGAACACAATGAATACTCAAAATTAGGATTCATGTTGAAAAATAGACATGAACAATCAAGTCAATAAATGAAATACACAATGTACAACAATTTAATGATTAGAAATAGGAACTTAATAATCAACAACTCAAGAACTCAGAACTCAATATCAACTCATATAAAGAATACTCAAATCTAAGGATAGAACCCTAGATTACTCTTTTATTAATTTGAAAGTAGATGTAATCCGTGAGGACGAACTAGTTGTAACGACCTGCTTAGTCGTTTTGAGCAGCAGATTTTATTTCTGGAAAACTGTCTGAGACGACGTATCCAACGACGGACCGTCATGGGCACGACGGACCGTCGAGGGTGTCTCGTTCCAAACACTTGGAATTCTTATATTTGAGTGCTGAAATCGACTCTCTGAACTCTGTGACGGACCTGCAGGACGGACCGTCAAAGACATGACGGACCGTTGTGAGGTTCCGTTTCAAAACACTTCAACTCTTGAGAATTGGGTACTGAGAGCAATTCTCTGAAGTCTGTGACGGACCTGCAGGACGGACCGTCACAGACATGACGGACCGTTGTGAGGTTCCGTTTCAAAACACTTCAACTCTTGAGAATTGGGTACTGAGAGCAATTCTCTGTCCGTCGTGACGGAAGTGCAGGACGGACCGTCGTAGGCACGACGGACCGTCACAGGTTGCGTAATCCCAGTCTGGGTCAAATTTCTGGGTAAGTTTTAAAGGGGAGTTTTGGACTATTCTTGCTATAATTATAAATTTTAGTGGGTCAATGTTAAAAACTCAAATCCTTGGGGGTGTAAAGGAGATGACCTTGAGTTACTTAGTGGGTGGTTTCCTCATCTTTTATACCTAATTATATGCTAAATTAGGGAAAAGAGAGAGAGTTTGGAAGAAGAAAAAATAGAGAGAACAAGGAGAAGAGAGGAACGATCTATAGAGAGAGACAACCAAGAGGAAACAAGAAGCTTGAGAGATTGCTTGCTTGATCAAGAATCCTTGGTGAAGGTAGGTTATGGTTTGATACTATTCGTAGTAAACTCTTAATAGTGAATGATATGTATTGGTAGTATTGTAAACCCTTCTATATGCTTAATCTTATGCTTGCATGAATATGATTATGTGATTGTGATAAAATAAGCTTAATGAAGCTTTGAATCCAAAATCTTGAAGAAACCCTAATTCACCTTGTTATTGATGATGCCTTGGTATAAAAGAAGGCTTGATGAATTGATAGAATGATGTTAGTGGATCGGAGTGTCACGTTCCGACACATAGTATTAGTGGATCGGGTGTCACGAACCGACACGTAGAATTAGGGGATCGGAGTGTCACGTTCCGACACATAGTATTAGGGGATCGGGTGTCACGAACCGACACGTAGAATTAGGGGATCGGAGTGTCACGTTCCGACACATAGTATTAGGGGATCGGGTGTCACGAACCGACACGTAGAATTAGGGGATCGGAGTGTCACGTTCCGACACATAGTATTAGGGGATCGGGTGTCACGAACCGACACGTAGAATTAGGGGATCGGAGTGTCACGTTCCGACACATAGTAGTAGGGGATCGGAGTGTCACGTACCGACACAAGAGGAAGAAAGATAATGAATCTTGAGAGATGTTAAAATATACTCAATGTAATGAACCTAATTTCCCAAATGAGTGTGGTATTGAGGCTTGAGTCCTCATGGATGAACTTGGTAGTACTTATTGATGATTATAGTACTTGTTGCTACATGTTGAGTATTGTAGTTGATTTATGATATGAACTGATATATACTGTTTTCTATTTTGAGTTGGCCGATGATACCTACTCAGTACTTGTGTTTTGTACTGACCCCCTACTTGTTGTTTCTTTCTTTGTTATTTGGGGAATGCAGCAAACGTACCGTCGTCTTCAACTCAGCAGCAATTCTAGCCAGTCTTCACTACACCGGATTTCAGGGTGAGCTAATGCTTCTAGCTTGGACTGGATCTTCTCTTCAAGTCTTGATGCCTTGAACTTCCGGCATGGACTAGCCTTTTATTTATTCTAGCTTCTTAGATACTTTTAGATTAGTAACTTGAGGATAGATGTTCTTGTGATGATGACTTCCAGATTTTGGGGATAATGGGTTATAAATTTTAGAAGTTATTTAATTGTTTTCATTAATGAGTTTTAAGTCTTCCGCTTTGTATTTTGTTCAATATGTTGGGGTTTTAGATTGGTTGGTTCGCTCACATAGTAGGATAAGTGTGGGTGCCACTCGCGGCTCGATTTTGGGTCGTGACAAATAACCATCTTTAGAAAATTTGCTACGGAAATATTCTGAAGTGTAAGTATGCCCAGACTATGCCATCCTAAAGTTGAAACCATTAGGCAAGAAGGCCAATTAGGGGAGTAAACAGAGTTGAGGCGTTGTTAGGGTAACTAATCAAAGAAGAAAACTGTAATAGTGACTAGACGAGATGATTATTAAATTATTATTATTACATAATAAATAAGTATAATATATTAAGAGGTTTTAAGGAATACAATTTTAGCAAAAACATGTTAAAATGAATTCTTATTTATTAGAAGATGATGTTAACTACAAAATATTAATTCTTTATATATTAAAAGATCTTAATACAGATATAAAAAGAACAATTTATGAAAAATTATTGACATACGAGATAATCGAAGAAACAATTCAAGGTTTGGCAGAATTAATTATACCAGATGATTTTGACATAGATTTATATGAGGATCTAGAATTATTCATAGATCAATGATAGATTATTTATACTTACAATTCTGGAGAAAAACTAAAGAAGAAATAGATCTACTTGAAAAATTACTAATTGAAAATTTATATAAATATTTACGAACTAGAGAAAATGAATATTTAGAATATATAGAAAACAACGCTAATGAAATACAAAGATTAAATCTAATAAAAAAAGAATATTATGAAAAAATATTTTATTCTTAAAATCATGAAGAATAATCCACCATTAGATAAAGTGACTACTATAACAAAAACTAAGATAGAAAGAAAAATACGAAAGACACAGAAAAAGTTAAAAAACTTATATATGGAATATGAACTATTACAACTTACTAAAAAAGATACTAGCAAAACAAACTTTTTGATAAATATAATTTCTCAAACAGAATATAAATATGTTTGTTATCTGAAAAAACAATATGAACAAAGAAATATATAAGCAACAACTGATAGAGAAAATAATTGAAAAAAGACAAGAGTTAAAATATAGAAAAGAAAGACTAGAAGAAAATATGTTCGCAGGAGTATGTAATAAATCAATATTAGTACAAAGAAAGGTTATATTTATGTTAGAAATACAAATAAATTGCCTAGAATATAAATTACAACTTGATATAAGTTATGACATAAATCATAATGAATAAAGAAGAATTTGCAGTAGACGAAAAAACATATGAAAATCAAGATGGATTAGTAATAAAAATAATATTTTCAAATTAAGGAAGACGATATAAAAAAATAGGAAATAACTTGTATTCGATGTTAGAAAATGAAACAGCAAAATTAGAAGATAGTTTAACATCTATGATAAGAATAACAAAGGAAAACGAAGAAATAGATAAATCAAAAGAGATTGAAAAAATAAAAATACAAGCAAAGCAGGAAGTACAACATTTAGAAGAATTAAAAAATACAAAAATAAGTGAATTAGAAAAATAATTAGATAAGCTAAAATTATTATATGAAACTAAACAAAAAGAGAATCAAATAGAAAAAAAAAAGAAAAAGAATTTGAATTGACCAATGAAATAAATAAAATGAAACAAATATTAAATGAAAATCTTGAAATAGACGAAATAGATGAAATGAATGAATCAGATACAATGAATGATCAAAAATCAGAAATAAGTGATATAAGTGAAACATACACAGAAATTCTAGAACAAGTAAATAAACAAAAAAAGTTAGAAATAAATACACGAGATATAAATCAACCTAGCACATCAAGAGTTAAAACTCCGGATAATAGTCCTAGGAGTAATCCCAGACGGACAGCACCAACCTATTATACAGACAATTATGAAAGATCAGATAGAACAAATATAATATGGAATAGTAGACTAAATAAAAAATGGACGCCTAGACCAATAACTGAACAATATAACTTTTTAGATCTAGATTGTGTTATAGATATAAATAAAGTAATCTTACTATGGATAGAAAATATATCTAAACAATTAATTGATAATAAAATAACAACAAAAGAAACACCAAGATATATAGAAAGAACATTTGTTTGAACAACAAAATTATGGATAGAAAATTTACCCCTAGAAAGTTTAGAAACACTTAGGAGTGATAAGAAAATAGATGGATCTCCATCAACAACAAATATAGATATACTAGATAAATATAAATTAGCAATAAGAAATGAATTTGGTGGCATGACTACAGAAATAAAAGAACAAAATAGAAAAAAAATAATAAATAGACAACTTATAACAAAACTAACTATATGTAAAATGTGTTATATAGAAGAATACACATGTGCATTTAAAGAATATTATTACAAAGCAAGATATGATATAAATGAAGCAAAAGAAATAAGACAACAATATTTTACAAAACTACCAGAACCATTTAGTACAAAAATAATAAAAGATTGGAACAATGAAGGATTAACAGATACTTTAGGAGCTAGAATAAAATTTCTACATCAATGGTTTGTACGATTATGTGAAAACCAAAAAGAAAAAATAAAAATGGAAAAAGTACTACTTAAAAATTTAGCATGTTGTAAAGATAAAACAGCACCACAGTTTGGTTGTACAGATAAATATTATAAAAAACCTAAACGACACAACAAGTATAGAAAAATCAAAACTAGATATAAATACAAAAAACCAAGACAAAGATATTATATAAAAAATTATAAACTAAAAAGACCTTATAGACCAAAGAGAAAACTATCAGACTGTACTTGTTATAACTGCGGAAAGTTAGGACATTTAGCGAGAAATTGTAAGTTACCTAAAAATCCAAAAGGAAATCAAATTGCAGAAGTAATTATAGATAATGAAGAATAAGCAGATAGATTACATAGACTATGAATTAAGTGAAAATGATAGTATATATGAAATATCGGATATAGAAATTGAATTAGAAAATGAAGGAATAGGTATTGAACTAGATAATGATGAAATGAACGAAGAAATCTAATGTCTGAAGATGACATAAAAATAATATCTAAAGAAGAATATCAAAATGAAGAATTAGCAGAACAAAAAATTATATTTGATAATACAATTTTTGAACAAATAAAAGGAAAAGAATTCGATTTAAGTGTTGAAAAAGTACTTGAAATACCTACAATAAGAAATTGATTCAAAAGACAAAAAGATGAATACTATGTAGTTAGCCAAAAAGAACATATCATAGATTGTAAATATACAAAAGGAAAAGCACAAATACCTATATTAAATAAGAGAATAATAAATAAAGAAATACAAGATATAAAAGCAAAAACACCCATAAAGTACGTACACTTAGGAGGAACAGAAATATTGATAAAAGCTTGTTTTAGAGAAGGAATAGATACACCTATTGAAATATATTTAGCAGATGATAGAATTATATATCCTATAGAAAAAAGTGTAATTAGTGCAGTAAGAGGAAACTTAATATACCAAAAATTTAAATTTATAATAAGTGTCAATTACTCAGTAGCATTAACAGATAGAAACATAGATAAATCATTAGTTCTATATTGGAAAATATTTGGAATAGAACTAGCACCAGGCAGTAAAATATTTACAGCAAAATGTAAAAACCTATATATACTAACAACAAAACATAAAGTAACAGCAAGAAATAAAATTGATAAAATAAAAATAGAAAATCCTTTTGAAAGAATAATTACTATAATAGATAATAATGATTATAGTTACAAAGAAATTGACATAGAAGAAGATTTAGAAATTGTAAAAGAAAGATTGAGTACTTCAAGTGTACCAAATACATTAACTAGAACTACCTCATCAAGAGCAAGCACACCTAAAAGGAACTATGAAATCTCAAAAAATTTATTAAATACAGAAGAAACAACACTATACCACTATTTTATAACAGGAATAATAGATCAAAGAAAATATAAAATTTTAATAAATACAGGACAAGAAGAGAATTATATAACAAGAGAATTAGTATTAGAAGCAAAAATTATAAAAACAGGACACTTATGCCCTGGATTACCTAGTGAGATAGTAAACACAAACAAAGAAGTAACAGAAAAAGAAATAATTATAGGAGGAATACCAATAGTAATACTATTTAAAATCTACCAAGGAAGTCAGAATATTACCCTAGGAATAAAATGGTTAGAAAAAGTTAAACCATATAATATAGAGAATGAACAATTAATAATAACTTACCAAAATAAGAAAATAATTGTTAAAAGAACAAAATGAATAATGAAAATATATACTTGCAAAAATTATTGTAGAAGGATACCACAACAGATATTATACCCCATGATAGATACAGGAGCAGAAGCAAATATATGTAAATATAATTGTTTACCAGAAGATAAATGGGAAAAATTAAAAACACCTATGGTAGTAACAGGATTTAACAATGAAGGAAGTATGATTACATATAAAGCAAAAAATATAAAAATACAAATATGGGATAAAATACTAACAATAGAAGAAATGTATAATTTTGAATTTACAACAAAAGATATGTTATTAGGAATGCCGTTTTTAGAAAGATTTTACCCACATATTATAACAAAAACACATTGGTGGTTTACTACACCATGCGGAAATAAAATAAGAGCAAAAAGAGTAAATAATAAACAAAGAAAACCCACAGAATGGATAAAAGGAAGTGAAAAAATAAACCAGGAAATGGAAAATATAAGTAAAAACCAAATAACACAATTAGAAATCATCATATTTACAATAGATAAGGTTAAAATAATTAACGAACAACTAGAATTATTATATAGTGAAAACCCATTACAAGGATGGGAAAAGCATAAAATAAAAGTAAAGATTGAATTAATAGATGAAAATAGTATAATAACACAAAAAGCATTAAAATATAATTTTGATGATTTAAAAGAATTTAAAATGCATATAAATGAACTATTGAAGAATAATTATATACAAGAAAGCAATAGTAAACATACAAGTCCAGCATTTATAGTTAATAAACATAGTGAACAAAAACGAGGTAAAAGTAGAATGGTCATAGATTATCGCAATTTGAATGCTAAAACTAAAACATATAATTATCCAATACCAAATATGATACTAAAGATAAGACAGATACAAGGATATAATTATTTCAATAAATTCGATTATAAATCAGGATTTTATCACTTGAAATTAGAAGAAGAATCTAAACAACTAACAGCATTTACTGTACCACAAGGATTTTATGAATGAAATGTTCTACCATTTGAATATAAAAACGCACCAGGTAGATATCAGCATTTTATGGATAACTATTTTAATCAATTAGAAAATTGCATTGTCTATATAGATGATACATTATTATATTCAAAAATACAAGATGAACATATCAGGTTATTAGAAAAATTTATACACATAATTAAACATTCTGGTATAAGCCTAAGTAAAAAGAAAGCAGAAACTATGAAACCTCAGATAGAATTTTTAGGAATACAAATAGATAAAAATGGAATAAAAATGCAAACCCACATAGTACAAAAAATAATCACTATTGATGAAAATATAGATACAAAAAAGAAATTACAATCCTTTTTAGGCTTAGTAAATCAAGTAAGAGAATATATACCAAAATTATCAGAATATTTAAAACCATTACACAAAAAACTTAAGAAAGATGTCGAATATCATTTTGACAATAAAGATAAAGAACATATAAGGCATATTAAAAACTTATGCAAGAAACTACCAAAACTATATTTTCACAATGAAAATAAATCATTTACTTATATTGTTGAAGCAGATTCAAGTAATCACAGTTACGGAGGAGTCCTAAAATATAGATATGACAAAGAAAAAATAGAACACCATTGCAGATACTACTCAGGATCCTATACAGAAGCACAAATAAAATGGGAAATAAATAGAAAAGAATTATTTGCACTATATAAATGTTTATTAGCATTTGAACCATATATTGTTTACAATAAATTTATTGTAAGAACAGACAATACACAGGTAAAGTGGTGGAGAACCAAAAAGGTACAAGATTCAGTTACAACAAAAGAAATAAGGAGATTAGTATTGAATATATTAAATTTTACATTTACAATAGAAGTAATCAAGACTAACAAAAATCTCATTGCAGATTATTTCTCCAGAGAAAGATACAATGGAGAAAATACTAGATACAATGACAATACTTTGTCAGAAAATGGAAAAAATAGAAAGCGAAGTACAAATACTAAAAGTTAACAGTCAACAGCATGACTTAAAACATGCGGAGCTAAGTCAGCAGCATGACTCAAAACATGCGGAGCTAGAAGGTGACGTTGGGAAACACCTTAAAACCCATAACAAAATGATATATGCAGCTACAGGTAGCACATCTACAGGAGGATCAACTACGAAAAAGGAAGATGCTAAGACAAAATACACAAATACCAATATGAACAAGCTATTTTCAAAACCATACCTTCCAGAAAATACCCAAAAAGACATATTTGTACCTCCACAAGTAAATACCTACAAAACCAGTTTGGATTCACATAAACAAATATATAACTATATCACCAGGACGTATATAGAAAATATACACAAAATCCAAACCTTTTTGAATCTAAACCCCAGAGCTAAGAATACCCAAAATCCAAATGAAAATTATATAACCCAACACTTACAGGGATATAATAAACTTATAGCACAACCAGGTACCAATTCAAATCTAGTAGCAACTTGCTACAATTATGGACTTTTGAGTACAGTATACACGACAACAGGAGAAGAAATAGCTAAGATACCAGAACTACATAAAGCATTTCTACATTATAAAAGAATAACTAAAGGAGTTTTATTTCATATAAAGTTTTACTCAGCAACTGCAGAGATATTATATGACGAAATTAAACCTATCATACAAGTTATCAAAATAGGTTTAACCAAAGAAATGATAATTCCGGAAAAAATAGAAGTACAAGAAGAAATACAAAGAGTAAATATCCCAGAATTCTATGCAAATAAAAGGACTATTGGGATAGCTACCATTTTGAATGAATTATCAAACAATTATCTAAATGAAAATGCAATTTGGAGCTACTATAATCGAGATCAGACGATGATATACTCCAATTGTAGAGAGCTAAAAATAGCAGATATGGAAGAACTACGCCAATGGATATTAAGCTTGCTGAAGCCAGAGCAACCACCTACCACAAGAGCTATCAGAAAAAATTTTATTTCGCCAAACCTGATGACTAGATACTGTAAATTAGTAGGTCAAAAATACCCAGATCACCTATGTACAAAATGTGACGGAGAAGGCAACTATATCCCAGAAGTACAGCTAGAAAAAAAAGTAAAGGATATTATGTAAAGATATAAAGTTATGTCGGCCATATGTAAAAGTAAAGGCCATTATGTAAAGATATAAAGTTATGAATAGTAGTATGTCGGCCATATAAGTAAAGGACATTATGTAATAGTTTTTTGTTTTTTGTGTCGGCCGAATTAAAAAAGGTCATGTGTAAAGTAGTATTGGCCACTTGGACAAAGATGTAAGTTTTTTTTTTGTATAAATAGAGGGTTTCTGTAACAACCTATTCAGTTGGTTTGAGCAATAGAACTTTTTATGTTATAAAATAGTTTTTCATAGATTCTAATTGGGTATTTTGAACTATTCTTGATTACAATTATGAAATTAGTGGGGTAGTTTTAATATTTGAGTTAGTTGGTGGTTAAAGAAGATAATATTAAAATTGATAGTGGGGCACTTTCCCTATTTTTATAATTAGTTATATAAAATAATTAGGTTATAATTAATCTTTGGGGAAAGGAAGAAACTCACCTGCAGAGGAGCCGCACACGATTTGAGGAAAACCAATTCCATAAACGACTTAAGGTGAGAGTTTTTCTTCAATTCTTCTTGTTACGTGTACTATGCGTAGGTGCAGAATGGTGATTAGTTTCCGAGTGGGGTGAAAGAAAATTTGGTAGAGCCAATGGGGTAGTACGGAGATGGGTGATCGTTAAACTGCAAAGGGAATGTATTGATCATTGCCGCCTTAGTTAGATAATTAGTAATGGAACTTAATTGCAGACAAACTTGTTTCCTGGAATTAATTTTGGGATGAGAGAATTATTATGGAATGAAAATGCACATATTGGTGCAGTTATTCTGCAATTAAGGCAATGGGCCACACAAACATTCTAGTGAATAATAAGAATATATTAAAAGTAATAATGATCACATGATGGGGCAATTATGAGTGAATCATTAGAAGGAATAAGGTATTGTTAATTGCATGTTGAAGTGTGAGTAGTGGATCGCATATCTGATGGGATTTTTAATGTTACTTATAGTATTATATTTTAACTTTATATCTTAGTACATGTGGATATAGGAGGGCATAACATATATACTTATAAACCTAATATAGTAATTAAATATGGAAACAAATTAAATAACTACCTAATGATACCTAAGGAGTACTACAGAAGTACGGTGTTAATGTAGTGGGAAAAGTTGGATGCAACAAGTTTTTACATACTTCATATCTGCATGTGTTATAGTCACATGCAGTTGGGTCTCGCTATTAGTCCGTAGCCACTGGTTTGTGATCAGTGGCTTCCATCTTTACACACTTAAATATTTTGTTCTCACATTATAGACTAGATTCTAAATATATTGAGATAGAAAATTAAATATTAAGTGTATTGAATTACTTAAATTTCATTAATGTTGTGCTAGATGGAGGAATTAAGACCTACCCTTAGGTGTAAACTTTAAGAAATTGATTATAGAATTAGGTGAATTGATGGGTATAGGCTAGACACAGAATATCAGAGTGTTTATGGTCTTCTAATCTTACACCTTATGTATGTATATATGTATTGGATAGATTGGAAGGAGAAAGGCATTGGAGAAGTAGTTGCTTGACTTCGATTCTTTGGTGGAGGTAGGTTATGGTTTATTTCTATTTGATAGATAAACTCTCAATAGCGATTGATATGTATTGAGTGATATTGTAAAGTCTCCTATGTACTTGATTGTGTGGTTGTATGTGTTGATTGTGTGGCTTGTGGTTGGCCTAAAATTATGAGAATGTTGAATTCTAATTTTGAACCCTCTCTATTAAAATGACGCCTTGAATAAAGAAGGCTTGATGATATAAAATAATGATATAATTGGATCGGAGTGTCACGTTCCGACACGGTATTATGGGATCGGAGTGTCACGTTCCGACACGGTATTATGGGATCGGAGTGTCACGTTCCGACACGGTATATGGGATCGGAGTGTCACGTTCCGACACAATAACATTAAAGAAAAGGAATCTTGAACTAACTTAATATACTCAATCTCAAAGAACCCATTTTTCAAATGAGTATGGTGTGGAGGCATGAGTCCTCATAGGTGTGCCTGATGTTGTGATTGATGTTGTACCTACTATGGTTTTGTTGTCACTGGTTCATGTGTTTGTTGCTTGCTACCTTTTAAGTATTGTAGTTGATTTTATATTATTATTTAATATATATTGGTTTCTATTTTGAGTTGACCGATGATACCTACTCAGTACGTGTTTCTTGTACTGACCCCTACTTGTATTTTCTTCTTTGTTCTTTTGTGGAGTGCAGCAAGTGTACCATCGACTTCGAACCGACCTCAGCTCTAGCCAGTCTCCAGCACATCAGAGTTCAGGGTGAGCTATTGTTACTAGCTCGTGCTGGATTCTCTCATTCACGTCTTGATGTCTTTGAATTTCGGACATGGACCATCTTTTTGCTTATTTTGGTTTCTTAAAACACTCTTAGACTTGGTAATTTGAAAATAGATGTCCTTGATGTGATGATTTTCAGATTTTGGGGATAATAAATGTTAAACTTTTGAAGCTTATTTAATTGGTTACTTAATAAGTTTTGGAGCTTCCGCAATATTTTTGTTATTTATAGTTGAACTAATGGTTTATGTTGGAGTTTAGATTTGTTGGTTCGCCCACCTAGGAGGTTAAGTGTGGGTGCCACTCACGACTCATTTTGGGTCGTGACAAACTTGGTATCAGAGCATTAGGTTAGATGATCTCATCACACAAGGACAAGTCTAGTAGAGTCATGCGGAATGGTACGGGGACGCCTGTACTTTTCTTCGAGAGGCTATATGACTTTAGGAAAACTCATATTTTTTTTCTTCTTTCTTTCGTACTATTACTTGGATTCAATTGGTATTTAGATGATACGAATTGGTATCTGACCTTCTCACTCTATTTCACAGATGGTTAGAAATAGAGCAACAACTGTGCCAACACCAACACCGGCAAGACAGGGTGCATCTGAGCCAACCATTGGGGCTGTAACTCGAGGAGGAGCAGTGGCAAGAGGCCGTGGTAGAGGTCGCGGGAGGACGCCCACTAGAGGCAGAAGACAAACACCTGGTCCAGATAGGGATAGAGTAGTGACTCCTCCACCGACTGATGAGGTAGTGAGAGAGGGCGAAGAAGTGGAAGATGAGCAGATTCAGTATAATAAAGTACCACCCCAGCCTACCCCAGAGATGATTAATCAGGTTCTCACTTATCTTAGCGGGTTATCTGATCAAGGCCAGACACCCCCAGTGTTTTTTGCACCAGCACCTCAGGTTCAGGGAGTACAACATGCAGCTACTATGGCTCCCCGCATGGATGCATCATTGGAAACAGACACGTTTCCTCGATTGACTACAGGGTCTATAATGACAGGTGACCAGCATGACCTCTTCATTAAGTTCTTAAAGTTGAAACCTCCAGTCTTCAAGGGTGCCGAATCTGAAGATGCTTATGATTTCCTGGTTGATTGTCATGAGCTGCTACATAAGATGGACATAGTGGAGCGATTCGGTGTTGAGTTCGTGACCTACCAGTTTCAGGGGGATGCCAAAATGTGGTGGCGGTGTTATGTTGAGTGTCAACTAGCAAAGGCACCACCTATGACTTGGGCATCATTTTCTAGCTTATTCATGGAGAAGTATATACCCCGGACTTTAAGGGACAGGAGGAGAGATGAGTTCCTGAGCCTAGAGCAAGGAAGGATGTTTGTTGCTGCATATGAGGCCAAATTTCGTGCACTATCCAGGTATGCCACTCAGCTTTGCTTCAGTCCACAAGAGCGGATTCGCCGCTTTATGAAAGGATTGAGGTCAGATTTGCAGATTCCAGCCTTACAGGTAGCTGCTGCAGCAAAATCCTTTCAGGAAGTAGTTGATTTTGTGATAGAGGTAGAGGGGGTGAAGCCGGATGACTTCACCAAGGCGTCAACATTTAAGAAGTTCCGTAAGGGAGGTGAGTTTAGCGGTTCTTACTCTAGAGGGCAGAGTTCAGGGGGTTATCCAGCCCGTCCTATTCAGTCTTCGTTGCAGGCTTCAGCTGAGGGTCCATCGCAGACCAGTCAACCTTTTTCTGAGCTTGGAGGTTATATCTAGACTTATTCCTCTTCACAGAGACCTACACTTGACTCCAGGACTTGTTATGGATGTGGAGAGGCTGGACATATTAGGAAATATTGTCCAAGGCAGAGTTACAGATCCTCAGTAGTTAGAGAAAGAGGTGGTCATGGTAGAGGCCGTCATTCTGGAGGACATGGTGGCCAAGGTAACGGTGGTCACCAATTCAGTCGGGGTGGTGGGCAGGTTGGAACTACTGTAGCACAGCCTGGTTGGGGCAATGGACAGACAGGTGATAGGGCTCATTTTTATGCTTTCCCCGGGAGGTCTGAGGCAGAGACATCTGATGCTGTTATCACAGGTACTCTTCTGGTCTGTGATTGCATGGCTTCTGTATTATTTGATCCTGGATCCACATTTTCGTATGTATCTTCCTCATTCGCTACTGGTCTTGATTTACATTGTGATTTGCTTGACATGCCTATTCGTGTCTCTACCCCTGTGGGTGAGTCTGTGATAGTTGAGAAGGTGTATAGGTCTTGCCTTATGACTTTTGTGGGGAGCAATACTTATGTAGATTTGATTATTCTAGAGATGGTTGATTTTGATGTAATTTTGGGTATGACTTGGCTTTCTCCAAATTTTGCTATCTTAGATTGTAATGCTAAGACTGTGACCTTGGCCAAGCCTGGGACAGATCCGCTAGTATGGGAGGGTGACTATAATTCCACTCCAGTTCATATTATTTCCTTTCTTCGTGCTAAGAGTTTGGTGAGTAAGGGTTGTTTAGCTTTCTTGGCACATCTCAGGGATGATACTTCCAAAGTGCCTTCGCTCGAGTCTGTTTTGATAGTCCATGAGTTTGTTGATGTTTTTCCTGCAGACCTGCCTGGTATGCCACCAGATAGGGATATTTATTTTTGTATTGACCTAGAGTCGGGGACTCGCCCCATTTCCATTCCACCTTATAGAATGGCCCCAGCGGAGTTAAGAGAGTTAAAGACTCAACTTCAGGAGTTGTTAGGTAAAGGTTTTATTAGACCGAGTGCATCCCTCTGGGGTGCTCCAGTGTTATTTGTGAAGAAGAAGGATGGCAGTTTTCGAATGTGCATAGACTACAGGCAGCTGAATAAGGTAACTATTAAGAACAAGTATCCCATTCCTCGCATTGATGATTTGTTCGATCAGTTACAAGGTGCTTATGTCTTCTCTAAAATTGATTTGAGGTCCGGTTATCATCAATTGAAAATACGGGCAACAGATGTGCCAAAGACTGCTTTTCGAACCAGGTATGGACATTATGAATTCTTAGTAATGTCTTTTGGGCTTACGAATGCCCCTGCTGCTTTCATGAGCCTGATGAATGGGATTTTTAAGCCATATCTGGACCTCTTTGTTATTGTATTTATTGATGATATACTTATATACTCAAAGAGCAGGAAAGAACATGAGGAGCATTTGAGAATTGTATTGGAGTTGTTAAGGGAGAAAAGGCTTTATGCCAAATTCTCCAAGTGTGAGTTTTGGCTCGATTCAGTGTCCTTCTTGGGGCACGTGGTTTCTAAGGACGGAGTGATGGTGGATCCTTCTAAGATTGAAGCAGTGAAGAGTTGGGTAAGACCTACTAATGTTTCAGAGGTAAGGAGCTTTGTTGGTTTAGCTAGCTACTACCGTCGATTCGTTAAGGGATTCTCTTCTATTGCTTCCCAGCTGACCAATTTGACTAAGCAGAATGTTCCCATTGTATGGTCGGACGAATGTGAAGAAAGCTTCCTAAAACTCAAGACCTTGTTGACTACTGCACCGATTCTTGCCTTGCCAGTGGAAGGTAAGAATTTTATTGTTTATTGTGATGCATCTTATTCTGGTTTGGGTGCAGTGCTAATGCAGGAGAGGAATGTAATTGCTTATGCTTTGAGGCAATTGAAAGTGCATGAACGTAACTATCCGACCCATGATTTGGAGTTGGCTGCAGTTGTATTTGCATTGAAGCAGTGGAGGCATTATCTATATGGGGTCAAGTGTGAAGTTTACACAGATCATCGTAGTCTACAATATGTCTTTACTCAGAAGGATTTGAATTTGAGGCAGAGGAGGTGGATGGAGTTATTGAAAGACTATGATATTACTATTTTATATCACCCTGGAAAAGCTAATGTTGTGGCAGATGCCTTAAGTAGAAAAGCAGGGAGCATGGGTAGTTTAGCCTACTTACAGGTTTCTAGACGCCCATTGGCTAGAGAGGTTCAGACTCTGGCTAATGACTTTATGAGGCTGGAAGTACTTGAGAAAGAAGGATTTTTGGCCTGTGTGGAGGCAAGATCTTCCTTTCTTGACAAGATTAAGGGAAAGCAGTTTGCTGATGAGAAGCTGAGCCGAATTCGAGATATGGTATTGCGAGGAGAGGCTAAAGAGGCAGTAATTGATGAGGAAGGCGTCTTGAGAATTAAGGGAAGGGTATGTGTGCCCCGTGTTGATGATTTGACTCACACTATTCTTGCAGAGGCTCATAGTTCGAGGTATTCTATACATCCTGGTGCAACCAAGATGTATCGTGATCTAAGGCAACATTATTGGTGAAGTAGAATGAAGCGTGACATTGTTGATTTTGTTGCCCAATGCCCGAATTGTCAGCAGGTAAAGTATGAACACCAGAGGCCTGGAGGTACACTTCAGAGATTGCCCATTCCTGAATGGAAGTGGGAAAGAATTGCAATGGATTTCGTAGTTGGTCTTCCAAAGACCTTGGGTAAGTTTGATTCTATTTGGGTAATTGTTGATAGGTTAACTAAGTCTGCTCACTTCATTCCGGTTAAGATGACTTACAATGCAGAGAAGTTAGCCAAACTCTATGTCTGTGAGATTGTTCAATTGCATGGAGTTCCACTTTCCATCATATCAGATAGAGGTATGCAATTTACTTTTATGTTTTGGAGGACATTACATGCTGAATTAGGTACTAGACTGGATCTTAGTACTGCATTTCACCCTCAGACCAATGGTCAGTCTGAGCGAACGATTCAGGTGTTGGAAGATATGCTTCGTGCATGTGTGATAGAATTTGGTGGTCATTGGGATAAATTTTTACCCTTAGCAGAGTTTTCGTACAATAATAGTTATCATTCGAGTATTGATATGGCCCCATTTGAGGCATTGTATGGGAGGAGATGTAGGTCTCCCAATTGGTTGGTTTGATTCATTTGAGGTGAGACCTTGGGGTACCGATCTTTTGAGGGAATCATTAGAGAAAGTGAAATTCATCCAAGAGAAGCTTTTAGCAGCTCAGAGCAGGCAGAAGGAGTATGCAGATCGGAAGGTTAGGGACTTGGAGTTTATGGAGGGTGAACAAGTCTTGCTGAAGGTTTCACCCATGAAGGGTGTGATGCGGTTTGGTAAACGTGGTAAGCTTAGTCCGAGGTACATTGGACCATTTGAAGTTCTAAAGCGCGTGGGGGAGGTGGCCTATAAATTGGCCTTGCCTCCAGGGTTGTCAGGAGTGCACCAGGTATTCCATGTGTCTATGCTAAAAAAATACCATGGTGATGGAAACTACATTGTTCATTGGGATTCAGTTCTGCTTGATGAGAATCTGTCTTATGAAGAGGAGCCTGTAGCTATTTTAGATAGGGAGGTCCGCAAGTTGAGGTCAAAGCAAATTGCATCTATCAAGGTTCGGTGGAAGAATCGGCCAATTGAAGAGTCCACTTGGGAGAGTGAGACAGATATGCAAGAAAGATATCCACATCTATTTAGCAATTCAGGTACTTATTCTTGCCCTTTTCTTTCTTTTGATCGTTCGAGGACGAACGATGGGTAAATTGGTATCTATTGTAACAACCTATTCAGTTGGTTTGAGCACTAGAACTTTTTATGTTATAAAATAGTTTTTGATAGATTCTAATTGGGTATTTTGAACTATTCTTGATTACAATTATGAAATTAGTGGGGTAGTTTTAATATTTGAGTTAGTTGGTGGTTAAAGAAGATAATATTAAAATTGATAGTGGGGCACTTTCCCTATTTTTATAATTAGTTATATAAAATAATTAGGTTATAATTAATCTCTGGGGAAAGGAAGAAACTCACCTGCAGAGGAGCCGCACACGATTTGAGGAAAACCAATTCCATAAACGACTTAAGGTGAGAGTTTTTCTTCAATTCTTCTTGTTACGTGTACTATGCGTAGGTGCAGAATGGTGATTAGTTTCCGAGTGGGGTGAAAGAAAATTTGATAGAGCCAATGGGGTAGTACGGAGATGGGTGATCGTTAAACTGCAAAGGGAATGTATTGATCATTGCCGCCTTAGTTAGATAATTAGTAATGGAACTTAATTGCAGACAAACTTGTTTCCTGGAATTAATTTTGGGATGAGAGAATTATTATGGAATGAAAATGCACATATTGGTGCAGTTATTCTGCAATTAAGGCAATGGGCCACACAAACATTCTAGTGAATAATAAGAATATATTAAAAGTAATAATGATCACATGATGGGGCAATTATGAGTGAATCATTAGAAGGAATAAGGTATTGTTAATTGCATGTTGAAGTGTGAGTAGTGGATCGCATATCTGATGGGATTTTTAATGCTACTTATAGTATTATATTTTAACTTTATATCTTAGTATATATGGATATAGGAGGGCATAACATATATACTTATAAACCTAATATAGTAATTAAATATGGAAACAAATTAAATAACTACCTAATGATACCTAAGGAGTACTACAGAAGTACGGTGTTAAAGTAGTGGGAAAAGTTGGATGCAACAAGTTTTTACATACTTCATATCTGCATGTGTTATAGTCACATGCAGTTGGGTCTAGCTATTAGTCCGTAGCCACTGGTTTGTGATCAGTGGCTTCCATCTTTACACACTTAAATATTTTGTTCTCACATTATAGACTAGATTCTAAATATATTGAGATAGAAAATTAAATATTAAGTGTATTGAATTACTTAAATTTCATTAAAGTTGTGCTAGATGGAGGAATTAAGACCTACCCTTAGGTGTAAACTTTAAGAAATTGATTATAGAATTAGGTGAATTGATGGGTATAGGCTAGACACAGAATATCAGAGTGTTTATGGTCTTGTAATCTTGCACCTTATGTATGTATATATGTATTGGATAGATTGGAAGGGTTCGGAGGCAATAAGGAAAGGAAAGGCATTGGAGAAGTAGTTGCTTGACTTCGATTTTTCGGTGGAGGTAGGTTATGGTTTATTTCTATTTGATAGATAAACTCTCAATAGCGATTGATATGTATTGAGTGATATTGTAAAGTCTCCTATGTACTTGATTGTGTGGTTGTATGTGTTGATTGTGTGGCTTGTGGTTGGCCTAAAATTATGAGAATGTTGAATTCTAATTTTGAACCCTCTCTATTAAAATGACACCTTGAATAAAGAAGGCTTGATGATATAAAATAATGAGATAATTGGATCGGAGTGTCACGTTCCGACACGGTATTATGGGATCGGAGTGTCACGTTCCGACACGGTATTATGGGATCGGAGTGTCACGTTCCGACACGGTATATGGGATCGGAGTGTCACGTTCCGACACAATAACATTAAAGAAAAGGAATCTTGAACTAACTTAATATACTCAATCTCAAAGAACCCATTTTTCAAATGAGTATGGTGTGGAGGCATGAGTCCTCATAGGTGTGCTTGATGTTGTGATTGATGTTGTACCTACTATGGTTTTGTTGTCACTGGTTCATGTGTTTGTTGCTTGCCACCTTTTAAGTATTGTAGTTGATTTTATATTATTATTTAATATATATTGGTTTCTATTTTGAGTTGACCGATGATACCTACTCAGTACGTGTTTCTTGTACTGACCCCTACTTGTATTTTCTTCTTTGTTCTTTTGTGGAGTGCAGCAAGTGTACCATCGACTTCGAACCGACCTCAGCTCTAGCCAGTCTCCAGCACATCAGAGTTCAGGGTGAGCTATTGTTACTAGCTCGTGCTGGATTCTCTCATTCACGTCTTGATGTCTTTGAATTTCGGACATGGACCATCTTTTTGCTTATTTTGGTTTCTTAAAACACTCTTAGACTTGGTAATTTGAAAATAGATGTCCTTGATGTGATGACTTTCAGATTTTGGGGATAATAAATGTTAAACTTTTGAAGCTTATTTAATTGGTTACTTAATAAATTTTGGAGCTTCCGCAATATTTTTGTTATTTATAGTTGAACTAATGGTTTATGTTGGAGTTTAGATTTGTTGGTTCACCCACCTAGGAGGTTAAGTGTGGGTGCCACTCACGACTCATTTTGGGTCGTGACAGTTTCCCCTATTTATTTTATTATGAGGGGAAACCCTCTATTTATACAAAAAAAAAAACTTACATCTTTGTCCAAGTGGCCAATACTACATTACACATGGCCTTTTTTAATTTGGCCGACACAAAAAACAAAAAACTATTACATAATGGCCTTTACTTATATGGCCGACATACTACTATTCATAACTTTATATCTTTACATATGGCCTTTACTTTTACATATGGCCGACATAACTTTATATCTTTACATAATAGCCTTTACTTTTTATTCTAGCTGTACTTCTGGGATATAGTTGTCTTCTCCGTCACATTTTGTACATAGGTGATCTGGGTATTTTTGACCTACTAATTTACAGTATCTAGTCATCAGGTTTGGCGAAATAAATTTTTTTCTGATAGCTCTTGTGGTAGGTGTTTGCTCTGGCTTCAGCAAGCTTAATATCCATTGGCGTAGTTCTTCCATATCTGCTATTTTTAGCTCTCTACAATTGGAGTATATCATCGTCTGATCTCGATTATAGTAGCTCCAAATTGCATTTTAAATTTAGATAATTGTCTGATAATTCATTCAAAATGGTAGCTATCCCAATAGTCCTTTTATTTGCATAGAATTCTGGGATATTTACTCTTTGTATTTCTTCTTGTACTTCTATTTTTTCCGGAATTATCATTTCTTTGGTTAAACCTATTTTGATAACTTGTATGATAGGTTTAATTTCGTCATATAATATCTCTGCAGTTGCTGAGTAAAACTTTATATAAAATAAAACTCCTTTAGTTATTCTTTTATAATGTAGAAATGCTTTATGTAGTTCTGGTATCTTAGCTATTTCTTCTCCTGTTGTCGTGTATACTGTATTCAAAAGTCCATAATTATAGCAAGTTGCTACTAGATTTGAATTGTTACCTGGTTGTGCTATAAGTTTATTATATCCCTGTAAGTGTTGGGTTATATAATTTTCATTTGGATTTAGGGTATTCTTAGCTCTGGGGTTTAGATTCAAAAAGGTTTGGATTTTGTGTATATTTTCTATATACGTCCTGGTGATATAGTTATATATTTGTTTATGTGAATCCAAAGTGGTTTTGTAGGTATTTAGTTGTGGAGGTACAAATATGTCTTTTTGGGTATTTTCTGGAAGGTATGGTTTTGAAAATAGCTTGTTCATATTGGTATTTGTGTATTTTGTCCTACCATCTTCCTTTTTTGTAGTTGATCCTCCTGTAGATGTGCTACCTGTAGCTGCATATATCATTTTGTTATGGGTTTTAAGGTGTTTCCCAACGTCACCTTCTAGCTCCGCATGTTTTGAGTCATGCTGCTGACTTAGCTCCGCATGTTTTAAGTCATGCTGCTGACTGTTAACTTTTAGTATTTGTACTTCGCTTTCTATTTTTTCCATTTTCTGACAAAGTATTGTCATTGTAGCTAGTATTTTCTCCATTGTATCTTTCTCTGGAGAAATAATCTGCAATGAGATTTTTGTTAGTCTTGATTACTTCAATTGTAAATGTAAAATTTAATATATTCAATACTAATCTCCTTATTTCTTTTGTTGTAACTGAATCTTGTACCTTTTTGGTTATCCACCACTTTACTTGTGTATTGTCTGTTCTTACAATAAATTTATTGTAAACAATATATGGTTCAAATGCTAATAAACATTTATATAGTGCAAATAATTCTTTTCTATTTATTTCCCATTTTATTTGTGCTTCTGTATAGGATCCTGAGTAGTATCTGCAATGGTGTTCTATTTTTTCTTTGTCATATCTATATTTTAGGACTCCTCCGTAACTGTGATTACTCGAATCTGCTTCAACAATATAAGTAAATGATTTATTTTTATTGGGAAAATATAGTTTTGGTAGTTTCTTGCATAAGTTTTTAATATGCCTTATATGTTCTTTATCTTTATTGTCAAAATGATATTCGACATCTTTCTTAAGTTTTTTGTGTAATGGTTTTAAATATTCTGATAATTCTGGTATATATTCTCTTACTTGGTTTACTAAGCCTAAAAAGGATTGTAATTTCTTTTTTGTATCTATATTTTCATCAATAGTGATTATTTTTTGTACTATGTGGGTTTGCATTTTTATTTCATTTTTATCTATTTGTATTCCTAAAAATTCTATCTGAGGTTTCATAATTTCTGCTTTCTTTTTACTTAGGCTTATACCAGAATATTTAATTATGTGTATAAATTTTTCTAATAACCTAATATGTTCATCTTGTGTTTTTGAATATAATAATATATCATCTATATAGACAATGCAATTTTCTAATTGATTAAAATAGTTATCCATAAAATGTTGATATCTACCTCGTGCATTTTTATATACAAATGGTAGAACATTCCATTCATAAAATCCTTGTGGTACAGTAAATGCTGTTAGTTGTTTAGATTCTTCTTCTAGTTTCAAGTGATAAAATCCTGATTTACAATCGAATTTACTGAAATAATTATATGCTTGTATCTGTCTTATCTTTAGTATCTTATTTGATATTGGGTAATTATATATTTTAGTTTTAGCATTCAAATTGCGATAATCTATGACCATTCTACTTTTACCTAGTTTTTGTTCACTATGTTTATTAACTATAAATGCTGGACTTGTATGTTTACTATTGCTTTCTTGTATATAATTATTCTTCAATAGTTCATTTATATGCATTTTAAATTCTTTTAAATCATCAAAATTATATTTTAATGGTTTTTGTGTTATTATACTATTTTCATCTATTAATTCAATCTTTACTTTTATCTTATGCTTTTCCCATCCTTGTAATGGATTTTCACTATATAATAATTCTAGTTGTTCGTTAATTATTTTAACTTTATCTATTGTAAATATGATGATTTCTAATTGTGTTATTTGGTTTTTACTTATGTTTTCCATTTCCTGGTTTATTTTTTCACTTCCTTTTATCCATTCTGTGGGTTTTCTTTGTTTATTATTTACTCTTTTTGCTCTTATTTTATTTTCGCATGGTGTAGTAAACCACCAATGTGTTTTTGTTATAATATGTGGGTAAAATCTTTCTAAAAACGGCATTCCTAATAACATATTTTTTGTTGTAAATTCAAAATTATACATTTCTTCTATTGTTAGTATTTTATCCCATATTTGTATTTTTATATTTTTTGCTTTTTATGTAATCATACTTCCTTCATTGTTAAATCCTGTCACTACCATAGGTGTTTTTAATTTTTCCCATTTATCTTCTGGTAAACAATTATATTTACATATATTTGCTTCTGCTCCTGTATCTATCATTGGGGTATAATATCTGTTGTGGTATCCTTCTACAATAATTTTTGCAAGTATATATATTTTCATTATTCATTTTGTTCTTTTAATAATTATTTTCTTATTTTGGTAAGTTATTATTAATTGTTCATTCTCTATATTATATAGTTTAACTTTTTCTAACCATTTTATTTCTAGGGTAATATTCTGACTTCCTTGGTAGATTTTAAATGGTATTACTATTGGTATTCCTCCTATAATTATTTCTTTTTCTGTTACTTCTTCGTTTGTGTTTACTATCTCACTAGGTAATCCAGGGCATAAGTGTCCTGTTTTTATAATTTCTGTTTCTAATACTAATTCTCTTGTTATATAATTCTCTTCTTGTCCTCTGTTTATTAAAATTTTATATTTTCTCTGGTCTATTATTCCTGTTACAAAATAGTGGTATAATGTTGTCTCTTCTATATTTAATAAATTTTGTGAGTTTTCATAGTTCCTTTTAGATGTGCTCATTCTTGATGAGGTAGTTCTAGTTAATGTATTTGGTACACTTGAAGTACTCAATCTTTCTTTTACAATTTCTAAATCTTCTTCTATGTCAATTTCTTTGTAACTATAATCATTATTATCTATTATAGTAATTATTCTTTCAAAAGGATTTTCTATTTTTATTTTATCAATTTTATTTCTTGATGTTACTTTATGTTTTGTTGTTAGTATATATAGGTTTTTACATCTTGCTGTAAATATTTTACTGCCTGGTGCTAGTTCTATTCCAGACATTTTCCAATATAGAACTAATGATTTATCTATGTTTCTATCTGTTAATGCTACTGAGTAATTGACACTTATTATAAATTTAAATTTTTGGTATATTAAGTTTCCTCTTACTGCACTAATTACACTTTTTTCTATAGGATATATAATTCTATCATCTGCTAAATATATTTCAATAGGTGTATCTATTCCTTCTCTAAAACAAGCTTTTATCAATATTTCTGTTCCTCCTAAGTGTACGTACTTTATGGGTGTTTTTGCTTTTATATCTTGTATTTCTTTATTTATTATTCTCTTATTTAATATAGGTATTTGTGCTTTTCCTTTTGTATATTTACAATCTATGATATGTTCTTTTTGGCTAACTACATAGTATTCATCTTTTTGTCTTTTGAATCAATTTCTTATTGTAGGTATTTCAAGTACTTTTTCAACACTTAAATCGAATTCTTTTCCTTTTATTTGTTCAAAAATTGTATTATCAAATATAATTTTTTGTTCTGCTAATTCTTCATTTTGATATTCTTCTTTAGATATTATTTTTATGTCATCTTCAGACATTAGATTTCTTCGTTCATTTCATCATTATCTAGTTCAATACCTATTCCTTCATTTTCTAATTCAATTTCTATATCCGATACTTCATATATACTATCATTTTCACTTTTTTCATAGTCTATGTAATCTATCTGCATGTATTCTTCATTATCTATAATTACTTCTGCAATTTGATTTCCTTTTGGATTTTTAGGTAACTTACAATTTCTAGCTAAATGTCATAACTTTCCGCAGTTATAACAAGTACAATCTGATAGTTTTCTCTTTGGTCTATAAGGTCTTTTTAGTTTATAATTTTTTACATAATATCTTTGTCTTGGTTTTTTGTATTTATATCTAGTTTTGATTTTTCTATACTTGTTGTGTCGTTTAGGTTTTTTATAATATTTATCTGTACAACCAAACTGTGGTGCTGTTTTATCTTTACAACATGCTAAATTTTTAAGTAGTACTTTTTCCATTTTTATTTTTTCTTTTTGGTTTTCATATAATCGTACAAACCATTGATGTAAAATTTTATTCTAGCTCCTAAAGTATCTGTTAATCCTTCATTGTTCCAATCTTTTATTATTTTTGTACTAAATGGTTCTGGTAGTTTTGTAAAATATTGTTGTCTTATTTCTTTTGCTTCATTTATATCATATCTTGCTTTGTAATAATATTCTTTAAATGCACATGTGTATTCTTCTATATAACACATTTTACATATAGTTAATTTTGTCATAAGTTGTCTATTTATTATTTTTTCTCTATTTTGTTCTTTTATTTCTGTAGTCATGCCACCAAATTCATTTCTTATTGCTAATTCATATTTATCTAGTATGTCTATATTTGTTGTTGATGGAGATCCATCTATTTTCTTATCACTCCTAAGTGTTTCTAAACTTTCTAGGGGTAAATTTTCTATCCATAATTTTGTTGTTCCAACAAATGTTCTTTCTATATCTTGGTGTTTCTTTTGTTGTTATTTTATTATCAATTAATTGTTTAGATATATTTCCTACCCATAGTAAGATTACTTTATTTATATCTATAACACAATCTAGATCTAAAAAGTTATATTGTTCAGTTATTGGTCTAGGCGTCCATTTTTTATTTAGTCTACTATTCCATATTATATTTGTTCTATCTGATCTTTCATAATTGTCTGTATAATAGGTTGGTGCTGTCCGTCTGGGATTACTCCTAGGACTATTATCCAGAGTTTTAACTCTTGATGTGCTAGGTTGATTTATATCTCCTGTATTTATTTTTAACTTTTTTGGTTTATTTACTTGTTCTAGAATTTCTGTGTATGTTTCACTTATATCACTTATTTCTGATTTTTGATCATTCATTGTATCTGATTCATTCATTTCATCTATTTCGTCTATTTCAAGATTTTCATTTAATATTTGTTTCATTTTATTTATTTCATTGGTCAATTCAAATTCTTTTTCTTTTTCCTTTTCTATTTGTTTCTCTTTTTGTTTAGTTTCATATAATAATTTTAGCTTATCTAATTCTTTTTCTAATTCACTTATTTTTGTATTTTTTAATTCTTCTAAATGTTGTACTTCCTGCTTTGCTTGTATTTTTATTTTTTCAATCTCTTTTGATTTATCTATTTCTTCGTTTTCCTTTGTTATTCTTACCATAGCTGTTAAACTATCTTCTAATTTTGTTGTTTCTTTTTCTAACATCAAATACAAGTTATTTCCTATTTTTTTATATCGTCTTCCTAAATTTGAAAATATTATTTTTATGTAACGACCCATTTGGTCGTTTTAAATATTAGAGCTTTTTATTTCATAAAATAATTTCCAAAGATTCTAAATGGGTATTTTGGACTATTCATAATTACAATTATAAAATTAATGGGGTAGTTTAAATAATTATTTAGTTGGTGGTTAAAGAAAATAATAGTAAAATAAATAGTGGATCACTTTTATAATTTTTATAATTAGTTAGGTATACACTTAGGGTAATAAAAGTTAAATTAGATTAATGAGAAGATACTATTATTCCTGTTTTAAAACAAACTAATGGCGGCTCTAATCCTTGAAGGAGAGAAGACTATGACGCCAAAGAACAACCGCATGTTCGTGCAGGTGAACAAAAATTTTCATTTATATATTTAATCCTGGTATATATATATATTTGTTATAATTAATTAATGGGTACAATTAGAAACTATTTTATAATTAATTTTAGACAATAGATAGTAGCCTTAGGTTGGGTTGTAGGTGAAATGGTATACAAGAATGTATATTATATTTATTATTATTATAATGTTAAGAGGTAAGAAAATTGTGGTGTTGCATTCATACATGTGTGTATATTATATTTTAACGGAAAGTAACTAACTAATTACGTAATGGTAGTGGATATATTTTGGACAAAGGTACTGGATTGAAAATGTAACTAAGGGAATCTTTGTACAAGGAATTAATGATGCTATTGGTAAGAATAATGAGTTGAGAAGGAATAGAAGGGATGAATTGATAACTGAAAAAGTCATGCATATAATTTTGTATTTGTTCTTCCTTGTTGTTTCCGTTGGAAGTTCCCAATTCCTCTGTTGATCAGAATTACTAAGGAATACAATCACCTTCAATTATCCATCGTAAGCAATATGAGATGTTATGGTACGACATGTATATTGGGTTGAAGTTTGATCGTAAGATATCATATAATGATTCAAATTTTGATATCTTGAGATAGATAATTAAATTATAAGATTAGGTATGTAATGTAAGAATTGAGATTTAACACTAGGTTTGAAATTTGAGACTTATGAGATTTGATAAATTAGTTGGTATTAAAGCTTAGAAATTTGACTATCGATTTGGGGAGTTGTTGGTTCTAGGCTAGATATTATAGTAATATGGATGTCAATGGACTCGTTAACTTACATATATTATATACTTGATAGATTGAAAAGGTTCGGAGGCGTTTGGGAAAGAAAAAGTATTGAAGACGTAACTGGTGTCACTTCGGTTCTTCGGTGGAGGTAGGTTATGGTTTATGCTATTTGATAGTAAACTCTTAATAGTGATTGATATGCATTGAATGATATTGTGAAGTTCTCTATATACTTGATGGTGTGATTGTGTGGCTTGGTTGTGTGTTTTGTGATTGGTCAAAAATCCTGAGACCGTGAAATTTATATTCTTGAACCCTCTTTATCGAAGTGATGCCTTGAATAAAGAAGGCTTGATGAAATATTATCAATGAATTGAAAGTGGTGAAAATAAATGATATATTAAAGATATAATTGGATCGGAGTGTCACGTTCCGACACGGTATAATTGGATCGGAGTGTCACGTTCCGACACGGTATTTTTGGATCGGAGTGTCACGTTCCGACACGATATAATTGGATCGGAGTGTCACGTTCCGACACGTTATTCTTGGATCGGAGTGTCACGTTCCGACACAGTATTCTTGGATCGGAGTGTCACGTTTCGACACGGTATAATTAGATCGGAGTGTCACGTTCCGACACGGTAATATTAAAAGAAAAACATATTGAATTAACGGAATGTACTCAATCTCAAAGAACTCAAGTCCCAAAAATGGTTTGGTTTGGAGGCATGAGTCCTCATGTGTGATCTTGATATAGTTGACTTATTATGTACTTACTTTAGTGTTGTTGACACGTGTTCATATTGTTTGTTGCTTATCACCTATTAAGTACTATAGTTGATTTTATACTATTATTCTTTGTATATTAGTTACTATTTTGGGTTGGCCGATGATACTTATTCAGTACATGTTGCCTCGTACTGAGCCCTACTTGTATTTTTCTTTGTTTTTCTTATATGGAGTGCAGCAAGTGTACCGACGAATTTGAATCGCCCTCAGCTCTATCAGGTCTCGGCATGTCAGGTTCAAGGGTAAGCTATTCATTCGAGCTTGGGTTGGATTCTCTCAGTCATTACCTGATGTCCTTAGTTTTCAGACACGAATTAATTTATTTCATTTATTTTGGTGTCTTTGATACTCTTAGACTTAGTAATTGGAGATTAGATGCCCTTGTTGTGATGACTTTAAGGTTTTGGAAAAAGATATTTAGTAAAATATTTGAGCTTCCGAATTATGTTTGTAGCTTGTAAGTTGGGGTTAAATTGTTGGTTCGCCCACCTAGGGGTTTAAGTGTGGGTGCCACTCACGACTCGTTTTGGGTCGTGACAAACTTGGTATCAGAGCGTTAGGTTCGTTGATCTCATCACACAAGGACAGGTCTAGTAGAGTCTTGCGAAACGGTATGGGGACGCCTTTACTTTTCTCGAGAGGGTATAAGACTTTAAGAAAACTTCATTCCTTCTTTCTTTCGTGCTACTACTTGAGTCCAATTGGTATCTAGGTGATACAAATTGGTATCTAACCTTCTTCACTCTATTTTGAATATGATTAGTATTAGAGTAGTAGAATTTGAAACACCAACACCAGCAGGAGAGTATGCATCCTTAAAAATAGATATGTTTCCACGATTCACTATAGACACGTAATTACTAGTGACTAGTATGATCTTTTTATTAAGTTCTTAAAGTTGAAACCCCTATTCTTCATGGGTACTGAATATGAAGATGCTTATGATTTTCTTATTGTTTGTTATGAGAGTTGTTTCATAAGATGGATATGGTAGAGTGATGGGACATTGAGTTTCTGACTTACTAATTTTGGGATGATGCGAAAATGGTGGTGGCAGTCTCATGTTGAGTCTTGCCGATAATGACACTACCTATGACTTGGGTAGCATTTTCTGGCTTCTTCATGGAGAAATATATTCTACGGATCTTAATGGATATGAGGTAGATGAGGTGAAGCAAGACGACTTTGTCAAGGTGACAACATTGAAAAAGTTCGTAAGGGACGGCTAGATAATGAATATCATTAATTTGAAAAATATAATAAAGTTCTCATAAGATATATGGGTTGCTTAGTGAATAATGAAATTTTGTTGAGTCAATTGAGGGCAGAATCTCTACTACGATTTAATAGATTAAGTGTATATAAAAAAGGGTCATGATACTACTACTACACTAATATATTTAGGTTGTGAAATGTATCTTGAGGTTCTGAATGAGGACTGACAATTTTATGTTAAGCTTCAAAAGGTATATTGAAACTAGGATGACAAACTTATATGGAAATAAAGTCCTATTGAGTATACTTGGGTGAACTAAATTGAAGATTTTAGTAATAACATGCTTATAAAATTGAGTTAGTCCCTAAAATTTTGTTGATATACCTGAGTTTAAAGTGTCATGTTGAGGAAAAGGTTCACTTCTTGATGATGAAAAGGTCTAGCTAAGAATGATGGTAAAAAGAGAAAGTGATATATGACCTACATGATTTATGTTTGTTGTACTAGTCTTGAAAATTCTCATTTAGAATCAGTTTTAGTGGCAACAAAGTCTTGAAAGTGTTTCATCGGTTTTGATATCGAATTAAGTATTTGCTTAAGAATTGGACACTAGGCCTAATCCTACTTGAAAATGGATTGAAATTATTCTCTTTATTTGGTTTCCAATTCTATTAGGATAGGTTTGGAATTGTAATCCTATTTGTGGTTGATTTTGACTTGGTAAGGAAAAACACAACTGTATAAATAGAGGATGGTCTTGAGAAATATTGAACTACTCATTAGTATTTTTCTTAAAAGACATTAGGACATAAGAGAGGTTTTGAGAGCTTTCAATAAGAGAAGAGAGAGAAGAGAGAAGAAAAAGATTTATTTTGCTGCATACCTCTTCTCAGACCAGCCACCTTCAGATCGTGTTTCTCAATTAACTAACCGTTGGATCGGGCTAAAATTTAAACTAAGTGTTCCTAACATCCTGATGGTTAATTTGAACGGTGAAGATTGGATGATGATGTCCTAAAGGTCATATTTTTAGGTCGAAAACATCACCTGCGTTTGGGTGATGCTTGCATTAAAATTGTAGAGACATTGTATTTATAGTGTGGATTATAAGGTATTTTAGTATAATATTTAATAAGAGGAATCTTAATTTAAGACAATGGATATGATTAGAGTTTCTCAAGGATGATGGGATGACTATCATTTACCGTTTTGGCAAAGTTAATGTGGTAGTAAATGTCTTAGGTTGAAAGACAGTATGTATAGGTAGTCTACCTTTGGTACATGTAGGAGAGTGTCCCTTGTCAATGGATGTCAAGTCCTAAGCCAATAACTTGGTAAGACTTCATACTTTAAAACAAGGTAGAATTTTAAGGAACTAGAGTCATAAATAAAATAAGAAAAAAAATTGTGGTGTATACTTCAAAAATAGGGAGAGCTAGAATATTTTCTCTGATTGGAAGGATCTAAATAAGGGTTTCCCTTAGAGCTTTGATTTAGAGTGCGAAGTAAAACGTCATGGGTTATTGGTAAAAGGATGAGATCGGTAAACGAGCTAGAGAAACAAGAGTTTGATATATTATCGAGATAAATAGAATTTTGCATCATGGTAAGAATTTGAGAAAAGTGAAGAAGTAAGACCTCTCCTATAAATCGGTTGTTTGTAGTTAAAGGTTGTATTGATTTTTGCATAAGAGATCAGATATGACGGTAAGATATGAAATAATTTGTTACAAAATTATTAGGGGTTTATCATCGACTTTATAAAGATTGAGTTTTGGTTTGGGTGACAAACAATGAGGTATGAAAATTTTAGAATTATACGTGGGGTTAGAATTGCTCAAATTATGATAGATGACTAAGAATGATGTACAAGGTGAGATATAATTCTACATGGTTATTAAGAATTTAGAGTTAGATTAATACCACTCCATTAATGGACTACATAGGATGTTATGATGCCTTAATTAGACATTTAATGGTAAATAGAGGTTATGAGCTTATAGTATACAAAATAATATGAGTGACCAAGAATTTCTGTAAGTGTTGGCATGAGGTCAGTGATGGTTTATAATAGTAGTTAAAGCATGGTATTTAAAAGTGATGGGAAGTTGATTTTGAGTGTGATTTAATAGTCTTCGCTCGATAAAAAGGTACTATGAAATTTGGAATTAGTGTCATTATTCTTGTTTGGGACTCATAATTATCATGAAATGCTTAAATAGGAAGAGATATGGCCATAGTTTTTATATGTATCTGATAAAAATACTTTGGTACTAATGATGGTTTGGGAGTAAGATAGATGATCAGTGTGGTATGGTTATGATGTTTTTTTTTCTTCTATTAAAAATGTTGACTTCAGTGGAGTTTCGATAAACCAAGTATTTATAATAGGAACTAAATTGGTCATTATGGGTAGCTAGAAAATCAATGGTTTAGAGCATAATTCACAATCTACTTTGTGTGTGTTTTCGCTCCTGTGGGTGAGTTCCTAATAGTGGATCGTGTGTACCGATTTTATGATTGTCCTGATGGTAGGATGACATCCTTGGTTAGACTTTTTCATTCCAGTTATGGAAGATTTGGTGTTGTAGGGATAGTTGAAGTATACTAATTATGAGGGTTTATAAGAGATCTACCTTGAAAATTTACAATTTTTCGATAGACTTAAGATTTATCTCATCCTCGATATTATGTTTTGGCTATATGTGATTGAATGTGAGGACCATTGGGTCTAGTCTTCTCATTCTTGAGGTTTATCTATAATGGCTACTAATCTAGAATTTTGATCTTGCTGTTAGAGGTTATGTATGATTGGGTGTATCACTCGATGGTGATTACTTAATCGTTTCCATCTTTGGATCAGATGAGTTCATTTCTCCCAGATGATTACTTGATGTTTAACGATCATAATTTTGTAGATTAAGCTCGAGGCAATATTTTATGTGAGAGGAAAAATCTTAATAAAAGTGGTTCGTGTATTATGAGTGGGTGTGGTTGGTTCGAGTTCACTTCATATTGTAACCAATATTGATTTAGGATTTTACCATGGTTATGTGGAAAAATTATTGTCTTGATTATTGTGTCAATGTCATTGAGAATATGTTGCAGACGTGTGTACGATTAACTTTTACTTGGTATTGAGAATATTTTATGTTGTTAGTTGAGTTTACATATAAAAATAGTTATCATTGGAGTATGGAAATGCCCCCATTTGATGCATTGTATGCGAGGATGTGTAGGTCTTCAAATTGTTGGTTTGGTACATTTAAGGTGAGGCCTTGGGAACTAATATTTTTGAAAGAATCGTTGAGACAAATACCCTTCCTACTCTCGCCTTTCCTTTGATCGTTCGAGGACGAACGATGGGTAAATTGGTATCTAATGTAACGACCCATTTGGTCATTTTAAATATTAGAGCTTTTTATTTCATAAAATAATTTCCAAAGATTCTAAATGGGTATTTTGGACTATTCGTAATTACAATTATAAAATTAATGGGGTAGTTTTAATAATTATTTAGTTGATGGTTAAAGAAAATAATAGTAAAATAAATAGTGGATCACTTTTATAATTTTTATAATTAGTTAGGTATACATTTAGGGTAATAAAAGTTAAATTAGATTAATGAGAAGATACTATTATTCCTGTTTTAAAACAAACTAATGGCGGCTCTAATCCTTGAAGGAGAGAAGACTATGACGCCAAAGAACAACCGCATGTTCGTGCAGGTGAACAAAAATTTTCATTTATATATTTAATCCTGGTATATATATATATATGTTATAATTAATTAATGGGTACAATTAGAAACTATTTTATAATTAATTTTAGACAATAGATAGTAGCCTTAGGTTGGGTTGTAGGTGAAATGGTCTACAAGAATGTATATTATATTTATTATTATTATAATGTTAAGAGGTAAGAAAATTGTGGTGTTGCATTCATACATGTGTGTATATTATATTTTAACGGAAAGTAACTAACTAATTACGTAATGGTAGTGGATATATTTTGGACAAAGGTACTGGATTGAAAATGTAACTAAGGGAATCTTTGTACAAGGAATTAATGATGCTATTGGTAAGAATAATGAGTTGAGAAGGAATAGAAGGGATGAATTGATAACTGAAAAAGTCATGCATATAATTTTGTATTTGTTCTTCCTTGTTGTTTCCGTTGGAAGTTCCCAATTCCTCTGTTGATCAGAATTACTAAGGAATACAATCACCTTCAATTATCCATCGTAAGCAATATGAGATGTTATGGTACGACATGTATATTGGGTTGAAGTTTGATCGTAAGATATCATATAATGATTCAAATTTTGATATCTTGAGATAGATAATTAAATTATAAGATTAGGTATGTAATGTAAGAATTGAGATTTAACACTAGGTTTGAAATTTGAGACTTATGAGATTTGATAAATTAGTTGGTATTAAAGCTTAGAAATTTGACTATCGATTTGGGGAGTTGTTGGTTCTAGGCTAGATATTATAGTAATATGGATGTCAATGGACTCGTTAACTTACATATATTATATACTTGATAGATTGAAAAGGTTCGGAGGCGTTTGGGAAAGAAAAAGTATTGAAGACGTAACTGGTGTCACTTCGGTTCTTCGGTGGAGGTAGGTTATGGTTTATGCTATTTGATAGTAAACTCTTAATAGTGATTGATATGCATTGAATGATATTGTGAAGTTCTCTATATACTTGATGGTGTGATTGTGTGGCTTGGTTGTGTGCTTTGTGATTGGTCAAAAATCCTGAGACCGTGAAATTTATATTCTTGAACCCTCTTTATCGAAGTGATGCCTTGAATAAAGAAGGCTTGATGAAATATTATCAATGAATTGAAAGTGGTGAAAATAAATCATAAATTAAAGATATAATTGGATCGGAGTGTCACGTTCCGACACGTTATAATTGGATTGGAGTGTCACGTTCCGACACGGTATTTTTGGATCGGAGTGTCACATTCCGACACGATATAATTGGATCGGAGTGTCACGTTCCGACACGGTATTCTTTGATCGGAGTGTCACGTTTCGACACGGTATTCTTGGATCGGAGTGTCACGTTCCGACATGGTATAATTGGATCGGAGTGTCACGTTCCGACACGGTAATATTAAAGGAAAAACATATTGAATTAACGGAATGTACTCAATCTCAAAGAACTCAAGTCCCAAAAATGGTTTGGTTTGGAGGCATGAGTCCTCATGTGTGATCTTGATATAGTTGACTTATTATGTACTTACTTTAGTGTTGTTGACACGTGTTCATATTGTTTGTTCTTATCACCTATTAAGTACTGTAGTTGATTTTATACTGTTATTCTTTGTATATTAGTTACTATTTTGGGTTGGCCGATGATACTTACTCAGTACATGTTGCCTCGTACTGAGCCCTACTTGTATTTTTCTTTGTTTTCCTTATATGGAGTGCAGCAAGTGTACCGACGAATTTGAATCGCCCTCAGCTCTATGAGGTCTCGGCATGTCAGGTTCAAGGGTCAGTTATTCATTCGAGCTTGGGTTGGATTCTCTCAGTCATTACCTGATGTCCTTAGTTTTCGAAGACGAATTAATTTATTTCATTTATTTTGGTGTCTCTGATACTCTTAGACTTAGTAATTGGAGATTAGATGCCCTTGTTGTGATGACTTTCAGGTTTTGGGAAAAGATATTTAGTAAGATATTTGAGCTTCCGACTTATGTTTGTAGATTGTAAGTTGGGGTTAAATTGTTGGTTCGCCCACCTAGGAATTTAAGTGTGGGTGCCACTCACGACTCGTTTTGGGTCGTGACATTTTATTACTAATCCATCTTGATTTTCATATGTTTTTTCGTCTACTGCAAATTCTTCTTTATTCATTATTATTTATGTTATAACTTATATCATATTCTAATTTATATTCTAGGCAATTTATATGTATTTCTAACATAAATATAACCTTTCTTTGTACTAATATTGATTTATTACATACTCCTGCGAACATATTTTCTTCTAGTCTTTCTTTTCTATATTTTAACTCTTGTCTTTTTTCAATTATTTTCTCTATCAGCTGTTGCTTATATATTTCTTTGTTCATATTTTTTTTTCCAGATAACAAATATATTTATATTCTGTTTTAGAAATTATATTTATCAAAAAGTTTGTTTTGCTAGTATCTTTTTTAATAAGTTGTAATAGTTCATATTCCATATATAAGTTTTTTAACTTTTTCTGTGTCTTTCGTACTTTTCTTTCTATCTTAGTTTTCGTTATAGTAGTTACTTTATTTGAATTATTCTTCATATTTTTAAGAATAAAATATTTTTTCATAATATTCTTTTTTAATTAGATTTAATCTTTGTATTTCATTAGCGTTGTTTTCTATATATTCTAAATATTCTTCCTCTCTAGTTCTTAAATATTTGTTTACATTTTCAATTAGTAATTTTTCAAGTAGATCTATTTGTTCTTTAGTTTTCCTCCAGAGTTGTAAGTATAAATAATCTATCATTGATCTATGAATAATTCTAGATCATCATATAAATCTATGTCAAAGTCATCTGATATAATTAATTCTGCCCAACCGTGAATTGTTTCTTCGATTATCTCGTATGTCAATAATTTTTCATAAATTGTTCTTTTTATATCTGTATTAAGATCTTTTAATATATAAAGAATTAATATTTTGTAGTTAACATCATCTTCTAATAAATAAGAATTCATTTTAACATGTTTTTGCTAAAATTTTATTCCTTCTAACCTCTTAATATATTATACTTATTTATTATGTAATAATAATAATTTAATAATCATCTCGTCAAGTCACTACTACGATTTTCTTCTTTGATTAGTTACCCTAACAGCGCCTCAATTATGTTTACTCCCCTAATTGGCTTTCTTACCTACCGGTTTCAACTTTAGGATGGCATAGTCTGGGTATACTGACTCTCAGAATATTTCCGTAGCAAACCTTCTAAAGATGGTTATTATAACATTATTAAAACATAATAAACAATTATAATCAATAAGAGATTATTAGTAATAAATCAGTTTAGCTACTCATGAATAAAAATGAGTATACCTGCTCTGATACCAATTTGTGGGGGGGAAGCGGAATTAAGAAGAAGAGAGAATTATTTGGAAAGACTTATTTTATTATGAGGGGAAACCCTCTATTTATACAAAAAAAAAAAACTTACATCTTTGTCCAAGTGGCCAATACTACTTTACACATGGCCTTTTTTAATTCGGCCGACACAAAAAACAAAAAACTATTACATAATGGCATTTACTTATATGGCCGACATACTACTATTCATAACTTTATATCTTTACATAATGGCCTTTACTTTTTACATATGACCGACATAACTTTATATCTTTACATAATAGCCTTTACTTTTTATTCTAGCTGTACTTCTGGGATATAGTTGTCTTCTCCATCACATTTTGTACATAGGTTATCTGGGTATTTTTGACCTACTAATTTACAGTATCTAGTCATCAGGTTTGGCGAAATAAAATTTTTTCTGATAGCTCTTGTGGTAGGTGGTAGCTCTGTCTTCAGCAAGCTTAATATCCATTGGCGTAGTTCTTCCATATCTGCTGTTTTTAGCTCTCTACAATTGGAGTATATCATCGTCTGATCTCGATTATAGTAGCTCCAAATTGCATTTTCATTTAGATAATGTTTCATTTTATTTATTTCATTGGTCAATTTAAATTCTTTTTCTTTTTCCTTTTCTATTTGTTTCTCTTTTTGTTTAGTTTCATATAATAATTTTAGCTTATCTAATTCTTTTTCTAATTCACTTATTTTTGTATTTTTTAATTCTTCTAAATGTTGTACTTCCTGCTTTGCTTGTATTTTTATTTTTTCAATCTCTTTTGTTTTATTTATTTCTTCGTTTTCCTTTGTTATTCTTATCATAGCTATTAAACTATCTTCTAATTTTGCTGTTTCTTTTTCTAACATCAAATACAAGTTATTTCCTATTTTTTTATATCGTCTTCCTAAATTTGAAAATATTATTTTTATTACTAATCCATCTTGATTTTCATATATTTTTTCGTCTACTGCAAATTCTTCTTTATTCATTATGATTTATGTTATAACTTATATCATGTTGTAATTTATATTCTAGGAAATTTATTTTTATTTCTAGCATAAATATAACCTTTCTTTGTACTAATATTGATTTATCACATACTCCTGCTAACATATTTTCTTCTAGTCTTTCTTTTCTATATTTTAACTCTTGTCTTTTTTCAATTATTTTCACTATTAGTTGTTGCTTATATATTTCTTTGTACATATTGTTTTTTCAGATAACAAACATATCTATATTCTGTTTTAGAAATTATATTTATCAAAAAATTTGTTTTGCTAGTATCTGTTTTAGTAAGTTGTAATAGTTCATATTCTATGTATAAGGTTTTTAACTTTTTCTGTGTCTTTCGTATTTTTCTTTCTATCTTAGTTTTTGTTATAGTAGTCACTTTATCTAATGGTGGATTATTCTTCATGATTTTAAGAATAAAATATTTTTTCATAATATTCTTTTTTATTAGATTTAATCTTTGTATTTCATTAGCGTTGTTTTCTATATATTCTAAATATTCATTTTCTCTAGTTCGTAAATATTTATATAAATTTTCAATTAGTAATTTTTCAAGTAGATCTATTTCTTCTTTAGTTTTTCTCCAGAATTGTAAGTGTAAATAATCTATCATTGATCTATGAATAATTCTAGATCCTCATATAAATCTATGTCAAAATCATCTGGTATAATTAATTCTGCCCAACCTTGAATTGTTTCTTCGATTATCTCGTATGTCAATAATGTTTCATAAATTGTTCTTTTTATATCTGTATTAAGATCTTTTAATATATAAAGAATTAATATTTTGTAGTTAACATCATCTTCTAATAAATAAGAATTCATTTTAACATGTTTTTGCTAAAATTTTATTCCTTCTAACCTCTTAATATATTATACTTATTTATTATGTAATAATAAAAATTTAATAATCATCTCGTCTAGTCACTACTACGGTTTTCTTCTTTGATTAGTTACCCTAACAGCGCCTCAACTCTGTTTACTCCCCTAATTGGCCTTCTTGCCTAATGGTTTCAACTTTAGGATGGCATAGTCTGGGTATACTGACTCTCAGAATATTTCCGTAGCAAACCTTCTAAAGATGGTTATTATAACATTATTAAAACATAATAAACAATTATAATCAATAAGAGATTATTAGGAATAAATCAGTTTAGCTGCTCATGAATAAAAATGAGTATACCTGTTTCTGTATATTTGTCAATTCTGCTTGGTTTTCCATAGATTTTTATTAACTTCTTATATACCTGATATGTTTATCTTGTGTTTTTGAATATAATAATATATCATCTATATAGACAATGCAATTTTCTAATTGATTAAAATAGTTATCCATAAAATGTTGATATCTACCTGGTGCATTTTTATATCCAAATAGTAGAAATTCCATTCATAAAATCCTTGTGGTACAGTAAATGTTGTTAGTTGTTTAGATTCTTCTTCTAGTTTCAAGTGATAAAATCCTGATTTACAATCGAATTTACTGAAATAATTATATCCTTGTATCTGTCTTATCTTTAGTATCTTATTTGGTATTGGGTAATTATATGTTTTAGTTTTAGCATTCAAATTGCGATAATCTATGACCATTCTACTTTTACCTCGTTTTTGTTCACTATGTTTATTAACTATAAATGCTGGACTTGTATGTTTACTATTGCTTTCTTGTATATAATTATTCTTCAATAGTTCATTTATATGCATTTTAAATTCTTTTAAATCATCAAAATTATATTTTAATAGTTTTTGTGTTATTATACTATTTTCATCTATTAATTCAATCTTTACTTTTATCTTATGCTTTTCCCATCCTTGTAATGGATTTTCACTATATAATAATTCTAGTTGTTCGTTAATTATTTTAACCTTATCTATTGTAAATATGATGATTTCAAATTGTGTTATTTGGTTTTTACTTATATTTTCCATTTCCTGGTTTATTTTTTCACTTCCTTTTATCCATTCTGTGGGTTTTCTTTGTTTATTATTTACTGTTTTTGCTCTTATTTTATTTCCGCATGGTGTAGTAAACCACCAATGTGTTTTTGTTATAATATGTGGGTAAAATCTTTCTAAAAACGGCATTCCTAATAACATATCTTTTGTTGTAAATTCAAAATTATACATTTCTTCTATTGTTAGTATTTTATCCCATATTTGTATTTTTTATATTTTTTGCTTTATATGTAATCATACTTCCTTCATTGTTAAATCCTGTCACTACCATAGGTGTTTTTAATTTTTCCCATTTATCTTCTGGTAAACAATTATATTTACATATATTTGCTTCTGCTCCTGTATCTATCATGGGGGTGTAATATCTGTTGTGGTATCCTTCTACAATAATTTTTGCAAGTATATATATTTTCATTATTCATTTTGTTCTTTTAATAATTATTTTCTTATTTTGGTAAGTTATTATTAATTGTTCATTCTCTATATTATATGGTTTAACTTTTTCTAACCATTTTATTCCTAGGGTAATATTTTGGCTTCCTTGGTAGATTTTGAATGATATTACTATTGGTATTCCTCCTATAATTATTTCTTTATCTGTTACTTCTTCGCTTGTGTTTATTATCTCACTAGGTAATCCAGGGCATAAGTGTCCTGTTTTCATAATTTCTGTTTCTAATACTAATTCTCTTGTTATATAATTCTCTTCCTGTCCTGTATTTATTAAAAAAAATTTATTTTCTTTGATCTATTATTCCTGTTATAAAATAGTGGTATAGTGTTGTTTCTTCTGTATTTAATAAATTTTTCGAGATTTCATAGTTCCTTTTAGATGTGCTTGCTCTTGATGAGGTAGTTCTAGTTAATGTATTTGGTACACTTGAAGTACTCAATCTTTCTTTTACAATTTCTAAATCTTCTTCTATGTCAATTTCTTTGTAACTATAATCATTATTATCTATTATAGTAATTATTCTTTCAAAAGGATTTTCTATTTTTATTTTATCAATTTTATTTCTTGCTGTTACTTTATGTTTTGTTGTTAGTATATATAGGTTTTTAGATCTTGCTGTAAATATTTTACTGCCTGGTGCTAGTTCTATTCCAGACATTTTCCAATATAGAACTAATGATTTATCTATGTTTCTATCTGTTAATGCTACTGAGTAATTGACACTTATTATAAATTTAAATTTTTTGTATATTAAGTTTCCTCTTACTGCACTAATTACACTTTTTTCTATAGGATATATAATTATATCATCTGCTAAATATATTTCAATAGGTGTATCTATTCCTTCTCTAAATCAAGCTTTTATCAATATTTCTGTTCCTCCTAAGTGTACGTACTTTATGGGTGTTTTTGCTTTTATATCTTGTATTTCTTTATTTATTATTCTTTTAAGAAGAAGAGAGAATTATTTTATTATGAGGGGAAACCCTCTATTTATACAAAAAAAAACTTACATCTTTGTCCAAGTGGCCAATACTACTTTACACATGGCCTTTTTTAATTCGGCCGACACAAAAAACAAAAAACGATTACATAATGGCCTTTACTTATATGGCCGACATACTACTATTCATAACTTTATATCTTTACATAATGGCCTTTACTTTTTACATATGGCCGACATAACTTTATATCTTTACATAATAGCCTTTACTTTTTATTCTAGCTGTACTTCTGGGATATAGTTGTCTTCTCCGTCACATTTTGTACATAGGTGATCTGGGTATTTTTGACCTACTAATTTACAGTATCTAGTCATCAGGTTTGGCGAAATAAAATTTTTTCTGATAGCTCTTGTGGTAGGTGGTTGTTCTGGCTTCAGCAAGCTTAATATCCATTGGCGTAGTTCTTCCATATCTGCTGTTTTTAGCTCTCTACAATTGGAGTATATCATCGTCTGATCTCGATTATAGTAGCTCCAAATTGCATTTTCATTTAGATAATTGTTTGATAATTCATTCAAAATGGTAGCTATCCCAATAGTCCTTTTATTTGCATAGAATTCTGGGATATTTACTCTTTGTATTTCTTCTTGTACTTCTATTTTTTCCGGAATTATCATTTCTTTGGTTAAACCTATTTTGATAACTTGTATGATAGGTTTAATTTCGTCATATAATATATCTGCAGTTGCTGAGTAAAACTTTATATAAAATAAAACTCCTTTAGTTATTCTTTTATAATGTAGAAATGCTTTATGTAGTTCTGGTATCTTAGCTATTTCTTCTCCTGTTGTCGTGTATACTGTACTCAAAAGTCCATAATTGTAGCAAGTTGCTACTAGATTTGAATTGGTACCTGGTTGTGCTATAAGTTTATTATATCCCTGTAAGTGTTGGGTTATATAATTTTAATTTGGATTTTGGGTATTCTTAGCTCTGGGGTTTAGATTCAAAAAGGTTTGGATTTTGTGTATATTTTCTATATACGTCCTGGTGATATAGTTATATATTTGTTTATGTGAATCCAAACTGGTTTTGTAGGTATTTACTTGTGGAGGTACAAATATGTGTTTTTGGGTATTTTCTGGAAGGTATGGTTTTGAAAATAGCTTGTTCATATTGGTATTTGTGTATTTTGTCTTACCATCTTCCTTTTTTGTAGTTGATCCTCCTGTAGATGTGCTACCTGTAGCTGCATATATCATTTCGTTATGGGTTTTAAGGTGTTTCCCAACGTCACCTTCTAGCTCCGCATGTTTTGAGTCATGCTGCTGACTTAGCTCCGCATGTTTTAAGTCATGCTGCTGACTGTTAACTTTTAGTATTTGTACTTCGCTTTCTATTTTTTCCATTTTCTGACAAAGTATTGTCATTGTAGCTAGTATTTTCTCCATTGTATCTTTCTCTGGAGAGATAATCTGCAATGAGATTTTTGTTAGTCTTGATTACTTCAATTGTAAATGTAAAATTTAATATATTCAATACTAATCTCCTTATTTCTTTTGTTGTAACTGAATCTTGTACCTTTTTAGTTATCCACCACTTTACCTGTGTATTGTCTGTTCTTACAATAAATTTATTGTAAACAATATATGGTTCAAATGCTAATAAACATTTATATAGTGCAAATAATTCTTTTCTATTTATTTCCCATTTTATTTGTGCTTCTGTATAGGATCCTGAGTAGTATCTGCAATGGTGTTCTATTTTTTCTTTGTCATATTTATATTTTAGGACTCCTCCGTAACTGTGATTACTCGAATCTGTTTCAACAATATAAGTAAATGATTTATTTTCATTGGGAAAATATAGTTTTGATAGTTTCTTGCATAAGTTTTTAATATGCCTTATATGTTCTTTATCTTTATTGTCAAAATGATATTCGACATCTTTCTTAAGTTTTTTGTGTAATGGTTTTAAATATTTTGATAATTTTGGTATATATTCTCTTACTTTGTTTACTAAGCCTAAAAAGGATTGTAATTTCTTTTTTGTATCTATATTTTCATCAATAGTGATTATTTTTTGTACTATGTGGGTTTGCATTTTTATTCCATTTTTATCTATTTGTATTCCTAAAAATTCTATCTGAGGTTTCATAATTTCTGCTTTCTTTTTACTTAGGCTTATACCAGAATGTTTAATTATGTGTATAAATTTTTCTAATAACCTGATATGTTCATCTTGTGTTTTTGAATATAATAATATATCATCTATATAGACAATGCAATTTTCTAATTGATTAAAATAGTTACCCCATAAAATGTTGATATCTACCTGCATTTTTATATCCAAATGGTAGAACATTCCATTCATAAAATCCTTGTGGTACAGTAAATGTTGTTAGTTGTTTAGATTCTTCTTCTAGTTTCAAGTGATAAAATTCTGATTTACAATCGAATTTACTGAAATAATTATATCCTTGTATCTGTCTTATCTTTAGTATCTTATTTGGTATTGGGTAATTATATGTTTTAGTTTTAGCATTCAAATTGCGATAATTTATGACCATTCTACTTTTACCTCGTTTTTGTTCACTATGTTTATTAACTATAAATGTTGGACTTGTATGTTTACTATTGCTTTCTTGTATATAATTATTCTTCAATAGTTCATTTATATGCATTTTAAATTCTTTTAAATCATCAAAATTATATTTTAATGGTTTTTGTGTTATTATACTATTTTCATCTATTAATTCAATCTTTACTTTTATCTTATGCTTTTCCCATCCTTGTAATGGATTTTCACTATATAATAATTCTAGTTGTTCGTTAATTATTTTAACCTTATCTATTGTAAATATGATGATTTCAAATTGTGTTATTTGGTTTTTACTTATATTTTCCATTTCCTGGTTTATTTTTTCACTTCCTTTTATCCATTCTGTGGGTTTTCTTTGTTTATTATTTACTGTTTTTGCTCTTATTTTATTTCCGCATGGTGTAGTAAACCACCAATGTGTTTTTGTTATAATATGTGGGTAAAATCTTTCTAAAAACGGCATTCCTAATAACATATCTTTTGTTGTAAATTCAAAATTATACATTTCTTCTATTGTTAGTATTTTATCCCATATTTGTATTTTTATATTTTTTGCTTTATATGTAATCATACTTCCTTCATTGTTAAATCCTGTCACTACCATAGGTGTTTTTAATTTTTCCCATTTATCTTCTGGTAAACAATTATATTTACATATATTTGCTTCTGCTCCTGTATCTATCATGGGGGTGTAATATCTGTTGTGGTATCCTTCTACAATAATTTTTGCAAGTATATATATTTTCATTATTCATTTTGTTCTTTTAATAATTATTTTCTTATTTTGGTAAGTTATTATTAATTGTTCATTCTCTATATTATATGGTTTAACTTTTTCTAACCATTTTATTCCTAGGGTAATATTCTGGCTTCCTTGGTAGATTTTGAATGATATTACTATTGGTATTCCTCCTATAATTATTTCTTTATCTGTTACTTCTTCGCTTGTGTTTATTATCTCACTAGGTAATCCAGGGCATAAGTGTCCTGTTTTCATAATTTCTGTTTCTAATACTAATTCTCTTGTTATATAATTCTCTTCTTGTCCTGTATTTATTAAAATTTTATATTTTCTTTGATCTATTATTCATGTTATAAAATAGTGGTATAGTGTTGTTTCTTCTGTATTTAATAAATTTTTCGAGATTTCATAGTTCCTTTTAGATGTGCTTGCTCTTGATGAGGTAGTTCTAGTTAATGTATTTGGTACACTTGAAGTACTCAATCTTTCTTTTACAATTTCTAAATCTTCTTCTATGTCAATTTCTTTGTAACTATAATCATTATTATCTATTATAGTAATTATTCTTTCAAAAGGATTTTCTATTTTTATTTTATCAATTTTATTTCTTGCTGTTACTTTATGTTTTGTTGTTAGTATATATAGGTTTTTAGATCTTGCTGTAAATATTTTACTGCCTGGTGCTAGTTCTATTCCAGACATTTTCCAATATAGAACTAATGATTTATCTATGTTTCTATCTGTTAATGCTACTGAGTAATTGTCACTTATTATAAATTTAAATTTTTGGTATATTAAGTTTCTCTTACTGCACTAATTACACTTTTTTCTATAGGATATATAATTCTATCATCTGCTAAATATATTTCAATAGGTGTATCTATTCCTTCTCTAAAACAAGCTTTTATCAATATTTCTGTTCCTCCTAAGTGTACGTACTTTATGGGTGTTTTTGCTTTTATATCTTGTATTTCTTTATTTATTATTCTCTTATTTAATATAGGTATTTGTGCTTTTCCTTTTGTATATTTACAATCTATGATATGTTCTTTTTGGCTAACTACATAGTATTCATCTTTTTGTCTTTTGAACCAATTTCTTATTGTAGGTATTTCAAGTACTTTTTCAACACTTAAATCTAATTCTTTTCCTTTTATTTGTTCAAAAATTGTATTATCAAATATAATTTTTTGTTCTGCTAATTCTTCATTTTGATATTCTTCTTTAGATATTATTTTTATGTCATCTTCAGACATTAGATTTCTTCGTTCATTTCATCATTATCTAGTTCAATACCTATTCCTTCATTTTCTAATTCAATTTCTATATCCGATACTTCATATATACTATTATTTTCATTTAATTCATAGTCTATGTAATCTATCTGCATGTATTCTTCATTATCTATAATTACTTCTGCAATTTGTTTTCCTTTTGGATTTTTAGGTAACTTACAATTTCTAGCTAAATGTCATAACTTTCCGCAGTTATAACAAGTACAGTCTGATAGTTTTCTCTTTGGTCTATAAGGTCATTTAGTTTATAATTTTTACATAATATCTTTGTCTTGGTTTTTTGTACTTATATCTAGTTTTGGTTTTTCTATACTTGTTGTGTCGTTTAGGTTTTTTATAATATTTATCTGTACAACCAAACTGTGGTGCTGTTTTATCTTTACAACATGCTAAATTTTTAAGTAGTACTTTTTCCATTTTTATTTTTTCTTTTTGGTTTTCACATAATTGTACAAACCATTGATGTAGAAATTTTATTCTAGCTCCTAAAGTATCTGTTAATCCTTCATTGTTCCAATCTTTTATTATTTTTGTACTAAATGGTTCTGGTAGTTTTGTAAAATATTGTTGTCTTATTTCTTTTGCTTCATTTATATCATATCTCGCTTTGTAATAATATTCTTTAAATGCACATGTGTATTCTTCTATATAACACATTTTACATATAGTTAATTTTGTCATAAGTTGTCTATTTATTATTTTTTCTCTATTTTGTTCTTTTATTTCTGTAGTCATGCCACCAAATTCATTTCTTATTGCTAATTCATATTTATCTAGTATGTCTATATTTGTTGTTGATGGAGATCCATCTATTTTCTTATCACTCCTAAGTGTTTCTAAACTTTCTAGGGGTAAATTTTCTATCCATAATTTTGTTGTTCCAACAAATGTTCTTTCTATATCTTGGTGTTTCTCTTGTTGTTATTTTATTATCAATTAATTGTTTAGATATATTTCCTACCCATAGTAAGATTACTTTATTTATATCTATAACACAATCTAGATCTAAAAAGTTATATTGTTCAGTTATTGGTCTAGGCGTCCATTTTTTATTTAGTCTACTATTCCATATTATATTTGTTCTATCTGATCTTTCATAATTGTCTGTATAATAGGTTGGTGCTGTCCGTCTGGGATTACTCCTAGGACTATTATCCGGAGTTTTAACTCTTGATGTGCTAGGTTGATTTATATCTCATGTATTTATTTCTAACTTTTTTGGTTTATTTACTTGTTCTAGAATTTTTGTGTAGTTTCACTTATATCACTTATTTCTGATTTTTGATCATTCATTGTATCTGATTCATTCATTTCATCTATTTCGTCTATTTCAAGATTTTCATTTAATATTTGTTTCATTTTATTTATTTCATTGGTCAATTCAAATTCTTTTTCTTTTTTCTTTTCTATTTGTTTCTCTTTTTGTTTAGTTTCATATAATAATTTTAGCTTATCTAATTCTTTTTCTAATTCACTTATTTTTGTATTTTTTAATTCTTCTAAATGTTGTACTTCCTGCTTTGCTTGTATTTTTATTTTTTCAATCTCTTTTGATTTATCTATTTCTTCGTTTTCCTTTGTTATTCTTATCATAGCTGTTAAACTATCTTCTAATTTTGCTGTTTCTTTTTCTAACATCAAATTCAAGTTATTTCCTATTTTTTTATATCGTCTTCCTAAATTTGAAAATATTATTTTTATTACTAATCCATCTTGATTTTCATATGTTTTTTCATCTACTGCAAATTCTTCTTTATTCATTATGATTTATGTTATAACTTATATCATGTTGTAATTTATATTTTAGGCAATTTATTTGTATTTCTAACATAAATATAACCTTTCTTTGTACTAATATTGATTTATTACATACTCCTGCTAACATATTTTCTTCTAGTCTTTCTTTTCTATATTTTAACTCTTGTCTTTTTTCAATTATTTTGTCTATCAGTTGTTGCTTATATATTTCTTTGTTCATATTGTTTTTTCAGATAACAAACATATTTATATTCTATTTTAGAAATTATATTTATCAAAAAATTTGTTTTGCTAGTATCTGTTTTAGTAAGTTGTAATAGTTCATATTCTATGTATAAGGTTTTTAACTTTTTCTATTTCTTTCGTATTTTTCTTTCTATCTGAGTTTTTGTTATAGTAGTCACTTTATCTAATGGTGGATTATTCTTCATGATTTTAAGAATAAAATATTTTTTCATAATATTCTTTTTTTATTAGATTTAATCTTTGTATTTCATTGGCGTTGTTTTCTATATATTCTAAATATTCATTTTCTCTAGTTCGTAAATATTTATATAAATTTTCAATTAGTAATTTTTCAAGTAAATCTATTTCTTCTTTAGTTTTCCTCCAGAGTTGTAAGTATAAATAATCTATCATTGATCTAAGAATAATTCTAGATCATCATATAAATCTATGTCAAAGTCATCTGGTATAATTAATTCTGGCCAACCGTGAATTGTTTCTTCGATTATCTCGTATGTCAATAATTTTTCATAAATTGTTCTTTTTATATCTGTATTAAGATCTTTTAATATATAAAGAATTAATATTTTGTAGTTAACATCATCTTCTAATAAATAAGAATTCATTTTAACATGTTTTTGCTAAAATTTTATTCCTTCTAACCTCTTAATATATTATACTTATTTATTATGTAATAATAATAATTTAATAATCATCTCGTCTAGTCACTACTACGGTTTTCTTCTTTGATTAGTTACCCTAACAGCGCCTCAACTCTGTTTACTCCCCTAATTGGCCTTCTTGCCTAATGGTTTCAACTTTAGGATGACATAGTCTGGGCATACTTACTCTTCAGAATATTTCCGTAGCAAACTTTCTAAGATGGTTATTATAACATTATTAAAACATAATAAACAATTATAATCAATAAGAGATTATTAGGAATAAATTAGTTTAGCTACTCATGAATAAAAATGGGTATACCTGTTTCTGTAGGTTTGTTAATTCTTCTTTGTTTTCCATAGATCTTTCTTTGTTGTTAGCTTCTTTTATACCTGACTGCTCTGATACCAATTTGGGGGGGGGGGGGGAAGCGGAATTAAGAAGAAGAGAGAATTATTTGGAAAGGCTTATTTTATTATGAGGGGAAACCCTCTATTTATACAAAAAAAAAACTTACATCTTTGTCCAAGTGGCCAATACTACTTTACACATGGCCTTTTTTAATTCGGCCGACACACGAAAAAAAAACTATTACATAATGGCCTTTACTTATATGGCCGACATACTACTATTCATAACTTTATATCTTTACATAATGGCCTTTTCTTTTTACATATGGCCGACATAACTTTATATCTTTACATAATAGCCTTTACTTTTTATTCTAGCTGTAAATGAACTATTGAAGAATAATTATATACAAGAAAGCAATAGTAAACATACAAGTCCAGCATTTATAGTTAATAAACATAGTGAACAAAAATGAGGTAAAAGTAGAATGGTCATAGATTATCGCAATTTGAATGCTAAAACTAAAACATATAATTACCCAATACCAAATAAGATACTAAAGATAAGACAGATACAAGGATATAATTATTTCAGTAGATTCGATTGTAAATCAAGATTTTATCATTTGAAACTAGAAGAAGAATCTAAACAACTAACAGCATTTACTGTACCACAAGGATTTTATGAATAGAATGTTCTACCATTTGGATATAAAAATGCACCAGATAGATATCAATATTTTATGGATAACTATTTTAATCAATTAGAAAATTGCATTGTCTATATAGATGATATATTATTATATTCAAAAACACAAGATGAATATATCAGGTTATTAGAAAAATTTATACGCATAATTAAACATTCTGGTATAAGCCTAAGTAAAAAGAAAGCAGAAATTATGAAACCTCAGATAGAATTTTTAGGAATACAAATAGATAAAAATGGAATAAAAATGCAAACCCACATAGTACAAAAAATAATCACTATTGATGAAAATATAGATACAAAAAAGAAATTACAATCCTTTTTAGGCTTAGTAAACCAAGTAAGAGAATATATACCAAAATTATCAGAATATTTAAAACCATTACACAAAAAACTTAAGAAAGATGTCGAATATCATTTTGACAATAAAGATAAAGAACATATAAGGCATATTAAAAACTTATGCAAGAAACTACCAAAACTATATTTTCCCAATGAAAATAAATCATTTACTTATATTGTTGAAACAGATTCGAGTAATCACAGTTACGTAGGAGTCCTAAAATATAGATATGACAAAGAAAAAATAGAACACCATTGCAGATACTACTCAGGATCCTATACAGAAGCACAAATAAAATGGGAAATAAATAGAAAAGAATTATTTGCACTATATAAATGTTTATTAGCATTTGAACCATATATTGTTTACAATAAATTTATTGTGAGAACAGACAATACACAGGTAAAGTGGTGGATAACCAAAAAGGTACAAGATTCAGTTACAACAAAAGAAATAAGGAGATTAGTATTGAATATATTAAATTTTACATTTACAATTGAAGTAATCAAGACTAACAAAAATCTCATTGCAGATTATCTCTCCAGAGAAAGATACAATGGAGAAAATACTAGCTACAATGACAATACTTTGTCAGAAAATGGAAAAAATAGAAAGCGAAGTACAAATACTAAAAGTTAACAGTCAGCAGCATGACTTAAAACATGCGGAGCTAAGTCAGCAGCATGACTCAAAACATGCGGAGCTAGAAGGTGACGTTGGGAAACACCTTAAAACCCATAACAAAATGATATATGCAGCTACAGGTAGCACATCTACAGGAGGATCAACTACAAAAAAGGAAGATGGTAAGACAAAATACACAAATACCAATATGAACAAGCTATTTTCATAACCATACCTTCCAGAAAATACCCAAAACGACATATTTGTACCTCCACAAGTAAATACCTACAAAACCAGTTTGGATTCACATAAACAAATATATAACTATATCACCAGGACGTATATAGAAAATATACACAAAATCCAAACCTTTTTGAATCTAAACCCCAGAGCTAAGAATACCCAAAATCCAAATGAAAGTTATATAACCCAACACTTACAGGGATATAATAAACTTATAGCACAACCAGGTACCAATTCAAATCTAGTAGCAACTTGCTACAATTATGGACTTTTGAGTACAGTATACACGACAACAGGAGAAGAAATAGCTAAGATACCAGAACTACATAAAACATTTCTACATTATAAAAGAATAACTAAAGGAGTTTTATTTTATATAAAGTTTTACTCAGCAACTGCAGAGATATTATATGACGAAATTAAACCTATCATACAAGTTATCAAAATAGGTTTAACCAAAGAAATGATAATTCCGGAAAAAATAGAAGTACAAGAAGAAATACAAAGAGTAAATATCCCAGAATTCTATGCAAATAAAAGGACTATTGGGATAGCTACCATTTTGAATGAATTATCAAACAATTATCGAAATGAAAATGCAATTTGGAGCTACTATAATCGAGATCAGACGATGATATACTCCAATTGTAGAGAGCTAAAAACAGCAGATATGGAAGAACTACGCCAATGGATATTAAGCTTGCTGAAGCCAGAGCAACCACCTACCACAAGAGCTATCAGAAAAAATTTTATTTCGCCAAACCTGATGACTAGATACTGTAAATTAGTAGGTCAAAAATACCCAGATCACCTATGTACAAAATGTGACGGAGAAGACAACTATATCCCATAAAGTACAGCTAGAATAAAAAGTAAAGGCTATTATGTAAAGATATAAAGTTATGTCGGCCATATGTAAAAAGTAAAGGCCATTATGTAAAGATATAAAGTTATGAATAATAGTATGTCGGCCATATAAGTAAAGGCCATTATGTAATAGTTTTTTGGTTTTTGTGTCGGCCGAATTAAAAAAGGCCATGTGTAAAGTAGTATTGGCCACTTGGACAAAGATGTAAGTTTTTTTTTTGTATAAATAGAGGGTTTCCCCTCATAATAAAATAAGCCTTTCCAAATAATTCTCTCTTCTTCTTAATTCCGCTTCCCCCCCCCCCCACAAATTGGTATCAGAGCTATCAGGTATATAGGAAGTTAATAAAAATCTATGGAAAACCAAGCAGAATTGACAAATATACAGAAACAGGTATACTCATTTTTATTCATGAGTAGCTAAACTGATTTATTCCTAATAATCTCTTAATGATTATAATTGTTTATTATGTTTTAATAATGTTATAATAACCATCTTTAGAAGGTTTGCTACGGAAATATTCTGAGAGTCAGTATACCCAGACTATGCCATCCTAAAGTTGAAACCGGTAGGCAAGAAAGCCAATTAGGGGAGTAAACATAGTTGAGGCGCTGTTAGGGTAACTAATCAAAGAAGAAAACCGTAGTAGTGACTAGATGAGATGATTATTAAATTATTATTATTATTACATAATAAATAAGTATAATATATTAAGAGGTTAGAAGGAATATAATTTTAGCAAAAATATGTTAAAATGATTTCTTATATATTAGAAGATGATGTTAACTATAAAATATTAATTCTTTATATATTAAAAAATCTTAATACTGATATAAAAGAATAATTTATGAAAAATTATTGACATACGAGATAATCGAAGAAACACTTCACGGTTGGGCAGAATTAATTATACCAGATGACTTTGACATAGATTTATATGATGATCTAGAATTATTCATAGATCAATGATAGATTATTTATACTTACAACTCTGGAGGAAAACTAAAGAAGAAATAGATCTACTTGAAAAATTACTAATTGAAAATGTAAACAAATATTTAAGAACTAGAGAGGAAGAATTTTAGAATATATAGAAAACAACGCTAATGAAATACAAAGATTAAATCTAATTAAAAAAAAATATTATGAAAAAATATTTTATTCTTAAAAATATGAAGAATAATTCAAATAAAGTAACTACTATAGCAAAAACTAAGATAGAAAGAAATGTACGAAAGGCACAGAAAAAGTTAAAAAACTTATATATGGAATATGAACTATTACAACTTACTAAAAAAGATACTAGCAAAACAAACTTTTTGATAAATATAATTTCTAAAACAGAATATAAATATGTTTGTTATCTGAAAAAACAATATGAACAAAGAAATATATAAGCAACAACTGATAGAGAAAATAATTGAAAAAAGACAAGAGTTAAAATATAGAAAAGAAAGACTAGAAGAAAATATGTTCGCAGGAGTATGTAATAAATCAATATTAGTACAAAGAAAGGTTATATTTATGCTAGAAATACAAATAAATTGCCTAGAATATAAATTACAACATGATATAAGTTATAATATGAATCATAATGAATAAAGAAGAATTTGCAGTAGACGAAAAAACATATGAAAATCAGGATGGATTAGTAATAAAAGTAATATTTTCAAATTTAGGAAGACGATATAAAAAAATAGGAGATAACTTGTATTTAATGTTAGAAAAAGAAACAGCAAAATTAGAAGATAGTTTAACAGCTATGATAAGGATAACAAAGGAAAACGAAGAAATAGATAAATCAAAAGAGATTGAAAAAATAAAAATACAAGCAAAGCAGGAAGTACAACATTTAGAAGAATTAAAAAATACAAAAATAAGTGAATTAGAAAAAGAATTAGATAAGCTAAAATTATTATATGAAACTAAACAAAAAGAGAAACAAATAGAAAAGGAAAAAGAAAAAGAATTTGAATTGACCAATGAAATAAATAAAATGAAACAAATATTAAATGAAATCTTGAAATAGACGAAATAGATGAAATGAATGAATCAGATACAATGAATGATCAAAAATCAGAAATAAGTGATATAAGTGAAACATACACAGAAATTCTAGAACAAGTAAATAAACCAAAAAAGTTAGAAATAAATACAGGAGATATAATCAACCTAGCACATCAAGAGTTAAAACTCTGGATAATAGTCCTAGGAGTAATCCCAGACGGACAGCACCAACCTATTATACAGACAATTATGAAAGATCAGATAGAACAAATATAATATGGAATAGTAGACTAAATAAAAAATGGACGCCTAGACCAATAACTGAACAATATAACTTTTTAGATCTAGATTGTGTTATAGATATAAATAAAGTAATCTTACTATGGGTAGGAAATATATCTAAACAATTAATTGATAATAAAATAACAACAAAAGAAACACCAAGATATATAGAAAGAACATTTGTTGGAACAACAAAATTATGGATAGAAAATTTACCCCTAGAAAGTTTAGAAACACTTAGGAGTGATAAGAAAATAGATGGATCTCCATCAACAACAAATATAGATATACTAGATAAATATGAATTAGCAATAAGAAATGAATTTGGTGGCATGACTACAGAAATAAAAGAACAAAATAGAGAAAAAATAATAAATAGACAATTTATGACAAAATTAACTATATGTAAAATGTGTTATATAGAAGAATACACATGTGCATTTAAAGAATATTATTACAAAGCAAGATATGATATAAATGAAGCAAAAGAAATAAGACAACAATATTTTACAAAACTACCAGAACCATTTAGTACAAAAATAATAAAAGATTGGAACAATGAAGGATTAACAGATACTTTAGGAGCTAGAATAAAATTTCTACATCAATGGTTTGTACAATTATGGGAAAACCAAAAAGAAAAAATAAAAATGGAAAAAGTACTACTTAAAAATTTAGCATGTTGTAAAGATAAAACAGCACCACAGTTTGGTTGTACAGATAAATATTATAAAAAACCTAAACGACACAACAAGTATAGAAAAATCAAAACTAGATATAAATACAAAAAACCAAGACAAAGATATTATATAAAAAATTATAAACTAAAAAGACCTTATAGACCAAAGAGAAAACTATCAGACTGTACTTGTTATAACTGCGGAAAGTTAGGACATTTAGCTAGAAATTGTAAGTTACCTAAAAATCCAAAAGGAAATCAAATTGCAGAAGTAATTATAGATAATGAAGAATAAGCAGATAGATTACATAGACTATGAATTAAGTGAAAATGATAGTATATATGAAGTATCGGATATAGAAACTGAATTAGAAAATGAAAAAATAGATATTGATCTAGATAATGATGTAATGAACGAAGAAATCTAATGTCTGAAGATGACATAAAAATAATATCCAAAGAAGAATATCAAAATGAAGAATTAGCAGAACAAAAAATTATATTTGATAATACAATTTCTGAACAAATAAAAGGAAAAGAATTAGATTTAAGTGTTGAAAAAGTACTTGAAATACCTACAATAAGAAATTGGTTCAAAAGACAAAAAGATGAATACTATGTAGTTAGCCAAAAAGAACATATCATAGATTGTAAATATACAAAAGGAAAAGCACAAATACCTATATTAAATAAGAGAATAATAAATAAAGAAATACAAGATATAAAAGCAAAAACACCCATAAAGTACGTACACTTAGGAGGAACAGAAATATTGATAAAAGCTTGTTTTAGAGAAGGAATAGATACACCTATTGAAATATATTTAGCAGATGATAGAATTATATATCCTATAGAAAAAAGTGTAATTAGTGCAGTAAGAGGAAACTTAATATACCAAAAATTTAAATTTATAATAAGTGACAATTACTCAGTAGCATTAACAGATAGAAACATAGATAAATCATTAGTTCTATATTGGAAAATGTCTGGAATAGAACTAGCACCAGGCAGTAAAATATTTACAGCAAGATCTAAAAACCTATATATACTAACAACAAAACATACAGTAATAGCAAGAAATAAAATTGATAAAATAAAAATAGAAAATCCTTTTGAAAGAATAATTACTATAATAGATAATAATGATTATAGTTACAAAGAAATTGACATAGAAGAAGATTTAGAAATTGTAAAAGAATGATCGAGTACTTCAAGTGTACCAAATACATTAACTAGAACTACCTCATCAAGAATGAGCACATCTAAAAGGAACTATGAAAACTCACAAAATTTATTAAATATAGAAGAGACAACATTATACCACTATTTTGTAACAGGAATAATAGACCAGAGAAAATATAAAATTTTAATAAACACAGGACAAGAAGAGAATTATATAACAAGAGAATTAGTATTAGAAACAGAAATTATAAAAACAGGACACTTATGCCCTGGATTACCTAGTGAGATAGTAAACACAAACGAAGAAGTAACAGAAAAAGAAATAATTATAGGAGGAATACCATTTAAAATCTACCAAGGAAGTCAGAATATTACCCTAGGAATAAAATGGTTAGAAAAAGTTAAACCATATAATATAGAGAATGAACAATTAATAATAACTTACCAAAATAAGAAAATAATTATTAAAAGAACAAAATGAATAATGAAAAGATATATACTTGCAAAAATTATTGTAGAAGGATACCACAACAGATATTATACCTCCATGATAGATACAGGAGTAGAAGCAAATATATGTATATATATTTGTTTACCAGAAGATAAATGGGAAAAATTGAAAACACCTATGGTAGTGACATGATTTAACAATGAAGGAAGTATGATTACATATAAAGCAAAAAATATAAAAATACAAATATGGGATAAAATACTAACAATAGAAGAAATGTATAATTTTGAATTTACAACAAAAGATATGTTATTAGGAATGCCGTTTTTAGAAAGATTTTACCCACATATTATAACAAAAACACATTGGTGGTTTATAAGACTGGTCAACGGACCAAAACCGGTTCACCGGACCGGAACCGGTTCACCGGACCGGAATGAACCGGTACCGGACCGGACCGGAACCCGTTGACCGGTATGTTGACCGGTACCGGGATGAACCGGACCGGAATTACCGGGATGATTCATCGGTTCCGTCCCGTTCCACTATATACCGGGATGGAACCGGAATGAACCGGAACGGACCGGGATGGAACGGGACGGGATTAACGGGACGATATTTTTTGGAATTACGAAAGTATTTTTTATTTTTTATTTTTTAAGTATAAATTAATAGTTTTTAAATTTATACTATAATTTTTTACTTAAATTTATTTTAAAGATATTTTATTAATTTTTTTGTTGTTGTTAAGTTTGCAAGTAAAGTCTAATAAAGTCTAATAGGGGGCGGGGGTGGGGGAGGGGTGGGGCTGCAGCTGCAGACAGCACTGCAGCTTTTGAGCCTTTTGATATAAAGCTGCAGAGTGCAGAGCAGACTGCAGGGGCTGGCAGGGGCGGGGGCAGGGGCGGGCAGGGGCTCGGGACAAGTGTCAAAATATAAAATATAATTTATAAAAAATATAAATATAAATTATATAAAATATAAAATATAAAAAAATTAATATATATTAAATAAACCGGAACGGAACCGGATCTAACCGGAACGAAACCGGAATAGACCGGGATCAACCGGTACCGGTACGCCGGTACAAAATCACGGTTCCATCCCGTTCCGTGTACCGGTTCAGACTATCCCGTCCCGTCCCGTAGGCAATCGAAACGGGACGAACCGGAACGAACCGGAACGGTACCGGTACGTCCCGTTCCGTTGACCAGTCTTAGTGGTTTACTACACCATGCGGAAATAAAATAAGAGCAAAAAGAGTAAATAATAAACAAAGAAAACCCACAGAATGGATAAAAGGAAGTGAAAAAATAAACCAGGAAATGGAAAATATAAGTAAAAACCAAATAACACAATTAGAAATCATCATATTTACAATAGATAAGGTTAAAATAATTAACGAACAACTAGAATTATTATATAGTGAATAGAATGTTCTACCATTTGGATATAAAAATGCACCAGGTAGATATCAATATTTTATGGATAACTATTTTAATCAATTAGAAAATTGCATTGTCTATATAGATGATATATTATTATATTCAAAAACACAAGATGAATATATCAGGTTATTAGAAAAATTTATACGCATAATTAAACATTCTGGTATAAGCCTAAGTAAAAAGAAAGCAGAAATTATGAAACCTCAGATAGAATTTTTAGGAATACAAATAGATAAAAATGGAATAAAAATGCAAACCCACATAGTACAAAAAATAATCACTATTGATGAAAATATAGATACAAAAAAGAAATTACAATCCTTTTTAGGCTTAGTAAACCAAGTAAGAGAATATATACCAAAATTATCAGAATATTTAAAACCATTACACAAAAAACTTAAGAAAGATGTCGAATATCATTTTGACAATAAAGATAAAGAACATATAAGGCATATTAAAAACTTATGCAAGAAACTACCAAAACTATATTTTCCCAATGAAAATAAATCATTTACTTATATTGTTGAAACAGATTCGAGTAATCACAGTTACGGAGGAGTCCTAAAATATAGATATGACAAAGAAAAAATAGAACACCATTGCAGATACTACTCAGGATCCTATACAGAAGCACAAATAAAATGGGAAATAAATAGAAAAGAATTATTTGCACTATATAAATGTTTATTAGCATTTGAACCATATATTGTTTACAATAAATTTATTGTGAGAACAGACAATACACAGGTAAAGTGGTGGATAACCAAAAAGGTACAAGATTCAGTTACAACAAAAGAAATAAGGAGATTAATATTAAATTTTACATTTACAATTGAAGTAATCAAGACTAACAAAAATCTCATTGCAGATTATCTCTCCAGAGAAAGATACAATGGAGAAAATACTAGCTACAATGACAATACTTTGTCAGAAAATGGAAAAAATAGAAAGCGAAGTACAAATACTAAAAGTTAACAGTCAGCAGCATGACTTAAAACATGCGGAGCTAAGTCAGCAGCATGACTCAAAACATGCGGAGCTAGAAGGTGACGTTGGGAAACACCTTAAAACCCATAACAAAATGATATATGCAGCTACAGGTAGCACATCTACAGGAGGATCAACTACAAAAAAGGAAGATGGTAAGACAAAATACACAAATACCAATATGAACAAGCTATTTTCATAACCATACCTTCCAGAAAATACCCAAAACGACATATTTGTACCTCCACAAGTAAATACCTACAAAACCAGTTTGGATTCACATAAACAAATATATAACTATATCACCAGGACGTATATAGAAAATATACACAAAATCCAAACCTTTTTGAATCTAAACCCCAGAGCTAAGAATACCCAAAATCCAAATGAAAATTATATAACCCAACACTTATAGGGATATAATAAACTTATAGCACAACCAGGTACCAATTCAAATCTAGTAGAAACTTGCTACAATTATGGACTTTTGAGTACAGTATACACGACAACAGGAGAAGAAATAGCTAAGATACCAGAACTACATAAAACATTTCTACATTATAAAAGAATAACTAAAGGAGTTTTATTTTATATAAAGTTTTACTCAGCAACTGCAGAGATATTATATGACGAAATTAAACCTATCATACAAGTTATCAAAATAGGTTTAACCAAAGAAATGATAATTCCGGAAAAAATAGAAGTACAAGAAGAAATACAAAGAGTAAATATCCCAGAATTCTATGCAAATAAAAGGACTATTGGGATAGCTACTATTTTGAATGAATTATCAAACAATTATCGAAATGAAAATGCAATTTGGAGCTACTATAATCGAGATCAGACGATGATATACTCCAATTGTAGAGAGCTAAAAACAGCAGATATGGAAGAACTACGCCAATGGATATTAAGCTTGCTGAAGCCAGAGCAACCACCTACCACAAGAGCTATCAGAAAAAATTTTATTTCGCCAAACCTGATGACTAGATACTGTAAATTAGTAGGTCAAAAATACCCAGATCACCTATGTACAAAATGTGACGGAGAAGACAACTATATCCCATAAAGTACAGCTAGAATAAAAAGTAAAGGCTATTATGTAAAGATATAAAGTTATGTCGGCCATATGTAAAAAGGAAAGGCCATTATGTAAAGATATAAAGTTATGAATAATAGTATGTCGGCCATATAAGTAAAGGCCATTATGTAATAGTTTTTTGGTTTTTGTGTCGGCCGAATTAAAAAAGGCCATGTGTAAAGTAGTATTGGCCACTTGGACAAAGATGTAAGTTTTTTTTTTGTATAAATAGAGGGTTTCCCCTCATAATAAAATAAGCCTTTCCAAATAATTCTCTCTTCTTCTTAATTCCGCTTCCCCCCCCCCCCACAAATTGGTATCAGAGCTATCAGGTATATAGGAAGTTAATAAAAATCTATGGAAAACCAAGCAGAATTGACAAATATACAGAAACAGGTATACTCATTTTTATTCATGAGTAGCTAAACTGATTTATTCCTAATAATCTCTTAATGATTATAATTGTTTATTATGTTTTAATAATGTTATAATAACCATCTTTAGAAGGTTTGCTACGGAAATATTCTGAGAGTCAGTATACCCAGACTATGCCATCCTAAAATTGAAACTGGTAGGCAAGAAAGCCAATTAGGGGAGTAAACATAGTTGAGGCGCTGTTAGGGTAACTAATCAAAGAAGAAAACCGTAGTAGTGACTAGATGAGATGATTATTAAATTATTATTATTATTACATAATAAATAAGTATAATATATTAAGAGGTTAGAAGGAATATAATTTTAGCAAAAATATGTTAAAATGATTTCTTATATATTAGAAGATGATGTTAACTATAAAATATTAATTCTTTATATATTAAAAAATCTTAATACTGATATAAAAGAATAATTTATGAAAAATTATTGACATACGAGATAATCGAAGAAACACTTCACGGTTGGGCAGAATTAATTATACCAGATGACTTTGACATAGATTTATATGATGATCTAGAATTATTCATAGATCAATGATAGATTATTTATACTTACAACTCTGGAGGAAAACTAAAGAAGAAATAGATCTACTTGAAAAATTACTAATTGAAAATGTAAACAAATATTTAAGAACTAGAGAGGAAGAATTTTAGAATATATAGAAAACAACGCTAATGAAATACAAAGATTAAATCTAATTAAAAAAAAATATTATGAAAAAATATTTTATTCTTAAAAATATGAAGAATAATTCAAATAAAGTAACTACTATAGCAAAAACTAAGATAGAAAGAAATGTACGAAAGGCACAGAAAAAGTTAAAAAACTTATATATGGAATATGAACTATTACAACTTACTAAAAAAGATACTAGCAAAACAAACTTTTTGATAAATATAATTTCTAAAACAGAATATAAATATGTTTGTTATCTGAAAAAACAATATGAACAAAGAAATATATAAGCAACAACTGATAGAGAAAATAATTGAAAAAAGACAAGAGTTAAAATATAGAAAAGAAAGACTAGAAGAAAATATGTTCGCAGGAGTATGTAATAAATCAATATTAGTACAAAGAAAGGTTATATTTATGCTAGAAATACAAATAAATTGCCTAGAATATAAATTACAACATGATATAAGTTATAATATGAATCATAATGAATAAAGAAGAATTTGCAGTAGACGAAAAAACATATGAAAATCAGGATGGATTAGTAATAAAAGTAATATTTTCAAATTTAGGAAGACGATATAAAAAAATAGGAGATAACTTGTATTTAATGTTAGAAAAAGAAACAGCAAAATTAGAAGATAGTTTAACAGCTATGATAAGGATAACAAAGGAAAACGAAGAAATAGATAAATCAAAAGAGATTGAAAAAATAAAAATACAAGCAAAGCAGGAAGTACAACATTTAGAAGAATTAAAAAATACAAAAATAAGTGAATTAGAAAAAGAATTAGATAAGCTAAAATTATTATATGAAACTAAACAAAAAGAGAAACAAATAGAAAAGGAAAAAGAAAAAGAATTTGAATTGACCAATGAAATAAATAAAATGAAACAAATATTAAATGAAAATCTTGAAATAGACGAAATAGATGAAATGAATGAATCAGATACAATGAATGATCAAAAATCAGAAATAAGTGATATAAGTGAAACATACACAGAAATTCTAGAACAAGTAAATAAACCAAAAAAGTTAGAAATAAATACAGGAGATATAAATCAACCGAGCACATCAAGAGTTAAAACTCCGGATAATAGTCCTAGGAGTAATCCCAGACGGACAGCACCAACCTATTATACAGACAATTATGAAAGATCAGATAGAACAAATATAATATGGAATAGTAGACTAAATAAAAAATGGACGCCTAGACCAATAACTGAACAATATAACTTTTTAGATCTAGATTGTGTTATAGATATAAATAAAGTAATCTTACTATGGGTAGGAAATATATCTAAACAATTAATTGATAATAAAATAACAACAAAAGAAACACCAAGATATATAGAAAGAACATTTGTTGGAACAACAAAATTATGGATAGAAAATTTACCCCTAGAAAGTTTAGAAACACTTAGGAGTGATAAGAAAATAGATGGATCTCCATCAACAACAAATATAGATATACTAGATAAATATGAATTAGCAATAAGAAATGAATTTGGTGGCATGACTACAGAAATAAAAGAACAAAATAGAGAAAAAATAATAAATAGACAATTTATGACAAAATTAACTATATGTAAAATGTGTTATATAGAAGAATACACATGTGCATTTAAAGAATATTATTACAAAGCAAGATATGATATAAATGAAGCAAAAGAAATAAGACAACAATATTTTACAAAACTACCAGAACCATTTAGTACAAAAATAATAAAAGATTGGAACAATGAAGGATTAACAGATACTTTAGGAGCTAAAATAAAATTTCTACATCAATGGTTTGTACAATTATGTGAAAATCAAAAAGAAAAAATAAAAATGGAAAAAGTACTACTTAAAAATTTAGCATGTTGTTAAGATAAAACAGCACCACAGTTTGGTTGTACAGATAAATATTATAAAAGACCTAAACGACACAAAAATTATAGAAAAAACAAAACTAGATATAAATACAAAAAACCAAGACAAAGATATTATATAAAAAATTATAAAATAAAAAGACCGTATAGACCAAAGAGAAAACTATCAAACTGTACTTGTTATAACTGCGGAAAGATAGGACATTTAGCTAGAAATTGTAAGTTACCTAAAAATCCAAAAGGAAAACAAATTGCAGAAGTAATTATAGATAATGAAGAATACATGCAGATAGATTACATAGACTATGAATTAAGTGAAAATGATAGTATATATGAAGTATCGGATATAGAAACTGAATTAGAAAATGAAAAAATAGATATTGATCTAGATAATGATGTAATGAACGAAGAAATCTAATGTCTGAAGATGACATAAAAATAATATCCAAAGAAGAATATCAAAATGAAGAATTAGCAGAACAAAAAATTATATTTGATAATACAATTTCTGAACAAATAAAAGGAAAAGAATTAGATTTAAGTGTTGAAAAAGTACTTGAAATACCTACAATAAGAAATTGGTTCAAAAGACAAAAAGATGAATACTATGTAGTTAGCCAAAAAGAACATATCATAGATTGTAAATATACAAAAGGAAAAGCACAAATACCTATATTAAATAAGAGAATAATAAATAAAGAAATACAAGATATAAAAGCAAAAACACCCATAAAGTACGTACACTTAGGAGGAAGAGAAATATTGATAAAAGCTTGTTTTAGAGAAGGAATAGATACACCTATTGAAATATATTTAGCAGATGATAGAATTATATATCCTATAGAAAAAAGTGTAATTAGTGCAGTAAGAGGAAACTTAATATACCAAAAATTTAAATTTATAATAAGTGACAATTACTCAGTAGCATTAACAGATAGAAACATAGATAAATCATTAGTTCTATATTGGAAAATGTCTGGAATAGAACTAGCACCAGGCAGTAAAATATTTACAGCAAGATCTAAAAACCTATATATACTAACAACAAAACATACAGTAATAGCAAGAAATAAAATTGATAAAATAAAAATAGAAAATCCTTTTGAAAGAATAATTACTATAATAGATAATAATGATTATAGTTACAAAGAAATTGACATAGAAGAAGATTTAGAAATTGTAAAAGAATGATCGAGTACTTCAAGTGTACCAAATACATTAACTAGAACTACCTCATCAAGAATGAGCACATCTAAAAGGAACTATGAAAACTCACAAAATTTATTAAATATAGAAGAGACAACATTATACCACTATTTTGTAACAGGAATAATAGACCAGAGAAAATATAAAATTTTAATAAACACAGGACAAGAAGAGAATTATATAACAAGAGAATTAGTATTAGAAACAGAAATTATAAAAACAGGACACTTATGCCCTGGATTACCTAGTGAGATAGTAAACACAAACGAAGAAGTAACAGAAAAAGAAATAATTATAGGAGGAATACCATTTAAAATCTACCAAGGAAGTCAGAATATTACCCTAGGAATAAAATGGTTAGAAAAAGTTAAACCATATAATATAGAGAATGAACAATTAATAATAACTTACCAAAATAAGAAAATAATTATTAAAAGAACAAAATGAATAATGAAAAGATATATACTTGCAAAAATTATTGTAGAAGGATACCACAACAGATATTATACCTCCATGATAGATACAGGAGTAGAAGCAAATATATGTATATATATTTGTTACCAGAAGATAAATGGGAAAAATTGAAAACACCTATGGTAGTGACATGATTTAACAATGAAGGAAGTATGATTACATATAAAGCAAAAAATATAAAAATACAAATATGGGATAAAATACTAACAATAGAAGAAATGTATAATTTTGAATTTACAACAAAAGATATGTTATTAGGAATGCCGTTTTTAGAAAGATTTTACCCACATATTATAACAAAAACACATTGGTGGTTTATAAGACTGGTCAACGGACCAAAACCGGTTCACCGGACCGGAACCGGTTCACCGGACCGGAATGAACCGGTACCGGACCGGACCGGAACCCGTTGACCGGTATGTTGACCGGTACCGGGATGAACCGGACCGGAATTACCGGGATGATTCATCGGTTCCGTCCCGTTCCACTATATACCGGGATGGAACCGGAATGAACCGGAACGGACCGGGATGGAACGGGACGGGATTAACGGGACGATATTTTTTGGAATTACGAAAGTATTTTTTATTTTTTATTTTTTAAGTATAAATTAATAGTTTTTAAATTTATACTATAATTTTTTACTTAAATTTATTTTAAAGATATTTTATTAATTTTTTTGTTGTTGTTAAGTTTGCAAGTAAAGTCTAATAAAGTCTAATAGGGGGCGGGGGTGGGGGAGGGGTGGGGCTACAGCTGCAGACAGCACTGCAGCTTTTGAGCCTTTTGATATAAAGCTGCAGAGTGCAGAGCAGACTGCAGGGGCTGGCAGGGGCGGGGGCAGGGGCGGGCAGGGGCTCGGGACAAGTGTCAAAATATAAAATATAATTTATAAAAAATATAAATATAAATTATATAAAATATAAAATATAAAAAAATTAATATATATTAAATAAACCGGAACGGAACCGGATCTAACCGGAACGAAACCGGAATAGACCGGGATCAACCGGTACCGGTACGCCGGTACAAAATCACGGTTCCATCCCGTTCCGTGTACCGGTTCAGACTATCCCGTCCCGTCCCGTAGGCAATCGAAACGGGACGAACCGGAACGAACCGGAACGGTACCGGTACGTCCCGTTCCGTTGACCAGTCTTAGTGGTTTACTACACCATGCGGAAATAAAATAAGAGCAAAAAGAGTAAATAATAAACAAAGAAAACCCACAGAATGGATAAAAGGAAGTGAAAAAATAAACCAGGAAATGGAAAATATAAGTAAAAACCAAATAACACAATTAGAAATCATCATATTTACAATAGATAAGGTTAAAATAATTAACGAACAACTAGAATTATTATATAGTGAATAGAATGTTCTACCATTTGGATATAAAAATGCACCAGGTAGATATCAATATTTTATGGATAACTATTTTAATCAATTAGAAAATTGCATTGTCTATATAGATGATATATTATTATATTCAAAAACACAAGATGAATATATCAGGTTATTAGAAAAATTTATACGCATAATTAAACATTCTGGTATAAGCCTAAGTAAAAAGAAAGCAGAAATTATGAAACCTCAGATAGAATTTTTAGGAATACAAATAGATAAAAATGGAATAAAAATGCAAACCCACATAGTACAAAAAATAATCACTATTGATGAAAATATAGATACAAAAAAGAAATTACAATCCTTTTTAGGCTTAGTAAACCAAGTAAGAGAATATATACCAAAATTATCAGAATATTTAAAACCATTACACAAAAAACTTAAGAAAGATGTCGAATATCATTTTGACAATAAAGATAAAGAACATATAAGGCATATTAAAAACTTATGCAAGAAACTACCAAAACTATATTTTCCCAATGAAAATAAATTATTTACTTATATTGTTGAAACAGATTCGAGTAATCACAGTTACGTAGGAGTCCTAAAATATAGATATGACAAAGAAAAAATAGAACACCATTGCAGATACTACTTAGGATCCTATACAGAAGCACAAATAAAATGGGAAATAAATAGAAAAGAATTATTTGCACTATATAAATGTTTATTAGCATTTGAATCATATATTGTTTACAATAAATTTATTGTGAGAACAGACAATACACAGGTAAAGTGGTGGATAACCAAAAAGGTACAAGATTCAGTTACAACAAAAGAAATAAGGAGATTAGTATTGAATATATTAAATTTTACATTTACAATTGAAGTAATCAAGACTAACAAAAATCTCATTGCAGATTATCTCTCCAGAGAAAGATACAATGGAGAAAATACTAGCTACAATGACAATACTTTGTCAGAAAATGGAAAAAATAGAAAGCGAAGTACAAATACTAAAAGTTAACAGTCAGCAGCATGACTTAAAACATGCGGAGCTAAGTCAGCAGCATGACTCAAAACATGCGGAGCTAGAAGGTGACGTTGGGAAACACCTTAAAACCCATAACAAAATGATATATGCAGCTACAGGTAGCACATCTACAGGAGGATCAACTACAAAAAAGGAAGATGGTAAGACAAAATACACAAATACCAATATGAACAAGCTATTTTCATAACCATACCTTCCAGAAAATACCCAAAACGACATATTTGTACCTCCACAAGTAAATACCTACAAAACCAGTTTGGATTCACATAAACAAATATATAACTATATCACCAGGACGTATATAGAAAATATACACAAAATCCAAACCTTTTTGAATCTAAACCCCAGAGCTAAGAATACCCAAAATCCAAATGAAAATTATATAACCCAACACTTATAGGGATATAATAAACTTATAGCACAACCAGGTACCAATTCAAATCTAGTAGAAACTTGCTACAATTATGGACTTTTGAGTACAGTATACACGACAACAGGAGAAGAAATAGCTAAGATACCAGAACTACATAAAACATTTCTACATTATAAAAGAATAACTAAAGGAGTTTTATTTTATATAAAGTTTTACTCAGCAACTGCAGAGATATTATATGACGAAATTAAACCTATCATACAAGTTATCAAAATAGGTTTAACCAAAGAAATGATAATTCCGGAAAAAATAGAAGTACAAGAAGAAATACAAAGAGTAAATATCCCAGAATTCTATGCAAATAAAAGGACTATTGGGATAGCTACTATTTTGAATGAATTATCAAACAATTATCGAAATGAAAATGCAATTTGGAGCTACTATAATCGAGATCAGACGATGATATACTCCAATTGTAGAGAGCTAAAAACAGCAGATATGGAAGAACTACGCCAATGGATATTAAGCTTGCTGAAGCCAGAGCAACCACCTACCACAAGAGCTATCAGAAAAAATTTTATTTCGCCAAACCTGATGACTAGATACTGTAAATTAGTAGGTCAAAAATACCCAGATCACCTATGTACAAAATGTGACGGAGAAGACAACTATATCCCATAAAGTACAGCTAGAATAAAAAGTAAAGGCTATTATGTAAAGATATAAAGTTATGTCGGCCATATGTAAAAAGTAAAGGCCATTATGTAAAGATATAAAGTTATGAATAATAGTATGTCGGCCATATAAGTAAAGGCCATTATGTAATAGTTTTTTGGTTTTTGTGTCGGCCGAATTAAAAAAGGCCATGTGTAAAGTAGTATTGGCCACTTGGACAAAGATGTAAGTTTTTTTTTTGTATAAATAGAGGGTTTCCCCTCATAATAAAATAAGCCTTTCCAAATAATTCTCTCTTCTTCTTAATTCCGCTTCCCCCCCCCCCCACAAATTGGTATCAGAGCTATCAGGTATATAGGAAGTTAATAAAAATCTATGGAAAACCAAGCAGAATTGACAAATATACAGAAACAGGTATACTCATTTTTATTCATGAGTAGCTAAACTGATTTATTCCTAATAATCTCTTAATGATTATAATTGTTTATTATGTTTTAATAATGTTATAATAACCATCTTTAGAAGGTTTGCTACGGAAATATTCTGAGAGTCAGTATACCCAGACTATGCCATCCTAAAGTTGAAACCGGTAGGCAAGAAAGCCAATTAGGGGAGTAAACATAGTTGAGGCGCTGTTAGGGTAACTAATCAAAGAAGAAAACCGTAGTAGTGACTAGATGAGATGATTATTAAATTATTATTATTATTACATAATAAATAAGTATAATATATTAAGAGGTTAGAAGGAATAAAATTTTAGCAAAAATATGTTAAAATGATTTCTTATATATTAGAAGATGATGTTAACTATAAAATATTAATTCTTTGTATATTAAAAAATCTTAATACTGATATAAAAGAATAATTTATGAAAAATTATTGACATACGAGATAATCGAAGAAACACTTCACGGTTGGGCAGAATTAATTATACCAGATGACTTTGACATAGATTTATATGATGATCTAGAATTATTCATAGATCAATGATAGATTATTTATACTTACAACTCTGGAGGAAAACTAAAGAAGAAATAGATCTACTTGAAAAATTACTAATTGAAAATGTAAACAAATATTTAAGAACTAGAGAGGAAGAATTTTAGAATATATAGAAAACAACGCTAATGAAATACAAAGATTAAATCTAATTAAAAAAAAATATTATGAAAAAATATTTTATTCTTAAAAATATGAAGAATAATTCAAATAAAGTAACTACTATAGCAAAAACTAAGATAGAAAGAAATGTACGAAAGGCACAGAAAAAGTTAAAAAACTTATATATGGAATATGAACTATTACAACTTACTAAAAAAGATACTAGCAAAACAAACTTTTTGATAAATATAATTTCTAAAACAGAATATAAATATGTTTGTTATCTGAAAAAACAATATGAACAAAGAAATATATAAGCAACAACTGATAGAGAAAATAATTGAAAAAAGACAAGAGTTAAAATATAGAAAAGAAAGACTAGAAGAAAATATGTTCGCAGGAGTATGTAATAAATCAATATTAGTACAAAGAAAGGTTATATTTATGCTAGAAATACAAATAAATTGCCTAGAATATAAATTACAACATGATATAAGTTATAATATGAATCATAATGAATAAAGAAGAATTTGCAGTAGACGAAAAAACATATGAAAATCAGGATGGATTAGTAATAAAAGTAATATTTTCAAATTTAGGAAGACGATATAAAAAAATAGGAGATAACTTGTATTTAATGTTAGAAAAAGAAACAGCAAAATTAGAAGATAGTTTAACAGCTATGATAAGGATAACAAAGGAAAACGAAGAAATAGATAAATCAAAAGAGATTGAAAAAATAAAAATACAAGCAAAGCAGGAAGTACAACATTTAGAAGAATTAAAAAATACAAAAATAAGTGAATTAGAAAAAGAATTAGATAAGCTAAAATTATTATATGAAACTAAACAAAAAGAGAAACAAATAGAAAAGGAAAAAGAAAAAGAATTTGAATTGACCAATGAAATAAATAAAATGAAACAAATATTAAATGAATATCTTGAAATAGACGAAATAGATGAAATGAATGAATCAGATACAATGAATGATCAAAAATCAGAAATAAGTGATATAAGTGAAACATACACAGAAATTCTAGAACAAGTAAATAAACCAAAAAAGTTAGAAATAAATACAGGAGATATAAATCAACCGAGCACATCAAGAGTTAAAACTCCGGATAATAGTCCTAGGAGTAATCCCAGACGGACAGCACCAACCTATTATACAGACAATTATGAAAGATCAGATAGAACAAATATAATATGGAATAGTAGACTAAATAAAAAATGGACGCCTAGACCAATAACTGAACAATATAACTTTTTAGATCTAGATTGTGTTATAGATATAAATAAAGTAATCTTACTATGGGTAGGAAATATATCTAAACAATTAATTGATAATAAAATAACAACAAAAGAAACACCAAGATATATAGAAAGAACATTTGTTGGAACAACAAAATTATGGATAGAAAATTTACCCCTAGAAAGTTTAGAAACACTTAGGAGTGATAAGAAAATAGATGGATCTCCATCAACAACAAATATAGATATACTAGATAAATATGAATTAGCAATAAGAAATGAATTTGGTGGCATGACTACAGAAATAAAAGAACAAAATAGAGAAAAAATAATAAATAGACAACTTATGACAAAATTAACTATATGTAAAATGTGTTATATAGAAGAATACACATGTGCATTTAAAGAATATTATTACAAAGTAAGATATGATATAAATGAAGCAAAAGAAATAAGACAACAATATTTTACAAAACTACCAGAACCATTTAGTACAAAAATAATAAAAGATTGGAACAATGAAGGATTAACAGATACTTTAGGAGCTAAAATAAAATTTCTACATCAATGGTTTGTACAATTATGTGAAAATCAAAAAGAAAAAATAAAAATGGAAAAAGTACTACTTAAAAATTTAGCATGTTGTAAAGATAAAACAGCACCACAGTTTGGTTGTACAGATAAATATTATAAAAGACCTAAACGACACAAAAATTATAGAAAAAACAAAACTAGATATAAATACAAAAAACCAAGACAAAGATATTATATAAAAAATTATAAAATAAAAAGACCGTATAGACCAAAGAGAAAACTATCAAACTGTACTTGTTATAACTGCGGAAAGATAGGACATTTAGCTAGAAATTGTAAGTTACCTAAAAATCCAAAAGGAAAACAAATTGCAGAAGTAATTATAGATAATGAAGAATACATGCAGATAGATTACATAGACTATGAATTAAGTGAAAATGATAGTATATATGAAGTATCGGATATAGAAACTGAATTAGAAAATGAAGAAATAGATATTGATCTAGATAATGATGTAATGAACGAAGAAATCTAATGTCTGAAGATGACATAAAAATAATATCCAAAGAAGAATATCAAAATGAAGAATTAGCAGAACAAAAAATTATATTTGATAATACAATTTCTGAACAAATAAAAGGAAAAGAATTAGATTTAAGTGTTGAAAAAGTACTTGAAATACCTACAATAAGAAATTGGTTCAAAAGACAAAAAGATGAATACTATGTAGTTAGCCAAAAAGAACATATCATAGATTGTAAATATACAAAAGGAAAAGCACAAATACCTATATTAAATAAGAGAATAATAAATAAAGAAATACAAGATATAAAAGCAAAAACACCCATAAAGTACGTACACTTAGGAGGAACAGAAATATTGATAAAAGCTTGTTTTAGAGAAGGAATAGATACACCTATTGAAATATATTTAGCAGATGATAGAATTATATATCCTATAGAAAAAAGTGTAATTAGTGCAGTAAGAGGAAACTTAATATACCAAAAATTTAAATTTATAATAAGTGACAATTACTCAGTAGCATTAACAGATAGAAACATAGATAAATCATTAGTTCTATATTGGAAAATATCTGGAATAGAACTAGCACCAGACAGTAAAATATTTACTGCAAGATGTAAAAACCTATATATACTAACAACAAAACATAAAGTAACAGCAAGAAATAAAATTGATAAAATAAAAATAGAAAATCCTTTTGAAAGAATAATTACTATAATAGATAATAATGATTATAGTTACAAAGAAATTGACATAGAAGAAGATTTAGAAATTGTAAAAGAAAGATTGAGTACTTCAAGTGTACCAAATACATTAACTAGAACTACCTCATCAAGAATGAGCACATCTAAAAGGAACTATGAAAACTCACAAAATTTATTAAATATAGAAGAGACAACATTATACCACTATTTTGTAACAGGAATAATAGACCAGAGAAAATATAAAATTTTAATAAACACATGACAAGAAGAGAATTATATAACAAGAGAATTAGTATTAGAAACAGAAATTATAAAAACAGGACACTTATGCCCTGGATTACCTAGTGAGATAGTAAACACAAACGAAGAAGTAACAGAAAAAGAAATAATTATAGGAGGAATACCAATAGTAATACCATTTAAAATCTACCAAGGAAGTCAGAATATTACCCTAGGAATAAAATGGTTAGAAAAAGTTAAACCATATAATATAGAGAATGAACAATTAATAATAACTTACCAAAATAAGAAAATAATTATTAAAAGAACAAAATGAATAATGAAATGATATATACTTGCAAAAATTATTGTAGAAGGATACCACAACAGATATTATACCCCCATGATAGATACAGGAGTAGAAGCAAATATATGTAAATATATTTGTTTACCAGAAGATAAATGGGAAAAATTGAAAACACCTATGGTAGTGACATGATTTAACAATGAAGGAAGTATGATTACATATAAAGCAAAAAATATAAAAATACAAATATGGAATGAAATACTAACAATAGAAGAAATGTATAATTTTGAATTTACAACAAAAGATATGTTATTAGGAATGCCGTTTTTAGAAAGATTTTACCCACATATTATAACAAAAACACATTGGTGGTTTACTACACCATGCGGAAATAAAATAAGAGCAAAAAGAGTAAATAATAAACAAAGAAAACCCACAGAATGGATAAAAGGAAGTGAAAAAATAAACCAGGAAATGGAAAATATAAGTAAAAACCAAATAACACAATTAGAAATCATCATATTTACAATAGATAAGGTTAAAATAATTAACGAACAACTAGAATTATTATATAGTGAAAATCCATTACAAGGATGGGAAAAGCATAAGATAAAAGTTGAGGAAGGTTCACCCATGTTTTCTCATGAGAGGAGGCCCCAATTGCCAAATGGCATGTACAGGGATCATACCTATCTCTTAGTTCTATAAACTATGCTTGCCACATAGGGTATAATATGTGAATTCACTTAGGATGCTAGGATATATGTTAAGGTTCTACTTTGGCTAAGTGGAACACCTTCCATTGGTGTAAGGCTCTACAACACCAAATTTAATGTTTAATACCCATGGTCTTAGTGTCGGTTAAGGCTATAGTTTCCCTAAAGTAAAATGTACAATGAAAGTAAATGACTAAGGACCCTAACTAGGATAACCTAAGGGAAGATACTTTGGATAGGTGAAAGTAATGAACCCATCTAGACATTGCACAAGTAGCTCTCTAAGGGAGATCTAGGAAGGTGGCCTAATGTATGTGCATATGTTATGGTTACTTTCATGACCTTGTGTTAGTGTATACATGATGAGATGATATACATAATGGTGGTCTTATTGATTATATGATGAATGTCTTGCTTGACATAAATGAAGTTGTCTTCTCTTACTATGTTGATGTAAGAATTGGATGTTAAGACTTGTGGTCTCATGATAGGTTTACTAAGTATGTGTGAGGTTATAGGGCTTCAAATGTACATTGCGCTAGTAGAATTAGATTGGGATTGTGAGTAAGGTCTTTGAATATTCTATGTGAAGTGAAATTGGTATATGTGAATAATGAGTAAGGTTCACTGTAATGCCTTATGGTCTTGACTTGAATGTGTCTTGTAATGGGCTATACTTCTATGATGATATGTGTTGGCTTGTGTAAGTTGTATGTATTGTTTTCCTTGTGACCTTAAGGTGATGCATTACACCAAGTATCATTAGAGGGTTACTTGGGAGGTTGATGAGTTAAAAGGAAAGGATTCACTGTAACTTGAAAAGAGCTCACTGTAAAGTGACCTCAAATGTGGCTTAAATTCCATGTGTGATCTTATATGAAATTTGTCCATTGAATATGTCTATATGAAGTATGTGAATGATATAAATTCTTCTGTATAAAGGTGATATGAAGATTTACTCAAAAAGGCATGAAGTATGATTTCAAGAAAATGTCCCTTTTAAATGCATGTTTTTGCATGGTTGTCATACTTAGTGCATTCTTGTAATAACTCCATTCTTCTCTACTTTTTACACAAAGTGTAGGTTATTGATGCTTAAAGGATGTCTATATGATTGAGGAGCTTGATATATAATTCCCAAGCTCAAGGAAAGGAATCCTTAAGTCCAAGGATGCCCTAATGTTTAGCTTACTTTAAAGTCTTATGAATTGTATACTTATGTATTATGTTATAAGGGTTGTGTCCCTATTTTACTCTTATGATGTTGAGTCTAGGATGACAAAGAGACTTAAGGTCTAAATATGTATTAGGACTTATGTTTTATATATATATGAACTGATGTTTCTAGCATATGATGTGCTATGAAAAGTTTTAAATTTTTGGCTAAATTTACTATGACAATGCGATGAATGATAACTATGGGCTTGTATAAGACCTCTAAGAGGTCAAGTACGCCATGTTACTTCTACGGGGTGCTCCTTGGATGTGACAGTAAGAGAGGGTCCCATAGAGTGGGAGACTTTTAAGTCGGGTTTCATTGATAGGTTCTTTCCTAGGGAATTGAGGGAGGCTAAATTGGGGGAATTCATAAACCTCAAACAAGACAAGTTGAGTGTTAACGAGTGTAATACTCCGAAAGTCCAAGACCTAATCTAGAGCCACACATGAGTGTCTAAGGTGTGTAACACTGTTATAAGGTAAAAAATAATGTTTTTAAGTCATTATGAAGTTTTAGATTCAAGACGTCAAGAAACATCCATGTCGTGCGGAGACTACTGAAAGAGATGCTAGCGTCCCTTATCTTATTTCAAGAGGTTTTAGGAGTCAGACATTGATGAAAATTGGTGGAAAAGTGTCCAACTAGTGTTAAAGCATGTTTAGGGTCCAAACGTCCGGGTATGACTCCCCAAGGACCACCCTAGGGATCCTTGGAGAGGACCCTTGCATTTGACCCGAACTTGCCAAATGAGGCAGTGTAGGCGGCATCACTTACGCCTGCCAAAATACGGGGCGTCATTTGGGTGACGGAGCATCGATGCCCCCATCGATTAAAACTTATCCAATTTCCAAAATTTTCCAAAATGCATAGACTCTGACACAAACGATGGTTGTGCAGGACGGTGGGGGGCAAGGCCATCGACTGACCTACGGACCGTAGGTCGAGGTCTCGTAGGTTAGGCCTGCAATGTTTTTGTCAAGACTTAAGTGACTTCATTTAATCAGTTAATCAGTTAGGGGTTTAATTAGAGGTTAAGGGGTGGTTAATTTAGTTAGTTAAGTGACGATATAACCTACCTTAAGCCTAAACTCAACTTAAAACCCCACAATTCCCAAAACCAAATTACTCTACCTTCTCTCTACTTTCTCTCTCCCAAAAAAGACTCCATTGAAGGGCAAGGTCTAAGGTTCTAGGGCTTCAAGAAGATCACTTTTCTCCATTAGTCTTCAAGGATTAACAACGTATGGCAACCTTTCACCTTTGGGATTCCTTTCCTAAAAGGGTTCTTCCAAAATTGATTTCCAAAAGATGAATTCTATATGGATTTATTTCTAATCCAAAATTGATCTTTCAAATTGTATTTTTCTTGATTTATAATGTTTATTATGAATATATTATGATGTACTATTGTTCAATTATACTAGTTCTTGATGATTTAACCTATTATGTGGAATAGATGATGAATTGACCCAAATTCCCTAACCCTAGGTTATGAACTCATGTTGAATTGATTAGTATTAATGCATTTGGCTTAGTTCTTGTGTTAATTACTATTGAATGATGTTATTGCACCTATTAATGGATGAAATTGGATTGGATGAGGTAAGACAAATGATGATGGATTTTAAAGGAGAATTGGTAAGACTTTGTGATCTTAAACCTTTACTTCAATTGTGATGGCTTATACTTGGTGATGAAGTTCAATTGAAGCATGTGTTGTGATGGTATTAAGTAGGTGTTGGTATGAAGATGCAATTGAAATGTCTTGATTATGTTAAGGTGTGAGATTATGATTAAGATGTAATGATATAAGGTTGGTTATGAATTGCCTATGTGCCTTATTATGAGATGATGATGATAATGTGTTGATCGCACATATGAGGGTTGTATTGAAAGGATATTGTCATGAAATTCCTAATTATATAATGACTATGAATATACAAGGGGTTAGTCTTCTATGGCCTAATCTAAGTTATGATTGTTAAAAGATGATCTAAAGAAATTTCAAAAAAGGGATTCTAGCTTAGCACCGAGTGAAATAGTAGTGAGAAGCGTCCCTTCCCAAGTAGGGAAGGTAGGTTCACTATTGTAATCATGAGATTGGAGACTATAATGCAATGTGCATAAAGAGAGTCCCAAGAATATATCCTAGTATATTCTTGGGACCTCTCGGAGGCCTTGTAGAAGCCCTTAAACATCATTCGGGTGAATGCCTAGTTGGGATGGACAATTTCTTTGGGTGTGGTAAAAGTGGTCACAAGGTCAAGGATTTCCCTAATATAAAGGGGAAATACAAGAGTAATGGGAAAGCACAAGCAAGTGGTTCAAATGTTGATGGTCCAAGAAAGAATCATTTTAATGCTCTCCGCTCTAATGGTGAACAAGAGAGTTCTCCCGATGTGGTGATCGGTATGTTACAAGTCTTCTCTATAAATGTTTATGCTTTACTTGATCCGGGTGCTACCTTGTCATTTGTTACTCCCTTGGTAGATAGAAAGTTTGATATTTTGCCCGATATCTTGAATGAACCTTTTATGGTGACTACCCCGGTAGGTGATACGGTGATTGCAAAAAGTGTATATAGAAATTGTCCTATAATGTTGCCCAATAGAGTTACATATGATTAATAGTAGAACTTGATATGGTTGATTTTGATGTCATTTTGAGAATGGATTGGTTGCATGATTGTTTTGCTTTCATTGATTATAGGACAAGAGTGGTCAAGTTTAATTTTCCTAATGAACCCTATCTAGAATGGAAGAGGGGAAGTTCTATTCCTAGAGGTTGTATCATTTCTTGTCTAAAGTCTTGTAAAATGTTCTCTAAAGGGTGTTTATACCATATTGTATGATTTAGAGATTTAGACTATGAAGTTCCTCCCATTGAGTTAGTCCCCGTAGTGAGGGAAATTCCGGAGGTCTTTCCTAATGATCTTCCCGGAATTCCCTCCGAAAGGGAAATTTATTTTGGTATGATTTGCTATCGGATACAAATCCCATTTCAATTCCTCCTTATCGAATGGCTCTGGCCGAATTGAAAGAGCTGAAGGCTCAACTCAACGATTTACTAGATAAAGGCTTCATTCAACCTAGTATTTCCCCATGAGGTGCTTCGGTTCTATTTTTGTAATGACCCTAAAATGAAATAGGCTTATCTAGAGCTTCATCACTGTTCTAATGGCCTATAAATAGCTTAATTAATGTGTTGGTGAGTTTTGAAGTCAATTCGATTAAGTTTGAAGTCAAATGTCAAGGGACAACCAAGACGTTCGACGATTAGTACTTATGTTCTTGCATGTTTTTATGTATGTGTCATGAGTTTATGAGGTCCTTATATGGTTAATAATAGTGTTTTAATGCAGCATGTTGAGTTTGGTAAGGTTTGGAGGTCAAATGTCCAAGAACGTCCAAGATGTTCAAAAGTTAGCCTTTGGACGTCCTTGTATTCCTAATGTTTTATGTGTTAGTTTGTGTTAAATTTGATTGGAGGTGTTCCTAAGACCTATACATGCATGTCTAGGGGTTTAACGTCCGGGAATGACTCCACCTAGGACCCACAAGGGCCCTAGAAGAGGACCCCAAGTCTTATAAGATGGGAGGATGATTTATTTAGGTGTATTTGGGTATTTTAAGAGTATTTAAGTCATTAAACTCTCATTTAGACCCTAGCACCTAGATCAGAAGCCTTTCCCTCCCAAAGTGTCTCCAAAAACCTCCTTGAGAGCTCAAGATGAAGATGGGGATGGATCTTCAATGGAGTTTCTTCTTCAATTCTCTTTGGATTCTTCTAATAAGGTATGAGACTTCTTCATCTAAGGCTTGTTATCACCTTAGAGTCAATTTCAAAGATGATTTTCAAGGATTTCAAAAAGATAAAAAGTCCAATTTCTACTCTAAGTCATGGGTTCTTGCATGAAACATTTTCAAACCTCAAGATATGATATTATTGATGTATAATTAATGTTTTACAATGAAAATCTCCACTAACCCTTGACCTTCTCAAATCACTATATTTGGCTATGCTATGGGTGAATTGATGATGGCTTAATAGTAATGAATTCATGTGTAGATTGCTTAGGGATATTGATTTATGTATATATCATGATTGTATGGCTCATAGGCTACCTCAATTTAAATTATATTAATGTTGGTTATTTTTGGATTCATTGTATATTGAGCTTATTGGATTGAATTTGTGATCATGGCTATTGTTAAGAACCTTTGAGTATTGAGTTTGATGATTTGGCTATGGATCTAAGTTGTGAGATTGGATTGGTGGTATGCTGCCCTAACTGTGTTGATATTGTGTAGTATAACTCTTGTATTATAATGATGATTGGTATGGTTCACTTATGGTGGCGGTACTTATGTGATATAATTGTGGATAATGTTTCCTTGTCCGCATTACTTTATGAATTGTCGATAATATGGCCTTGTCGACATTACTTTATGAATTGTGAATCAATGTGGCCTTGTCGGCATTTCTTTATGTCTTATGTTATTTATCATGTATAACTTGTCTATGTGATCATTGTAGATGTCTTGATGACCTGTGTATATATGTGAAGTTAAAGCATGTGTTCTTCTATGTACTTATATGTGATATGATAGGCTATAGTGATGTCTTATTTGTATATACTTGAAGTGAAGGGTGATATTTCTAGTTGACTATATGAGACTTGTGATGACTTATGTTGATCATTCTATAGTAAGTGGCTAGGGTGACTTGTAAGTATGATTAGTTGACCCTATGTGCTTCTTGAATGATATGCTATATGTGATATAGTGAAGTATGTGTGTGTCTTTTTTAGGTAGACTTGTGTTCCTTACTTGATACATGTAAAAATGTGAATATGTGATTCCTTGAATTGGTAGTCTAGAGCACCCTTGTCTTGTATGAATATATGTGATTGATAAATGACCTTTAAATAAGTAAAGAAGGTTATTAACTAGGAACCTTTTTGATGAAAGGTTATGATATCCTTGAAGTTGAAAGTCGTAATGGTATCCTTCTTGTGTGAATGGTGGAGTTAAGGTTGATTTTCTTGAATGACATGAAATCATCCTTAGGAAAATCATTAAGCTATCCTCTTAAGAATTGTAGGTGCCCTTAGTGGACCCTCTTTGGTAAGGTGTAAAGTGATTGGCACATGAACTAGAGAAATAAAGACTATGCCCTCGGATATATGAGGACATACTTAGTCTTGAGAGAGTCGATTCCCAGGATTGCCTTCTAACCTTCAACTTGCCTCCAACCTATACTTATAGAGCATAAAAAAGTATGGGTTAGTACAAACATTGTAGTAAGTATGTCATATGCAAAATCAAGCAAAAGGGGACATTTTAGTATAAATAAAGCTTTCATACTAATTAAGTAAAACCTTCATGAATATAGGAGTATAATAATATGAGTTTAACACATAAAGTGAAACTTCCATAATTTTAGCATAAAAATGCACATTACAGTGAACCCAAGATATCATATAGTGAACTTATTTCATACAAACTCACAGTGAACTCATTTCCTTTGAGGTTTCCCTAACCAGGTTATCCTAAGACTCACTAAGGTAAGACATGAAGGGACTGCCCATACAATCCCTTCAATACACACCCAAGTGATCCTGAAGACTACCAACCATAGGCTTACCTCGCACGGGTAACAAGTCCACACTCTACAATTAGACACTAGGGGAAACTACATTCATTAAGGACTTCACATATGTGCCCTTCTCCAATGGACCTTGTAAGTTACCCTAAGTGCAATGTGAAAGTAGAATCTCATACTACTACTCCCATTTAGTGCTCCTTGAGGACTCCTTCGATCAAGCACACCACAAGCATCATTCATAACTTCATCATAGATGACATAACTTCAACATGCTTCTTTAACATAAGAGTTAGAGTCACATTACTTCCATTTACATCAAATCATTACCCATTCATACATTTACATATAAGGACACACCAAGACTCCCTCCAAATGCCTACTTGTGCAATGGATAGTTAGCGTCCCATTCCACCATGTACCCTAAGTAGTACATCCTTAAGAATACTCAGGTCATTTACATTCATTTGTGGGGTATAAACATTAACCGACATAGACCATGAGAGTTAGACATGATATGCCGGTATTAACCCCTACCCGATGAGGGATCCCCACTTGCCTAAGGTAGGGTCATACTTTAGCCTTTACATGGAATCTCCAATAGCTATACGTACACGGGCACATAGTTAAGGGATAAGGAGATTGCTACTGAGTGACTCATTCTCTACTAACGAGGAGTACTCATCTCAAAAGGTACTTTTGGATACGACATCTCTACTCACTAAGTGTATCCACCTCTGCTTCAAATTCTCTTAGTGCTAAGCATAACTCCCCTACGGAGTCTTCAACATTCATAGACTATAGGTTAAGGGATAGATATCTAGTACCACATCTCAACTCAAGCAGTGTACCTATCACTAGTGGTTACTTTTGAATACAACATCTCAACTCACAAAAGGCATCAACTTCCAACCTATCTTGGAAAGCTCATTGGGAATAGTGAGGTTGCTACTAAATACTTCATCTCAACTCACGAAGAGTGCTCACCCCAAAATCCCTATTTTCATACTATAGAAATAGTAAGGATGGTCTAGACACTTCATCTCTACTCCCGAATAGTGCCTACCCTACAATACCCCATTTCATACATTCAAAGTGTGTGTGAGTACATGTGCGCACTTTTCACAAAATCATATTTGTTCACATGGACTTCTAGACATGCTCATACCCACATTTAACAATATTTAAACACATCATACTTCACATATCGTATACATACTTCATTTAGACATAAACTGTTCACGATACTCATTTCAACCTTCGAGTACACATCATGCATATATATATAAAAATCACCCTTTAACTTCACATATCTTGCCTTCAAGGCAATTCTCACAATACACATATAACTCCATATACTTCAAGTAAACACCGCACCAAAAGTGGACCATACCACTCAAGAGTTACTTCAATATAACTTAACCAAGATAGAACAACTTACCCTTCTCCAAGCCTCTACCACCTTTTCTCAACATTTCACCAAAAACATCATAATAAAGCATAATAAGGAAGTATCTAATCATAACATAATATAGAGAAAACCATAGTTCTAACACTATCAAACCATGCACATTAAATCGACTTCATAAGCCAAAAGTTGTGAAATTGCATTGAGCATTGGGTCATTGAGTTTTTAACCTTAAAATCATCAACTAACGTTGAAAAATATCATATTACATTCATTAAAATGTTTTCATGCAAAACCCATGCTTAGAGTTCAAAGAAGAAGCAGTTGGAGTTTGAAAACCCTTTTTGAAATGTCTTGAAATGGGATCCTTGAATGAAAGAAGAGTCAAGGATGAACTACCATACCTCAATGAGAAGAAACCCACGAAATTTTGATGAATTAAACGTCCAAAACCTTCAACCCTAGCTCCACCTTGAGTTGGCTCAAATGGAGTTTGAGAGTGCTTTTTGGGAGAGAAGAGCTTTTGGGAGTTTTGAAATTTTGATTTTTAAATGAGGGCTTGGGGTATTTGGTTGGGGGAATTGGTGTATAATGACCTAAAATCAGTATACAACAATCCCCCAAAATACCCAAAACACCCTACATTGATTGGTCAATTTTAGACAGATCAAACTTCACTTAAATTTTTTGAGTTATTGTCGGGAAACAAGTCCGTGTAGCGGAGCTGTTCCCACAAGTTCTTGGAAATTAATTTTTGGAAAGAGGAGTGCACGACGTGGCTGCGACGTGGAGCAAAACTTTCAGCCTAATCTGTAGCAGGTCCGCGACGCGCCTTTGTTTCACTTATGTGCAAAACTTTGGTGCCTTGGGCAGCTTGCTTGGGAAATGTTTGTGTCCTCCTTGGGACCCTTACGGTGGTCCCCAGGGAGTCGTACTTGGACTTTGTGACCCTAAACATGTACCTCTAGGTGCTAAGATCATCGCCACTGATTTTAGACTTCAAACAACACACATAAGCACATACAACATACAAGGACACACTAGCACACAAGCAAGGCTAGTTTCTTAACGTCTTGGTCATTCCTTGACGTTTGACTTCCAAACTTCACAAACTTACTTCTAATGCTAATATTTATCATTTTAACTAATGAAACACATGCTAAGATCTAGTTTGACCTATTTCATTTTGAGGGTTGTAACATGAATAGTATGCTCCGCTTGACCTTTGGGGATGAAAAGCGGTGCTTAACTTTACTTGAGTACCCAACCCTTTTTGGAATTACCTCCAAAACCTAGATTTGAATTGTGCACCCCTATATGATATGATGGATAACGTAATACCATGAAGACACACAATCTCATCTATGAAGATCTTTGCATAATCCTCGGCCGAATGAGTGGACTTGATGGAAATAAATGAGCGGACTTTGTCAATATATCTACAACCACCCATATAGAGTCATTTTACCTTCGTGTTTGAGGCAAAACCACTACGAAGTCCATATTAATGTCTTCCCATTTCCAAGCGTGAACTTGTATTTATTGGAGTAAGCCACCCGACTTTAGGTGCTCGACTTTCACTTGTTGAAAATTTGGACACTTTGCAACAAATTCCTCTATGTCCCTTTTATAACCATCCCCCCAAAATACTTCTCTAAGGTCTTGATACATCTTAGTAAAACCCGGATGAATTAAATAACGGGAACCATGAGCTTCCTCTAGAATCTGGTACCTCAAATCATCCACATTGGGCACATACAACATCTATTGGTACCTCAAAACACCACCCTCCTAAGGAGAATGACTCATTAAGCTTACAAAGAAACGATTCCTTCAAATCCATCAATGATTGATCAAGGTGTTACTTAGACTTCACCTTAACCACCAAGGATGATTCGGAGTTATGATGGACCATAAAACCACCATTAGGAGAATCTTCTAATAGAACACCCAAACGAGCCAACCTATGAACGTCTTTCACTAGGTCTTTGTTGGCATCTTCCACATGACACACACTACCTATGGTCATATGACTTAAAGAATCCGCAACCACATTGGCCTTGCGGGGGTGGTAGAGAACACTCATGTCGTAATCTTTCAACAATTCCAACCATCTTATTTGTTGGATATTTAACTTCATTTGAGTAAACACATATTGAAGACTTTTATGGTCGGTATACACATCGACATGGACACCATACAAGTAATGCCTCCATATTTTCAAGGCAAATACCTCGGTCGCTTACTCAAGATCATGAGTTGGATAATTCTTATCATGCACCTTAAGTTGTCTAGAGGCATAGGCTACTACCTTCCCATATTGCATAAGGACACACCCTAAACACAGTCGGGATGTATCACAATATACAACGAATCCCTTGGTACCCTCCAGTAAAGTCAACACCGTAGCGGAGGTAAGACTATCTTTCAAAATTTGGAATCTTCTTTCACATGCCTCCAACCACTCAAATTTCACACTCTTTTGGGTCAAAGTTGTCAAAGGAGACGCAATGGAAACAAAGCCATCCACAAACCTCCTATAGTATCTCGCTAGACCAAGAAACTCCTAATGTCGGTTGGAGTCAATGGTCTAGGCCAATTTTTAACCGCCTCGGTGTTCCTTGTATCAACATCGAATCCCTCAATATTGTCACGACCCAACCCGATGGGACGTGACTAGTGCCCGTTTTGGACACTCACATACAAACCTGTTAAGTATAACCAACTCAAACTAAGACAATATGGAATTTAATAAAATCAAGCCAACCCCAACGCCATATATATATAAAGTAGATCTGCCTCATAAGGAGTCATAACCATTCAACCGTAACAACATACGCGAGCCGACAAGGCCGCCACTACCCAAAGCATAATAGCATATGCAAGCCGACAAGGCTGCCACTACACAATACACAATGATGTACGCAGCCGACAAGGCTGCCCCTGCACAAGCGGACATCCCAAACAAACCATGTCCAGACCATTATCCAAAACATATATATATAACCCACATATGTCTACAGACCTCTAAGGGTATAGTAGTGAAACTCGACGGGACACGGCCCCGCCATACCCATAGATAAGCAAAAGACTACATAGAAAGTTATGTACCAAAACGACTGGACTCCGGAATAGTGGAGCTCTCCCAATCAGCAGAGTAGATATCCTAGGCGGGAGGATCACCGAACTGTGCGTCTACACCTGCGGGCATGAAACGCAGCCCCCCGAGGAAAGGGGGTCAGTACGGACAATGTACTGAGTATGTAAAGCATAAGGTAAAGATGACAGGATACCAACATGATAAGTCGAAACAAGATATCGCTACACATGTACCTTATAAGTGAAAATCATGCATATCTTTAACATATAAGGTGTCCAGCTTCCCTAGTAAGGGACTCGGCAAAATAATCATCATATATATACATCATACGTACCCGGCCCTCTAGTGAGGGACTCGGTGAAATAGTCATCACATCATCTCCGTCATCATCATCATCATAACCATCCTCATCACCAATCATATATATAATATACATACCCGGCCCTCTAGTGAGGGACTCGGTGACATATGCAAGAAACTCCGCACGAACATTACCCGGCCCAGGACTCGGTGAAATGATAAATGACTCTATGCACGAGCAGAACATTATGAGCAACCATATGCAATTAAAATCATTTCTTATAACTCAATAGAACAATCAACGTGAACCAGTAAGGAGTATTACCAAAGATTAACGTTTTATCAAGATTATGAACCTTTAACACGATATGAAAACGTAAAATCTCAATGACTCTAAGAAGCACTACCATAGATATGAGAAATCACCATAGCCTTATACATAGCCGATATATACAAGAATAGTTTGTGTAAGCAAAAATATACGTCACCTAGACGCTCTAGAAGTAACTATCAAACCTGTCCGTCATTCGCTCATTTTTAAAAGTCATGCCAAACAAAGAAAGAAAGGATAGCGTTACATACCGTATAGTCGAGCCGCACGTCCAATATTTACTGCCCAAGCTATTAATCTATAACAAGCAACAATCGTGCCGCAATTAGATAGACGTCGCGCTTTACTACTTATTGTAAGCTAGCTAATAATCTAACGAAAATCTGGCAGCACTTCTCCTATTTTCCTTACTTCGTCCCAATCCGACAACAACCCAAATTATCCACAGCAATACCAATAACACATATAACCCAACGAATCATATTAAACAGCCCCCTCCAAATACAGTTCTGTCTCGGCTACCATAGTAACGAAACAATGACACACTGAGCGATAACTCGTTTTATAATTCGCAACACATCTACCTTATCATATTCATCCCTTTGAGTATATACCCATAATCACATTAACATATACATAACGCCAAAACAGAATTTCCCGCATTTTGCTTTAATCAAAACAGCCCAAACACTAACACGACACCACCAATAATCCAATTATGGTTTCTGTTCATACTTAGCACATTCAATAACTAAAACAAATTTTTTAAGCTACTGGTCACGCCCCCTTCTTAACATTAATGGCTTATTAACAATGGCATTCTAAGGAATTAACACACCAATCAAAGAGATTACTAACCAAATTCTTTTGTAGCTGCTGGCCGAGAGTTGCATGGTTGGTTTTCTCCCTTTCCATGGCTGCCGAAGCTAAGTGGTGAAGAAGATGATATGTTTACAATGCATTTCACCACCTCATTCATTATATGAAGTGGAGGCAGCCCCCCTCTACACGTGCCCCACTAAGGGCCAGCTCCCAATCTGATTTCTTTTAATCACTTGGAACTTAAAATAAAATCTCATTCCCCGGACTTACATCAACTAGCTCATGACGCGCACTACGTATAAAAATACGAGGCGTAACATCCTTCCCCCCTTAGGAACATTCGTCCTCGAATGTTAAGTTAGCGTCTTACAAAAAATTCCAGCGAGGTCTCTCTAATAATTATACCTATCAACCTGCATTCCGTAACCTACAGATGCCTCACAAAGTCACAACTTACTAGATAATCTCGTTTATCAATCAATATAGTCAAGCTAGGAATTGAATTACCAGCAGGTACGGGGAACAAGTATACTTATTCTTCATTTCGTCTTCCGCTTTCCAAGTCATCTCCTCCCTATTATTATTTCGCCACAACACTTTGACGGAAGCCACATCCATAGTACGTAACCTTCTAACCTGGCGATCAAGTATAGCTACGGGTTTCTCCTTATATGACAACTCCTCTGTTACCTGAACATCATCTACAGGGAATACTCTAAAAGGATCACCAATACATTGACGTAGAATCGATACATGGAAGACTGGATGTAACGCCTCCAAATCAGATGGTAGATCCAACTCATAGGCAACCTTGCCTATCCTACGAACAATCTGATAAGGGCCAATGTATCTCGGACTGAGCTTCCCCTTCCTGCCGAATCTCATCACACCCTTCATGGGTGATACCTTCAGGAATACCCAGTCACCAATCTGAAACTCCAAATCTCGACGCCGATTATCTGCATATGACTTCTGTCGACTCTGGGCTGCTAATAATCTTTCCTGAATAAGCTTCACCTTGTCAACAACTTGCTGAATCATATCCGGGCCTATTAACTTAGTCTCGCCAACATCGAACCAACCAATAGGTGACCTGCACTTCCTCCCATATAAGGCCTCGTACGGTGCCATCTGAATACTAGAATGGTATCTATTATTATAGGCAAACTGTTAAGCCTCGTATTTTTATACGTAGTGCGCGTCATGATCTAGTCGATGTAAGTCCGGGGAATGAGATTTTATTTTAAGTTCCAAGTGATTAAAGGAAATCAGAGTGTCATTAACTTTAAGTGGGGGATTAATTAGTGGCTGTTTGGGATTAAATTAATTAAGTGGAGCGCCCCACCACTCAAGGCATTAAAGGAAATCAAATGGGAGCTAGGCTTAGTGGGATATGTAGTGGGGTGCTGTTTCCACTTCATATAATGAATGAAGTGGTGAAATGACAGAAAATATATCAGATTGTCATTAAGTTCCAAGTGATAAAAGGAAATCAGATTGTCATTAACTTTAAGTGGGGGATTAATTAGTGGCTGTTTGGGATTAAATTAATTAAGTGGAGGGCCCCACCACTCAAGGCATTAAAGGAAATCAGATGGGAGCTAGGCTTAGTGGGATGTGTAGTGGGGTGCTGTCTCCACTTCATATAATGAATGAAGTGGTGAAATGACAGCAAATATATCATCTTCTTCAACTTAGCTTAGGCAGCCATGGAAAAGGAGAAAACCAGCCATGAAACTCTCGGCCAGCACCTTCAAGGAATTTGGTTAGTAATCACTTTGCTTGTTGTGTTAATTCTTTAGAATGCCTTTGTTAATTAGCCATTAATTTTAAGAAGGGGGTGTGACCAGTAGCTTAGAAAATTCGTTTTAGTTATTGATTGTGCTAAGTATGATCGGAAACCATAATCGGATTAGTGGTGTTGTGTTAGTGTTTGGGCTGTTTTGATTAAAGCAAAATGTGGGAAATTTTATTTTGGAGTTATGTATATGTTAATGTGATTATGGGTATATACTCCAAGGGATGAATACGATAAGGTAGATGTGTTGCGAATTATAAAACGAGTTATCGCTCGGTGTGTCATTGTTTCGTTACTATGGTAGTCGAGACGGAGCTGTTTTGGTGGGGGGGACTGTTTAATATGATTCGTTGGGTTATATGTGTTATTGGTATTGCTGTGGATAATTTGGGTTGTTGTCGGATTGGGACGAAGTAAGGAAAATAGGGGAAGTGCTGCCGGATTTTCGTTAGATTATTAGCTAGCTTTCAATAAGTGGTAAAGCGCGACGTCTATCTAATTGCGGCACGATTGTTGCTTGTTATAGATTAATAGCTTGGGCAGTAAATATTGGTCGTGCGGCTCGACTATACGGTATGTAACGCTATCCTTTCTTTCTTTGTTTGGCATGACTTTTAAAAATGAGCGAATGACGGACAGGTTTGACACTTACTTTTAGAGTGTCTAGGTGACGTATATTCTTGCTTCTACAAACTATTCTTCTATATATCGGCTATGTCTAAGGCTATGGTGATTCCTCATATCTATGGTAGAGCTTCTTAGAGTCATTGAGATTTTACGTTTTCATATCGTGTTAAAGGTTCATAATCTTGATAAAACGTTAATCTTTGGTAATACTCCTTGCTGGTTCACATTAATTGTTCTATTGAGTTATAAGAAATGATTTTAATTGCATATGGTTGCTCATAATGTTCTGCTCGTGCATAGAGTCATTTATCATTTCACCGAGTCCCGGGCCGGGTAATGTTCGTGCGGAGTTTCTTGCATATGTCACCGAGTCCCTCACTAGAGGGCCGGGTATGTATATTATATATATGATTGGTGATGAGGATGGTTATGATGATGATGATGACGGAGATGATGTGATGACTATTTCACCGAGTCCCTCACTAGAGGGCCGGGTACGTATGATGTATATATATGATGATTATTTTGCCGAGTCCCTTACTAGGGAAGCTGGGCACCTTATATGTTAAAGATATGCATGATTTTTACTTATAAGGTACATGTGTAGCGATATCATGTTTCGACTTATCATGTTGGTATCCTGTCATCTTTACCTTATGCTTTACATACTCAGTACATTGTTCGTACTGACCCCCTTTCCTCGGGGGGCTGCATTTCATGCCCGCAGGTGTAGACGCACAGTTCGGTGATCCTTCCGCCTAGGATATCTACTCAGCTGATTGGGAGAGCTCCACTGTTCTGGAGCCCAGTTGTTTTGGTACATAACCTCCTATGTAGTCTTTTGCTTATCTATGGGTACGGTGGGGCCCTGTCCCGTCGAGTTTCACTACTATACTCTTAGAGGTCTGCATACATTATGTGGGTTGTATATATATGTTTTGGATGATGGTCTGGACATGGTTTGTTTGGGATGTGCGCTTGTTCAGGGGGAGCCTTGTCGGCTGCGTACATCATTGTGTATTGTGTAGTGGCAGCCTTGTCGGCTTGCGTATGCTAGTATGATTTGGATAGTGGCGGCCTTGTCAGCTCGCGTATGTTGTTACGGTTAAATGGTTATAACTCCTTATGAGACAGATCCACTTTATATATATATGCGTTGGGGTAGGTTTGATTTGATTAAATTCCATATTGTCTTAGTTTCAGTTGGTTATACTTAGCAGGTTTGTTTATGAGTGTCCAAAATGGGCACTAGTCACGGCCCATCGGGTTGGGTCGTGACAAAAGTGGTATCAGAGCGGTTCTTCCTCGGAAGTGTCTCCAGTCCGTGTCTAGTAGAGTCCTGTTTATCGGTGTGTTGTGCACCACATCTATAAACAGGAAGCTACAGGACATTTAGGATGTTATCCTTTCTTCTTATTCTAGATCGTGCGATAGAGCTATATTAACAGGATAATCCCTCTCTAACGAATCCCTGCATTTTCAGCTATGCCTCCAAAGAAAGCGACAGCCGCCCAGAAGGGCAAATCGGTAGCAGAAGGTACTAGCCAGACCCGGAGAGTTACTAGGGCCCGTGCCCAGTCTATGCCTGGTATTGTGCTCCAGTCGGAGAGCTCTTCTACACCGCCACCGCCAGAGGAGCTTAGAGCAGCAGCAGCTCCAGTTCGGGGGACACCACCACCAGCCCCCGAAGCCCCAACACCTGAACCTCCAGCTCCTCAGCCAAGGGCGGAGGATAGGGCCATGAGAGATGCGGTTAAGTTGCTGACTAGATTAGTGGCAGGTCAGGCTCCCAGGCATGGACTAGGAGTTGATCATGCGGACAGATCTGATAGCTTAAGGGCTCGTGACTTTTTAAGTTGTAATCCTCCACAGTTCTTTGGATCAAGGCCCCAGGATGATCCGCAAGAGTTTATTCGTCAGATGCAGCGTACATTGAGGATAATCAAGGCTTCGGAGACCGAGTCTGTTGAGTTGGCTACGTATCGTTTGCGGGATGTAGCTATTAATTGGTATGAGTCTTGGGAGTTATCTAGGGGTGAGGGTGCTCCTCCAGCGTTATGGGATGAATTTGTGGAGGCTTTCCAGGGCCACTTCCTTCCTCCAGAGATGAAACGAGCTAGAGTCGATAGATTCTTGCGTTTGAGGCAGAATGGCAGGAGTGTTCGAGAGTATAGCCTCGAGTTTGATTCATTGGCTAGGCATGCGCCTACTATTGTGGCTGATATGGCAGACAGGGTACATCATTATGTGATGGGATTGGATTGTTATCTAATTGACGGTTGTATGGCAGTGACTCTTCAACCAGGTATGGACATTGCTCGGGTGCAGGCATATGCACTGTGGGTAGAGGATCGGCACCGGGGACGTCAGCCAGAAAGAGATTATAATAGAGGCCAGCATAAGAGGGCTAGATTAGCAGGTTATCCTGACGAGTTTCAAGGCGGGCAGTCTCAGCAGCATGTTAGATTTTCTTCCCAGCCAGCACAGAGTGCACCCCCACGTTTCATGGGTAGGGGGTTCGATCGTACGGGATATTCAGAAACTTGTCAGAGCTCTAGGGCGGCAGGGTCACAGATGGGCAGGGGTTTAAGCCAGTCGAGACCACCTTTGCCTCGGTGTTCTTGCTGTGGTAGGTCCCATCCTGGAGAATGTCGTTGGACTACAGGTGCGTGTTTTTCTTGCGGCCGTCAGGGTCATACTATGAGGGAGTGTCCCTTTAGAGGTAGTGCCGGTGGTATGGCACAGCCTACTGGGTCCGTTGCTGGTTCATCTTCTTCTGTGGCTATGCGCCCTACGGGGCAGGGTATTTAGGCGCCAGCAGGCCGTGGTAGAGGTCATGGTGGAGCTCCCAGTTCTAGCGGTCCCTCGAACCGCATATATGCTTTGATTAGTAGGCAGGATCAGGAGGCGTCACCTAATGTGATCACAGGTATATTATCACTATTCTCCCGAAGTGTGTATGCATTGATAGACCCAGGTTCCACCTTATCATTTATATCCCCCTTCGTTGCTAGTAGGATCGGAATAGAGTCTGAGTTGATAGAACCATTTGAGGTAGCTACACCTGTAGGAGATTCTGTCATAGCTACGCGAGTATATAAGAATTGTTCAGTGGTTATATATAGTCGTCGTACCGTAGTAGATCTAATAGAGTTAAATATGATTGAGTTTGATATTATCATGGGCATGGATTGGTTGGCTGCTTGCTATGCTAATGTTGATTGCAGAGGAAGATAGTTCGATTTCAATTTCCAGGGGAACCGATTATAGAGTGGAAGGGGAGTACAGTATCGCCGAAAGGTAAGATTATTTCATACCTTAAGGCCAGGAAGATGGTTAGAAAAAGCTATATTTATCATCTGGTTCGGGTGCATGACATAAAGGCAGAGACACCGACTCTTCAATCAGTCCCGGTAGTTAATGAATTTCCCGATGTATTCCCAGAGGAGCTTCCAGGCCTTCCTCCAGAACGAGAGATAGAGTTTACTATAGATGTACTGCCAAATACGCAGCCTATATCTATACCTCCTTATAAAATGGCACCTGCTGAGTTAAAAGAGTTGAAAGAGCAATTGAGAGATTTGCTAGAAAAGGGCTTCATCATGCCTAGTACGTCACCTTGGGGAGCACCGGTACTGTTTGTGAAGAAGAAAGATGGGTCGCTGCGGATGTGTATTGATTATAGGCAGCTGAACAAAGTAACAGTAAAGAACAGGTATCCCCTCCCAAGGATTGACGCTATTTGACCAGTTGCAGGGTGCTAAGTGTTTTTCAAAGGTAGACTTGCGGTCAGGTTATCATCAGGTGCGAGTAAGGGAGGCAGATATTTCAAAGACGGCATTCCGAACCCGATACGGGCATTATGAGTTTAGAGTGCTGTCTTTTGGGCTGACTAATTCTCCAGCGGTGTTTATGGATTTAATGAATCGAGTGTTTAAACCATTCCTTGATATGTTTGTATTGTATTTATAGACGATATTCTGGTCTATTCACGTTCAGAAGAGGAGCATGCAGACCATTTAAGGACGGTACTTAGGGTGCTTCAGCAACAGAAGTTGTATGCTAAGTTTTCCAAGTGTGAGTTCTGGTTGACTTCAGTGGCATTCTTGGGGCATATTATTGGAGTTGATGGTATTCGGGTAGACACGCAGAAAATTGAGGCGGTAAAGACTTGGCCCAGACCTACGACACCTACTGAGGTACGCAGCTTTCTGGGGTTAGCAGGATATTACAGGAGATTTGTAGAAAAGTTTGCCTCAATTTCAGCTCCTTTGACAAGGCTAACTCAAAAGGCAGCCAAGTTCCAGTGGACTGATGCTTGTGAGCGAAGGTTCCAGCTATTGAAAGACAAATTGACTACAGCTCCAGTCCTAACTCTTCCGAAGGGACCGGACGGCTATATTATTTATTGTGATGCTTCGGGTGTTGGGCTAGGATGTGTATTGATGCAGCATAGCAAAGTTATAGCCTATGCCTCCCGACAGCTTAGGAAGCATGAAAAGAATTATCCTACTCACGATCTGGAGTTAGCAGTCGTGGTTCATGCCTTGAAGATATGGAGGCATTATTTATATGGTGTCCATGTGGACATCTATACAGATCATAAGAGTCTCCAATATATCTTTAAACAGAAGGAGCTGAACTTACGACAGAGGCGGTGGTTAGAGTTGCTAAAGGATTATGATGTTGATATTTTATATCATCCAGGGAAAGCAAATGTTGTAGCAGATGTTCTTAGCCGTAAGTCCATGGGTAGCTTGACAGATGTACAACCAGAAAGGAGGGAGATGGTTCGGGAGATTCAGCGGCTATCCAGCCTTGGAGTCCGTCTGGCTAATTCAGAAGATAGTGGAGTTTCTATTCGAGAGGTTGCTGAGTCCTCAATCATAGATGAGGTAAAGAGACACCAGTACGAGGACCCTATTCTGGCACAGTATAGAGATGCAGCTCTTCAAAAGGAAAAAACCCCATTTAAGGTTACCCCTGACGGAGTGTTACGATATGAAGGCAGATTGTGTGTACCTGATATTGCGGGGCTACGACGGCAGGTTATGGGAGAGGCACACTCTGCCTGTTATTCTATTCACCCAGGGTCAACGAAAATGTATCATGACCTCAGATGCTTATACTGGTGGGATGGCATGAAAAAGGACATAGCGGAGTTTGTTGCTCAGTGTCCGAATTGTCAACAAGTCAAGATCGAACATCAAAAGCCTGGTGTATTATTACAGGAGATAGAGATCCCGACTTGGAAATGGGAGATGATTAATATGGACTTCATTACAGGCTTACCTCGCACTCAACGGAAGTATGACTCTATATGGGTTATTGTAGATAGGCTGACGAAATCGGCCCATTTTCTTCCAGTCAGGACTACTTATTCGGCTGAAGATTATGCGAGGTTATATGTCAGGGAGATAGTGAGACTTCATGGGGTTCCCACGTCCATTATATCAGACAGAGGAGCTCAATTTACAGCCAACTTTTGGAGATCGTTTCAGAAGGGATTGGGGACACAGGTGAACCTTAGCACAACATTTCACCCTCAGACTGATGGGCAGGCTGAGCGTACTATTCAGACATTAGAAGGTATGTTGCGGGGCTGTATTATTGACTTCAAAGGTAGCTGGGATGACCACTTGCCGCTCATTGAGTTTGCCTATAATAATAGCTTCCATTCTAGTATCCAGATGGCACCGTACGAGGCCTTATATGGGAGGAAGTGCAGGTCACCTATTGGTTGGTTTGATGTTAGCGAGAATAAGTTATTAGGCCCGGATATGATTCAGCAAGCTGTTGACAAGGTGAAGCTTATTCAGGAAAGATTATTAGCAGCCCAGCGTCGACAGAAGTCATATGTAGATAATCGGCGTCGAGATTTGGAGTTTTAGATTGGTGACTGGGTATTCCTGAAGGTATCACCCATGAAGGGTGTGATGAGATTCTGCAGGAAAGGGAAGCTCAGTCCGAGATACATTGGCCCTTATCAGATTGTTCGTAGGATAGGCAAGGTTGCCTATGAGTTGGATCTACCATCCGATTTGGAGGCGGTACATCCAGTCTTTCATGTATCGATGCTACGTAAATGTATTAGTGATCCTTCTAGAGTATGCCCTGTAGATGATGTTCAGGTAACAGAGGAGTTGTCATATGAGGAGAAACCCGTAGCTATACTTGATCACCAGGTTAGAAGGTTACGTACCAAGGATGTGGCTTCCGTCAAAGTGTTGTGGCAAAATGATAATAGGGAGGAGATGACTTGGGAAGCGGAAGACGAAATGAATAATAAGTATCCTTACTTGTTCCCCGTACATACAGGTAATTCAATTCCTAGATTGACTATATTGATTGATAAACGAGTTTTTGTAGTAAGTTGTGACTCTGTGAGGCATCTGTAGGTTACGGAATGCAGGTTGATAGGTATAACTGTTAGAGAGACCTCGCTGGAATTTTTTTTAAGACGCTAACTTAACATTCGAGGACGAATGTTCCTAAGGGGGGAAGGATGTTACGCCTCATATTTTTATACGTAGTGCGCGTCATGAGCTAGTCGCTGTAAGTCCGGGGAATGAGATTTTATTTTAAGTTCCAAGTGATTAAAGGAAATCAGATTGTCATTAACTTTAAGTGGGGGATTAATTAGTGGCTGTTTGGGATTAAATTAATTAAGTGGAGGGCCCCACCACTCAAGGCATTAAAGGAAATCAGATGGGAGCTAGGCTTAGTGGGATGTGTAGTGGGGTGCTGTCTCCACTTCATATAATGAATGAAGTGGTGAAATGACAGCAAATATATCAGATTGTCATTAAGTTCCAAGTGATTAAAGGAAATTAGATTGTCATTAACTTTAAGTGGGGGATTAGTTTGTGGCTGTTTGGGATTAAATTAATTAAGTGGAGGGCCCCACCACTCAAGGCATTAAAGGAAATCAGATGGGAGCTAGGCTTAGTGGGATGTGTAGTGGGGTGCTGTCTCCACTTCATATAATGAATGAAGTGGTGAAATGACAGCAAATATATCATCTTCTTCAACTTAGCTTAGGCAGCCATGGAAAAGGAGAAAACCAGCCATGAAACTCTCGGCCAGCATCTTCAAGGAATTTGGTTAGTAATCTCTTTGCTTGTTGTGTTAATTCTTTAGAATGCCTTTGTTAATTAGCCATTAATTTTAAGAAGGGGGTGTGACCAGTAGCTTAGAAAATTCGTTTTAGTTATTGATTGTGCTAAGTATGATCGGAAACCATAATTGGATTAGTGGTGTTGTGTTAGTGTTTGGGCTGTTTTGATTAAAGCAAAATGTGGGAAATTTTATTTTGGAGTTATGTATATGTTAATGTGATTATGGGTATATACTCCAAGGGATGAATAGGATAAGGTAGATGTGTTGCGAATTATAAAACGAGTTATCGCTCGGTGTGTCATTGTTTCGTTACTATGGTTGTCGAGACGGAGCTGTTTTGGGGGGGGGGGACTGTTTAATATGATTCGTTGGGTTATATGTGTTATTGGTATTGCTGTGGATAATTTGGGTTGTTGTCGGATTGGGACGAAGTAAGGAAAATAGGGGAAGTGCTGCCGGATTTTCGTTAGATTATTAGCTAGCTTTCAATAAGTGGTAAAGCGCGACGTCTATCTAATTGCGGCACGATTGTTCCTTGTTATAGATTAATAGCTTGGGCAGTAAATATTGGTCGTGCGGCTCGACTATACGGTATGTAACGCTATCCTTTCTTTCTTTGTTTGGCATGACTTTTAAAAATGAGCGAATGACGGACAGGTTTGACACTTACTTTTAGAGTGTCTAGGTGACGTATATTCTTGCTTCTACAAACTATTCTTCTATATATCGGCTAGGTCTAAGGCTATGGTGATTCCTCATATCTATGGTAGAGCTTCTTAGAGTCATTGAGATTTTACGTTTTCATATCGTGTTAAAGGTTCATAATCTTGATAAAACGTTAATCTTTGGTAATACTCCTTGCTGGTTCACATTAATTGTTCTATTGAGTTATAAGAAATGATTTTAATTGCATATGGTTGCTCATAATGTTCTGCTCGTGCATAGAGTCATTTATCATTTCACCGAGTCCCGGGCCGGGTAATGTTCGTGCGGAGTTTCTTACATATGTCACCGAGTCCCTCACTAGAGGGCCGGGTATGTATATTATATATATGATTGGTGATGAGGATGGTTATGATGATGATGATGACGGATATGATGTGATGCCTATTTCACCGAGTCCCTCACTAGAGGAACGGGTACGTATGATGTATATATATGATGATTATTTTGCCGAGTCCCTTACTTGGGAAGCTGGGCACCTTATATGTTAAAGATATGCATGATTTTCACTTATAAGATACATGTGTAGCGATATCATGTTTCGACTTATCATGTTGGTATCCTGTCATCTTTACCTTATGCTTTACATACTCAGTACATTGTCCGTACTAACCCTCTTTCCTCGGGGGGCTGCGTTTCATGCCCGCAGGTGTAGACGCACAGTTCGGTGATCCTTCCGCCTAGGATATCTACTCAGCTGATTGGGAGAGCTCCACTGTTCCGGAGCCCAGTCGTTTTGGTACATAACTTCCTATGTAGTCTTTTGCTTATCTATGGGTACGGCGGGGCCCTGTCCCATCAAGTTTCACTACTATACTCTTAGAGGTCTGCAGACATTATATGGGTTGTATATATATGTTTTGGATGATGGTCTGGACATGGTTTGTTTGGGATGTCCGCTTGTTCAGGGGCAGCCTTGTCGGCTGCGTACATCATTGTGTATTGTGTAGTGGCAGCCTTGTCGGCTTGCGTATGCTAGTATGGTTTGGATAGTGGCGGCCTTGTCGGCTCGCGTATGTTGTTACGGTTAAATGGTTATAACTCCTTATGAGACATATCCACTTTATATATATATATATATGCGTTGGGGTAGGTTTGATTTGATTAAATTCCATATTGTCTTAGTTTCAGTTGGTTATACTTAGCAGGTTTGTTTATGAGTGTCCAAAACGGGCACTAGTCACGGCCCATCGGGTTGGGTCATGACAAAAGTGGTATCAGAGCGGTTCTTCCTCGGAAGTGTCTACAGTCCGTGTCTAGTAGAGTCCTGTTTATCGGTGTGTTGTGCACCACATCTATAAACAGGAAGCTACAGGACATTTAGGATGTTATCCTTTCTTCTTATTCTAGATCGTGCGATAGAGCTATATTAACAGGATAATCCCTCTCTAACGAATCCCTGCATTTTCAGCTATGCCTCCAAAGAAAGCGACAGCCGCCCAAAAGGGCAAATCGGTAGCAGAAGGTACTAGCCAGACCCGGAGAGTTACTAGGGCCCGTGCCTAGTCTATGCCTGGTATTGTGCTCCAGTCGGAGAGCTCTTCTACACCGCTACCGCCAGAGGAGCTTAGAGCAGCAGCAGCTCCAGTTCGGGGGACACCACCACCAGCCCCCGAAGCCCTAACACCTGAACCTCCAGCTCCTCAGCCAGGGGCGGAGGATAGGGCCATGAGAGATGCGGTTCAGTTGCTGACTAGATTAGTGGCAGGTCAGGCTCGCAGGCATGGACAAGGAGTTGATCATGCGGACAAATCTGATAGCTTAAGGGCTCGTGACTTTTTAAGTTATAATCCTCCAGAGTTCTTTGGATCAAGGCCCCAGGATGATCCGCAAGAGTTTATTCGTCAGATGCAGCGTACATTGAGGATAATCAAGGCTTCGGAGACTGAGTCTGTTGAGTTGGCTACGTATCATTTGCGGGATGTAGCTATTAATTGGTATGAGTCTTGAGAGTTATCTAGGGGTGAGGGTGCTCCTCCAGCGTTATGGGATGAATTTGTGGAGGCTTTCCAGGGCCACTTCCTGCCTCCAGAGATGAAACGAGCTAGAGTCGATAGATTCTTGCATTTGAGGCAGAATGGCAGGAGCATTCGAGAGTATAGCCTCGAGTTTGATTCATTGGCTAGGCATGCGCCTACTATTGTGGCTGATATGGCAGACAGGGTACATCGTTATGTGATGGGATTGGATTGTTATCTAATTGACGGTTGTATGGCAGTGACTCTTCAGCCAGGTATGGACATTGCTCGGGTGCAGGTATATACACAGGGGGTAGAGGATCGGCACCGGGGACGTCAGCCAGAAAGAGATTATAATAGAGGCCAGCATAAGAGGGCTAGATCAGCAGGTTATCCTGACGAGTTTCAAGGCGGGCAGTCTCAGCAGCATGTTAGATTTTCTTCCCAGCCAGCACAGAGTGCACCCCCACGTTTCATGGGTAGGGGGTTCGATCGTACGGGATATTCGGAAACTGGTCAGAGCTCTAGGGCAGCAGGGTCACATATGGGCAGGGGTTTGAGCCAGTCGAGACCACCTTTGCCTCGGTGTTCTCGCTGTGGTAGGTCCCATCCTGGGGAATGTCGTTGGACTACATGTGCATGTTTTTCTTGCGGCCATCAGGGTCATACTATGAGGGAGTGTCCCTTTAGAGGTAGTGCCGGTGGTATGGCACAGCCTACTGGGTCCGTTGCTGGTTCATCTTCTTCTGTGGCTATGCGCCCTACGGGGCAGGGTATTCACGCGCCAGCAGGCCGTGGTAGAGGTCGTGGTGGAGCTCCCAGTTCTAGCGGTCCCTCGAACCGCATATATGCTTTGACTAGTAGGCAGGATCAGGAGGCGTCACCTAATGTGATCATAGGTATATTATCACTATTCTCGAAGTGTGTATGCATTGATAGACCCAGGTTCCACCTTATCATTTATATCCCCCTTCGTTGCTAGTAGGATCGGAATAGAGTCTGAGTTGATAGAACCATTTGAGGTAGCTACACCTGTAGGAGATTCTGTCATAGCTACGCGAGTATATAAGAATTGTTCAGTGGTTATATATAGTCGTCGTACCGTAGCAGATCTAATAGAGTTAAATATGATTGAGTTTGATATTATCATGGGCATGGATTGGTTGGCTGCTTGCTATGCTAATGTTGATTGCAGAGGAAAGATAGTTCGATTTCAATTTCCAGGGGAACCGATTATAGAGTGAAAGGGGAGTACAGTATCCCTGAAAGGTAAGATTATTTCATACCTTAAGGCCAGGAAGATGGTTAGAAAAGGCTATATTTATCATCTGGTTCGGGTGCATGACATAAAGGCAGAGGCACCGACTCTTCAATCAGTCCCGGTAGTTAATGAATTTCCCGATGTATTCCTAGAGGAGCTTCCAGGCCTTCCTCCAGAACGAGAGATAGAGTTTACTATAGATGTACTGCCAGATACCCAGCCTATATCTATACCTCCTTATAGAATGGCACCTGCTGAGTTGAAAGAGTTGAAAGAGCAATTGAGAGATTTGCTAGAAAAGGGCTTCATCCGGCCTAGTACATCACCTTGGGGAGCACTGGTACTGTTTGTGAGGAAGAAGGATGGGTCGCTGCAATTGTGTATTGATTATAGGCAGCTGAACAAAGTATCAGTAAAGAACAGGTATCCCCTCCCAAGGATTGACGATCTATTTGACCAGTTGTAGGGTAGACTTGCGGTTAGGTTATCATCAGGTGCGAGTAAGGGATGCAGATATTCCAAAGACGGCATTCCGAACCCGATACGGGCATTATGAGTTTAGAGTGCTGTCTTTTGGGCTGACTAATGCTCCAGCGGTGTTTATGGATTTAATGAATCGAGTGTTTAAACCATTCCTTGATATGTTTGTTATTGTATTTATAGACGATATTCTGGTCTATTCACGTTCAGAAGAGGAGCATGCAGACCATTTAAGGACGGTACTTAGGGTGCTTCAGCAACAGAAGTTGTATGCTAAGTTCTCCAAGTGTTGTGACTTGGAGAACTTTTCTGTACTTTATAATCTTTATACAACATATGATACAAATGACCAGCTGATTAGTGGTAGAAGAGGATGACCCATGCTAGGCGTATTAACCCCTGGGATGCTGTCCTCATAATTCCACAAATTGGAATCGGTCCATGCTAGGCTTTCGCCCCTGAGCTGCCACCCTTCCATACCAATTGGGATCGGCCCATGCTAGGCTTTTGCCCCTGAGCTGCCACCCATAATCATACAGATTACGTTTAGATTCTTTCATCTTTGAGGTTGTTGTTTATCAGTTCATAACTCTTGTGGGATTGTTCTTTAGATAATCATAACTCTTTTGAGATTGTTCTTTTTGATGTTCATAACTTGTTTGTGATTGTTGTTTTGGTGGTCATAATCCTTGTTTTGATTTGGAAATACGGACCAGTAGTAGAAGACATATGAATATGGACTTACGATAATAACAATGACATGGAAAGGATATGTGAATTGAACGTAGTACTTAGGAGCTTATATGACTCGGTAAGCATTTTGAGATATCAAATTGAAGCACATCCAGTGAAGACAATTTAACATTCAGCCAAGAGATTTGAACTCTATATGATACAAATACAAGGTGTTCATGCATGTGGAACCAAGAGGGGAATGTGAGCAGATTAAACTTAAGGACGGATACATATTCCAAGTAAGTACACATAAACATACAATTGAGAAAGTAGTGATTATGTGAGGTAACATTACAGTCTAACACAATGAGATTAATAACAAAGAAAGGGAATATATGAACATGTGACAAGATGACATATCTATAAACAATTGAAGCAAATTGGCAAGATATGGGCAGATCGTATATACATCCTATAAACATATGTACCATGTGTAATCTAGGATTACTTTGACTTGTATGAGGGAAATACGTGCTAGGGGTATTTTGACAATGAAACAAGTTTAAACCTTGCATGCTAACACTTGGTAGAGTAAACACACACACATTTAGTAACAAACTCATATTAGAGTACCCACTTCAATGCTATAGGGAGTAGGAGTTGCAACTATGGATCAGTCACTACCAAGGGCACTTAGAAAGCTTACTTTTTGTAATGCAAGTTTTGGATTCATTCCAAAGAAATAGGAAATCAAATAGCCTTACATACCTTGCTATACAATTCAAATCGTATGACTTAAGCTCCTTATCTTCTGATCACTAACTACAATAAAATAAGTCATAAGACTAGTATTAGCAGCTAATTAATCAATTTGAGCCACTTGATCACACCCAAATAGTAACGAAGCAGTAAGCTGCAATCTATCTAGTGAGTGTTTTCTTTTCTTCCCTATCCCTTTAATCACGTATATATACTGTACAACCTTCGCATCAGGTCCTCCCCAGAATTCCCTACAATATTTAAGTCCTTCATATTATCCATAACTTCCCCGCACATCCAGTCACATCCCTTATCATAACATACATAAAACAATCTTTGAACATAATAATGTAATAGAAGCAATATGAATCGTGGTTTCTGATCACCAACACTTGAAGAGCTAACTTTACTTTTAAAGTGCTCAAACAAGCTCATAACTTAATTTAAAGAGGACTCCCCTCCATAGCTGTCCCAACATGCACTAATCACCAGAACATCCTCCCCAATATTCACCATGTAAGAGTAACAATTTCCAACTCACTAATACATACCAAGTGTCTTAATTAACTCAAGCACAAGAGGGAGAAAATTGCAGTAGCTTACCTTGCTGGACATGACTACCACTTCATAAGACTTGGATTCTTCAAGGTAAAGGTTGTCCTCCTTAACTTGTCTTAAATTATACCTTCCAATAGCTTGAAATACATATTATTTAAGAACCCTAATGGTATTTAATGGCTGTTGTATGAATCTAAGAGAGAGAAGAGAGAAAGCTCTAGTAATCAGATATTTTGTCAAAGTAAAAATGGTTGGGAAAAGTTGATATCAATCTCTTTTAAAGGGACCTGCTTTGGACGACTTTATCACTCATTTTGGGACATAATATGCCAAGTAGGTGACCCACCCACTTGGACTTTTCATTAGGACTTTTTTGGACTTAATAACATTGCCCTTTTGCCACCTTTCTCATTCTTCATTTGCAGCCAACATGTGTCTTTAATTTGGGCCACACCTTTAAGTAGGTGATGCATCTAGTTTTCCATTAAAATTATTTCTTGTGGGCTTGAGAAGATTGGGCCTTGGTTGTCCATTTCCCCCTTATTCTTCCATTCAACTTGGGCTAAATTAATGCAAATAGGTGTAGTGTACTTGGCCCAATAACACAGTCAAAGAGTCTTAGTAGGTGATGCACATACTTGGTCCTTTGGGCTGGTCAATAAGTCAAAGTAGGTGATGCACCTACTTGTCACTTACTAGCTTAGTGAAGTCAAGCAAGCACCTCAATATTTTGTTAAATTTCTAGACCTTAATAACTTTAACATAACTTAGAACTTATATACACTATGCCACTTTATACTTTAGACTCAAATACCACCTTGTCATCTCAAGTGTAAATATTTCCATCAACATCAACTTAATAGGGTCGCATCAAAATCTCTGGACAGTTCACTTTAAATATTACCACTAATTGCATAGGAAACCAAATCCATAACTATACCACAAGGCAGTTTATAAGCATTGTTAAAATAGAACTAGTACACGTAGAATACGGGGTGTTACATCCTCCCCCTCTTATGATCATTCGTCCTCGAATGATAGGTGCACCTGGTAGTTCGATTAATCTCTGAATTTCATATAGAGATTTGCGAGAGTCCCAATTGTAAATAGGAAGGACTATCCAGAATCCATAGACTAACCGAAAATATGTATAGACAAATCTAGCATGACATCTCGATAATATGGTTCATGAAATAGTAATATGAAAAAATTAAATCCCTTCTTTACCTTGTAATTCACTAAAAATACACAAGTAGTACTCATACAAATAAGACTGTAATATACCTAAACACAAGAAACACAAATGACACATCAAATGAACAAATTCTAGCAAGATTCATGATCATATAAGAGGACCACATGATCTCAGATCCTTATATTGATGTTTAAAATGAGGAGGGTTACTTAGTATCTCTCTATCATCTTCTATTCCCAGGTATGTTGTGTTATATTCTATTCCTTCTCTAATACTCATGGTTACACATTCTGAACTTAGCTTCCGAGCCTTACCAATTAAGAATAACTATAGAGTATCTCCCAATTTTATTTTATTTTTATATATGAACAGACACATAGAATCATAGGCTATAGGGGCAATACTTTCCTTTCTCTTTTATTTCATGACACTTTTCAGAGGTGAATCTTTTAAGAACACATAGCTGTTAATATAAAATCTAAAGTTTTATGCCGCTCCTGCGAATAGGGTATTATGCTAAGTTATTTATCTATGGTTGATTAAATTTACATATATGGCCAACCTTTTCTGTTCAAAGTCTTCACTGCATATTGATACAAGGAAATATTTTCCCAAATTGTTCAAAACTCAAATCAATAAGTAGAGAGAGGGCATAGTATACGGATGAATAAGTCACATTGGACATGACACATAGGCAGACTATCCCAAAAGGGAGCGCGCAAGGTATACGTGAATTAAGCTATAGAAATACATGGTATATGCGTGCATATGACCTATAGGTTAGCGTGTGAGCGAATGAACTATAGGGAATGTAGGAATGGGCTAGATGATCACATGATGCATGAGTACATAAGCTAAGACATGTAGTAGATATGACATGTAGACATATCAGAAAATGAGCTACGGAACACAAATCACATTGAGCAAGTGCGTTATATTGCGTGGATTGGTGGACTAACATGTCAATGAGCACAAATATGAAATATGAGCAAGTGAGCACATAACACATGGCCAGAAAAGCTATAAGGCCTAAAATGTTTAAGCAAGTAGGCTATGAGGTATGCAAAATATATAGAAATGGTCATATGATTAATTTAGCATGCATTACTCATACAATATGGACAAGTGGCATGTGGGAAGTAACCAGTGCAATAAATAACATGTAAGGAAAAGTTCCTATGAAAACATCATTAAACAAGGGTGATCTGAAGAGGATAACACTTGCATGTAAGCATTCCATGACGTTAGGTAACCTATGAGAAGGCAATCCACAAAGGGAAAATGACATACAAATAGATAAGTTATAGAATATGCAGCATGTATAATTATATAAAAAAAATCATCTTTGAAAGCTACGATATATCCTATAGAACAACTCTAACGTACTAAGATAAACACACTGTCTTAAGCTTTTAAGTTACAGGTGGGATAGTTCTGCTCATATTCCTTACTCGCCTCAAAACACATACAATTGATTTTCCCATCTACTATCTCCAATCTCCTAAGAATTCTTATAGGTGTTCTGCTATTGGGACTTGGCTTCCGCCTAGGTCAATATAAATAGTACAGTAATGATAGAAAAAGAAAATCCTCAAAAAAAGTAGATCATCTTTTAGAGTAGGAGGACGAGGTCAACTTTGCCTTCATTACTAGCTTGTGTTATATCACATTCAATGATTGATGCCCCTTGAAGATCAAAAAATAATAATAATAAATCGTGCTTCTTGAACGCATCATGAAATATGAACTCTAATAACATGTAAATGCCAGGTACCTATAAAGTTATATCATGATTCATAACGTCTTAGAGTTAGCCGATTTGGGCTTAACTAGATAGGTCTGGCCATACTAATAGATTTCCTCTTTTTTTTTTTTTTTTTAATAAGTGAGGGTGCTCCGACTCTTTTCCCATGCAAGATAGCAAATAAGAACAACTAGCAATATGCATATGATCTATTTTTTTAATCAAGACTAAATATCAAAACTTGAATCGATACTAAATTGACTTCTCTATGTAACAAAGGTTCACAAAATTGTTCCCAGGAGCGCCATTATAACTCGTTAGCGTTGAAGAGCTGATAACATTTTCTTACCGCATACACTTTAGCAATCACTCTCTCATAACCACCTATGCCACTCCTCTATAGCATCCTCATATCACCCCTACTCCTATGTTTAGGGAATTTGACATATTCCATCTCTTTCTAATGAGAAGTTGTCTGTACATATTCGGCCTGTGTAATTTAAGCTTCATTCTCACAAGCTTCCTATCTAACAAGTAACTTTTAATCAAAACTAGCAGCTTCATGTACTAGATTCCATTATGTACAACCAACTAATCACAACTTAGTTCTAACCAATCAACTTTCTTTTCGTTATTCTTACCCTTTAGGAACATACTAACTCTCTATATCCAACACATACCTCATAAAATGAACCACCACACATATATCATTTGCAGTAATTGGCACACTTATCCCTAAGTTTTATATTCATGAAAAGAATACAAATGTTATTAGTACTTATTCAGAGCTGTTGGCACATACCATATAAATGCCAAACATTAACATACTCGGGAGGACATACGGTGAGAATTTGAGCTTTGTCAGCCAATTAGGGGTATCTGTAGTAACACTATTGCACTAATACATCCACCTATAAAATTGTACCACTGGCTTCTTTGAACTAAAAGAAACTGGTTTGACTACATCAATTTCGAGAACATGTGCAACGCTGAAAATTCTATATATCAAAGACTAAGAACAAGTGTCCTCCATAGGAATAAATCCTGTAAGTATGGAGCAAATATAGAACTCAAGAGCTGGTTACATCCTCCTAAGAAGATCTCCCTGGAAATGCTACAGCAAATATATGTAACTAGGTAACAAATCATATTTGAACCAACATGATGCATATGGTACAAATGCAACTTTAAATGCAAATAACATAAAAGTCTTTACATACCTTGTGGAGTGAGATGGTCAAATAAAATGAGCTCAATCTAGTCAAACTTTTGGTAACTTGAGGTCCTTTCTGTATGTTACATGCTGACACTTCAACAACCGTTAACCTTAACCATAGTTAATATGAATAGCATGATCTGGTACAACTGGAAATGGGCTTCTTAACTTCGCTCTATCGCACGATCAGGATTATGAAGGAAGGTAACATTTCCTAAATGTCCAAGCAGCCCCCTAATTATTAAATGTGGCGCGCAACACATTCATAACTAAGGATCTACTAGACACGACTTTGTAGACCCCCTAGGACGAACTGCTCTGATACCACTTTGTCATAACTCAACCCTAGTTAAGGCAGACAAGTACCTTATGAACACATGCTTTACAAGTAATCTATGATGAGAAAGTAAACTACTATGCAGATTACCGATGAGAAGCTTAAAATACAACACATTTTGACTAGCTAAACCTCTATATGTGACAAGTGAAACTATGAATACAGATGATAGCTTTACAATGTCTATAAAGCCTCTACTGGAATCCATGATGGTACCACTATGAAATACATAGTAAAGACTCGGTAAAACTCCGAATCAACCTGGAGCTCACCAACATCCGCTGAGTATAATGTGCTTCTATTGGGAAGATCTACTAGTTGAGTACTTGCACCTGCAGTATCAAATGCAGCGTTCCCAATAAGGGATGTCAGTACAAAAGAATGTACTGAATATGTAAGGCATAATACAACCATATTTAATATGAGAGCTCAAGTGAAACCAAATACCAATATATAAGGATTAGAGACCACCTTTGCTTTATGCTTGTGGAATCGTGCATGTTACATTCTTTTCTCTACTTTTCTGTACTTTATAATCTTTATACAACATATGATACAAATGACCAGCTGATCAGTGGTAGAAGAGGATGACCCATGCTAGGCGTATTAACCCCTGGGATGTTGTCCTCATAATTCCACAAATTGGGATCGGCCCAAGCTAGGCTTTCGCCCCTGAGCTGCCACCCTTCCATACCAATTGGGATCGGCCCATGCTAGGCTTTTGCCCCTGAGCTGCCACCCATAATCATACAGATTACGTTTAGATTCTTTCATCTTTGAGGTTGTTGTTTATCAGTTCATAACTCTTGTGGGATTGTTCTTTAGATAATCATAACTCTTTTGAGATTGTTCTTTTTGATGTTCATAACTTGTTTGTGATTGTTGTTTTGGTGGTCATAATCCTTGTTTTGATTTGGAAATACGGACCAGTAGTAGAAGACATATGAATATGGACTTACGATAATAACAATGACATGGAAAGGATATGTGAATTGAACGTAGTACTTAGGAGCTTATATGACTCGGTAAGCATTTTGACATATCAAATTGAAGCACATCCAGTGAAGACAATTTAACATTCAGCCAAGAGATTTGAACTCTATATGATACAAATACAAGGTGTTCATGCATGTGGAACCAAGAGGGGAATGTGAGCAGATTAAACTTAAGGACGGATACATATTCCAAGTAAGTACACATAAACATACAATTGAGAAAGTAGTGATTATGTGAGGTAACATTACAGTCTAACACAATGAGATTAATAACAAAGAAAGGGAATATATGAACATGTGACAAGATGACATATCTATAAATAATTGAAGCAAATTGGCAAGATATGGGCAGATCGTATATACATCCTATAAACATATGTACCATGTGTAATCTAGGATTACTTTGACTTGTATGAGGGAAATACGTGCTAGGGGTATTTTGACAATGAAACAAGTTTAAACCTTGCATGCTAACACTTGGTAGAGTAAACACACACACATTTAGTAAGTGTTTCTTGAGTGAATTTTGTGTTAAAATAAGTTAGTTTATTATTAATAAGGTGTGTGTGAAGTTTGGTTGAGTTTGGAGGTCAATCGACCAAAAACGTCCATGACGTTCGGAAGGTGTGCCCTAGAATGTACTAGTGTGTCTTGTTGTGTTTGGATGAGTTTTATGTGTTCGTTTTCCTTGAAACTAAGGTGGGATGTTACTAACACCTAGACAAATTAGTTTAGGGGTTTAACATCCGGGAACGACCCCACCTAGGACCCACAAGGGGCCCTACATGAAGGGCCCAAGACTTGGGCAAAACTGCCAAAAAGCAGTGACCAACAACGACCCTAAGGACGGTCCGTTGGTCCATCAATGGTCCGTCGACCTAGGGAGTCGATTGTACCAAAACTTCAAGGGGGACAAGCTCCATTTGGATCTAAGTCCCAAACCACGAGACACTACCAACGGTCCACTGATGCACAACAGTCCGTTGGTTAAAGTCTCATCTGTGAGGCCTATAAATCTGTGAAGTTGCTGCCATACTTGGGGTGTTTTAAATACACCCCAAGTATTTTAAGACCCTAGGCTGATATTTTTAGTGTTTTTAGGTTATATTAAGTTAGTTTTAAACCATAGACCTAGACAAGACCTCTCACTTCAAAAATTCAAACTCTCTCTCTCTAAAGACAAATTCTCTCAAGACTCAATTGAAAGCTAGAGGTCAAGGAAGGAAGGAGGGCTGGTTGGATGTGTCTCTTCATCAACAAAAATCTTGGGTTTTGCTTGCTTATTGAGGTATGATATCCATTCTTGAATACCCTTTCATTCATGAAGCCATTTCCAATGAATTCCAAAAAGGGGTTTTCAACCCTAACTTCTATTATCTTCAACCCAATATGGGTCTTGCATGAAAATGTTTCTAATGATAAATTAATGATGTTATTAATGTGAGTTGGGGACTCTAATGCTAAAACCCTAATGAAATAATGTTAAAGTCTCCTTTCAAATGGTGGTTTAAGAATTGGGTCAAATGAGCATGTTTGTGTATAAAATGAACTTTGGATTTATTGTGTTGTAATGTTGGTTTAGCTACTGCCCTAAGGGTCTTATTATATTGAATTAATGATAAAAATGTGTATAGGTTGTTATGGCTTAGTAAATTGAAGATTTGATATATTATATTATGCATATGATAAGTTTATCTTGAGTGGTATGGTCCACCTCCTTGGTGGCGGTGCTTATTTGATAAATTGGTGGTGCTTATTATGTATTGAGAGTAGGATCTTGAAGGTCTAAAGCGTAGAATGAATAGAAATTGTTAATGGGTCTTGTTTTGTGATTGTGAAGCTTGAATCAGATGTTTGACCTAGATTTTGGTCTAATTGAAGAACGTGACTAAGTGAAGTATGTAAAGTGTGCAAGTTGATAAATGGAAGTCTAAATCATGTTTAGAAGTAATGTTTATGAAATGATGCTTATGTGCAAGGTGTGCTTACATGTACACACACACTTTAAGTGAATGAATGAAGCTAAGTTTAGTAAGAAGGGGAGTTTGTGGGTTTACACTCTTCGTGAGTTGAGATGAAGTGTCTAGTAGCAACCTCACTATTCCTAATGAGCTTTCCTTGATAGGTCGGAGGATGAATGCACTTCGTGAGTTGAGATGTGTCATTTGCTAGTTATCCTTAACCTATTGTCTATAATGTGAGAATCCGTGATGAGTTATGCCTAGCACCGAGAGGATAGGAAGAAGAGGTGGAATAGGCATCGTGAGTTGAGATGTCGTATTCCCTTATACCTTTTGAGATGAGTACTCCTCGTTCGTAGAGAATGAGTCACTTAGTAGCAATCTCTCTATCCCTTAACTATGTGCCCGCATAGGTATAGATATTGGAAAAGCCATATAAAATCTAAGAAGTATGACCTTACTCTAGGCAAGTGAGGATTCCTCATCCGATATGGGTTAATATCGGGATTCCATGCCTAGCTCTCATGGTCTTAGTTGGTTAAGCTAACCCCCCACAAAAGAAATGAAAATTATAAGTATCTAATTAATGTGATACCTATGTGATTTGATTGAACTAAATCTTCTAAAAGAACGTGTTACTTAGGATAGGTGGTGATATGGGACGCTACCTATCCATTGCACTAAGTAGGACCTTCCGAAAAGGAAGACTTGGTGTCAAACCTTCTAAAAGAATGTACTACTCAGGGTAGGTGGTGGTATGGGATGCCATCCTACTCATTGCACTATGTAGGCATTCCGAAAGGGAAGACTTTGGTGTTTTGTTGGGTTTTCTTCTAAGGTCTTGTGTTTGAGTGATATTCATTCTCCCGAGGCGAGTAAGCCAAACGGGGTAGTCTTGAGGATTGCTTGGGTGTGCATTGAAGGAAGTGCTTAGACGTTTCCTTCATGTCTTACCTTAGAGAATCTTGGGATTATCCATAGGTAGGGAAAGTCCTACGGAAATGGACTCATTTCCTCATTTGCAATACTTTGGAAGTTCACCATTGTTGGAGTCTTTAGTTTAACGTAAAGCTTTTAAACTTACTTTAATATCTAAAAAAATATTTCACTGTAAAGCTAAGGATATAGCTCACTGTTAAGTGTATCTTTTGGTCAACTTGTTGTAACGTGCTTAAATCCTTGGGAATCCATTAGGAGCACTAGTGGGAGTGGTAGTATGGGATGCTACTCTCACATTGCACTTAGTGTGACCTAAGAGTCCTATTGGAGGAGAGTGCTTATGTGAAATTGTATGCTCGAGTCGGTTCACTGTAAGGTTTGGTGCGCTCAATTTAAAGTATATCTTTTAGATAAAATTATGGAAATTCTTCTTTAAGTGTTTAATGATGCTTCTTATGTTTTTTTGTTCATAAGTTCATGAATGTTTTATTAAATTGGCATGAAAGCTTATTTTGCTAAAAATGTCCCTTTTTACATGTTTTTGCATATGTCATACTTAGTACATTGTTTTTACTAAACACATACTTTTATATACCTTATGAGTATAGGTTGGAAGCCTTTTGAAGGATCGGAGTTGACGCTTGGGAACCCTATCTCTCAAGAATTTGGTATGTCCTCATATATTCGAGGACATAGTTTATGTTTCTTAGTTTCCTTATTAAGACTTAAATCTGTATTTTTCCTTTTTATTGTAAAGGGTTGTGTCCCTAAGATTCTAAGTTGTGTGTTTAAGTTGGCTTGTGACGACAAGATTTCCTAGTATTTATGAAAAGACTTATTTATTATTATAATCATGAAAAGTTTTAATTCTGCACTATTTTTTATGCTTTATGTTATGAACGAGAGTTGAAGGGCTTGTACGAGACCCCAAAGGGTCAAGTACGCCCGACCACGATTCGAGAGTTAGCCCTAACGTCTAAGGGGTACTTTTGGGTCGTGACAGACTTGGTATTTGAGCATAAGGTTTTGGCAAATAGTTTAAGGTCTAAAAGTATCACAATCAACATGTAGTAATATCTTGGTCATTGGTGTGTGTCGCGACACATCCATGGACAAGAGGATATAGGATGCTAGAAGTTTCACTTTCTTCTCTATTCTAATATCGTGCCTTAGAGTTGAGTTTATAATGTGTCTTTTCTCAACCTCTTCTCTTTTTGTTTTTAGGACATAAATACGAGGAGATCGACCGCTAGATGGGAGGAGGGTGGTGTAGCTAATGAGAGGATCCCTCTCCGTGACCAATTTCCTATTGTTGGCCTAGAGGAGGAAGAGAATGTGGAGGTTCCCCTTCAAGAACCTCAAGTGCCTCCGGAACCCCAAGGGCCTCAAGTGCCTCCTATGCCTCAAGCTCCTTTTGTTGAAGGCTGCCATAATGAACTTGACCCAACTCATGACATCTCAAGCTCATGTCGTCAATAATCACTTTGTGGGCCAAGCTAACCAAGGAGATAGGCCCCAACCAAATGCTAGTACACCCGTTTCTAAGATTCTTGTTTTCATGAGGATGAACCATCCAACTTTTCATGGCACTAAGGTGGATGAAGATCCACAAGGTTTCATAGATGAGGTTTTCAAAGTGGTAGATGCTATGTGTGTGACCCCTAGGGAGAAAGTGGAATTGGCCACTTACCAACTTAAGGATGTTGCTCAAGTGTGGTATGAGCAATGAAGAGGTGAGAGACCCTTAGAAAGAGGTTTGGTTGATTGGGAGGAATTCAAAGAGGCTTTACTAGATAGGTTCTTTCCCCTAGAGTGGAGGGAGAAGAAAATGGTTAAGTTCATGAATCTTCGTCAAGGGGGAATGAGTGTGCAAGAATACTCTCTCAAATTTACCCAACTCTCTAAGTATGCCACGACTATGGTAGCCAACCCTAGGGCTAGGATGAAAAAATTTATGATGGGAGTGTCTAGCTTGGTGGAAAAAGAGTGTCGTACGGCAATGCTTCTTAATGACATGGATATCTCTAGGCTCATGGTTTATGCACAACAAATTGAGGAGTCCAAAATTAGGGAGATAAGGCAAAAGGGAATAAGGCCTAGGTCGGATGATTCTAGTCACCAAAATCCTAGGAAAAGGTTTTATCACCAAGATTCTTGCATGGGAAACAAGTGTCACGACCGGAATCTAGACCCCAGACGAGACCGGTGTCGTTGACCTCTCAGAGGTCGCAGACAAGACTACATACGTCATTCTTACTTCATCTAGGTTAATTTTAGCGGAAATTTTGAAACTTTTTGTTTCTTATCATGCATAAAGGTCATTCTACTTACATTCTTAATGTTCACAATCAACCATCTAACATTAAGATTATCAACTGAAAGAAATAGTTCAATACTGCATTAAAAGTATAATTGCCAAAATGGCACCAATACAATGTCTGAAATAAAAACGGAGAAACACTAGTGGAACATACACCACCAGCTAAAGCTTACATCTAAGCTAGATTGTAACGGTAGACATCCTCGAAAGCATGAGGGCCTACCAAGTCCGGATGAAAGCTCCACGTCCGGATAGCAACAACGTCAACCTGTAAGCTCTAGCGTCCACCTGTGCCTGCACCTAAAAATATAGAGTTGTATGGGATTAGTACACACTTGTACTAACTATGGGTAAATGCAAGCACACACCAAAGACATGCATGAGTAAGAATAGCTCTTTCCTAACAACATGATTATGGAAAGTCAAGTCAGTGGACTTGCCAAATTGGGATTAGGAAAGTTAGTGAACTTTCCAAATTTGGATTAGGAAAGTCAGTGAGCTTTCCAAATTTGGATTAGGAAAGTTAGTGAGCTTTCCAAATTTGTATTAGGAAAGTCATGCCATGAGAGTAACATGCATCATCATACTTATCATATTGCACACAACACATAACATCTTACACATAGCACATATCATATTACATATAGCACATAACATCTTTCATATCATTCATTCATATGCCATGAGATCTTGGAATCATGGACTTGACATTAAGACTTTCCAAAATGAGGACTCAACATATGGGACCTCAACTAGGGAGTCTTCTTTAGCAAACACAGAGTCTGCTTCATTCATTCATACGTACTTCGTTCAATTCTTTCATAAGCTAGTGTAAACACCAGCTATACCTAGGATGCAGTTTAAGACTCTCATCGGGTTTGCTGTGCAATTATCAAGAATAACCTAGTGTCATTACTTGAGTCTAGCTCACCTCTTGATTATCCTATCCTAACACCTTTGGTATCGTTCATTTCATTATGTGCATCATTTGAGGCTGGCCTCATTCATTCATTGGGAACTTTAACTTTAACCGACATAGATCATGTGAGCATCATGAAATCCAGTGCCTCCCCCACACCAAAAAGAGGTGGAATCACCGACCAAAGTGACCCAAATCATGCTAGCGTACATGGGAATTGAACCCCACCAGATCCCTATATTGGCAGTATAGGTTCGAAGACTAGGAGATATAAGGAGTCTCATACCCGTCATGCCGGACAGTCTCATCTCATGAGAGTTATGTGAACCTCCGCCCTTCCCGAAAGAAGGCATCACCTCTTATAGCTAGTCTATCGGTGCTTAGTATAAAGTTCCATTTCATTCAACTCATACGTCATGGAAGCTGGCTTCTAGTATGAGGACATCATAGCTCAATAGATGATTTCTCATCTCATCATTAGTATTAAGTATACATTATTCTCAATTCTTTCATTAGAGTGTTCATAGAGACTGGTCTCTTCATTAACTTTACACTCTCATAGGTTAGTACGTTTTGGTAACATTTACTTAGGCTCAGTTGAGATTGCTTCACATTAGCCTCTTATCATGTTGTCACCACATTCATTAACATTAGCAAATTTTCTCTTCATAATTACTCACCCCTTTTTACGTGAATGTTCATTTCATCATATGCCAATGCACTTGGCCATTTGTGTGTTTCATACCCTTACTTAACCCTTCTAGGGTTTTATCATTTCAGTGTATAATATTCATTTCGTCGTATGCGAATACACTTGGCCATTTAGTGTGTTTTACACTCGTACTTAACCCTTCTAGATTTACATTATTTCATTACATACATCTTAGGTTCACTTATTTTTAAACGTATGTTATACTTATGGGTCTATACATACAAGCCATGAGGCTTCATTCATAGTTCATATAAGTGATTCATATCTTCCTAAGATTATGTGGTACAAGACTTATGCATCTTGTATGTATGCCAAGATCTCGATTTTGATCTAAGTAGGCGGCATTATTCTTGAACATTTAATTCACATATGACTTATGTATCAATACGGAATTTGGGCAAGGGAAACCGGTTCCGAATCCCTTGGACAACACATACATTTTTCATTTAGTTTATATTGGTCCACACGGCTTGGGGAGCCAAGATCGAGACCCAACACCTTCATTTTATTTTTCCCTTAGTTTTTCTCTTCATTTTTCGCTCAATGGAATTGAGAGGATGTGAGATCGAACCCCCACAACCTTATTTTCTTTTAATTTCTTTTCTTTAAACTCTCTCTTCCTTGTCCAAGGGGTTGTGGGATCGAACCCCCACAACCCCTTATATTTTTTTTATTTCTTATTCCTTGCCTTTTTCGAGTAGACCATGAGGTTGTGGGATCAAACCCCCACAGCCTCTCTTTATTTTTCTTTTAATTCTCCTCTACTGCCTAGAGGTCTCAATTCCCACGCCTCACATTTCCTTTCTTTTCATTTTCTCTTAACTCTCCTTTACTGCCTAGAGGTCGTGGGTTTGATTCCCACTCCTCACATTCCTTTTGTTTTCATTTTTCCTTTCTCCTTTACTGCCTAGAGGTCGTGGGTTCGATTCCCACGCCTCACATTTCTTTTCTTTTCATTTTTCCTTTCTCCTTTACTGTCTAGAGGTCGTGGGTTCGATTCCCACGCCTCACATTCCTTTTCTTTTCATTTTTCCTTAAGCTGTCTGAGAGGTTGTGGGTTCGATTCCACTCCTCTCATTTCTTATTTTCATAATTCATTTTCCAGCCAAGGTCATGGGTTCGAGTCCCACATACCACATTCCCTTTTTCTCACCTTATTTCATGGATTTTTAACATGGTGAGGTCACGAGTTCAATCCCAGTGATCTCACATATTTTAATTCTTTTTTTATAGAATGAAATTCTCCTTAGCTTGGCCGAAACTCATCAACAAGCTGCTGGAAATTTTTGCAGCCTATTTTCTCACTTCATTCACATTAAATGTTTAGACGTTTTAAGTAGTTTTTAGTGAGTTCTTTAGGTGCATTTTCAAGATTTCATTCGATAAAGAATTGCACTCAAATAAGCATTTTCACATCACTTATGGACATCACGATTTACATAAGTTTGTGCACGTAAGAATACAACCATAACATGTTATTTTTGAACCTCAAACCAAAGGTAATAGTCACGGATACATTGTACACACATACACATCTTTTCGAAAAACATAGGTTGTCATTCATACGATTCCAAACACACATTCATGAACATATTCAACACGAAAACACATTACATGCCTAATATCTACCAGCAAACATACCCAACCTACGAATCAATGGGAGCTAGCGACAGGGACATGCAACGGGGAACAACCCTAGTTTTCGGAATAGATTCGTCTAAACCTTAAGGGGTATCTTGGGAAAGGGACAAATAGAGAAGAGAACCCATACATTTTTGACGTTCAAACCTCGACTTTATGCCCAAAGATCTCCTCCAAACACACACCCAACACCAAAAGTTCAACACCAAACTCGACGGAAAACCTTCTCTTTGCCTACGTGATTGATTAACGTTAGTTTTCTTATATTTTCGTGGTGAGTTCTTCAAGTGTGAAGAACTTTGGTTTACCTACTGTTTTTTGAATTTATTTTGGAAGAGAGAACATGAATGAGAGTGATAGAGACGTGAGAGAGAGAGATGAGAGTGGGAGAGAAGAGTTTTGTTAGGCTTAGGAGTCTAGTTTAGGACTAAGTCAAATAAGGTTTTATTTAATTATTAAAAATCTGATTTCCTTTTATTTTAAATCAGATAATAAATAATAAATATAAATTAATTACATTAATTTACCAACTTAAATTTAAAACAAATTTAACTCATTGCTTCCACCTAGGTTCGAACCCGGGTGGAGCAAGACTTCACTTCAAGAGCAAATTTTCGGCCCTCTCTCCCCAAAATTACCCTCCACCTTATTAATTAAATAATTAATTATATATTCAGGGTAATTACGATACTACCCTTAGCCTAGAAAAAGACCATTTTACCCCTAGACCCTCCAAACCTAAGATTTTTCCTTTTTAAGTCCGGTAATCTAGGCATTCTAGGTACGTTTAGACATTACTTAGCATAGTCATTTTTAGGGTTGTTACAACAAGGATAGGGCTCCAAACCAACATTCTCAAGGTGGTGGCCACACTTATGAAAGGGCTAGGTGCCCTACTTGTGGAAAGCAACATGGGGGTAAGTGTCTTGCCGGGATGGATGGTTGTTTTGCATGTGGTAATAAAGGCCACAATATGAGGGACTGCCCTAATCTCAAAGCAAGGGGAAAATATGTCAATCAAGCTTCCCAAGATCCTAATGCTCCCAAGAAGAACCCTTCCTGTGGGATGGGGGCTAGGAAGGATAACTAATCCAGCTTTGATGATTTGGTAAGTCTTAACCCTTTTTGATTGTTGATTTTATGTTATGAAATGAGTTTATGTGGTTTTATAGTTCATATGATCATGTCATCTTGATGAATTGCTCAAAGAATAAATTTTTGAAAAATTTGAGTATGTTGGGCAGTGTACAATGATGCTCACGGTAAGATTTCTCATTTTTGAGAAAAATTTGTTTGCCTTGAATTGAAGTTTAAATGTGTGCAAAAGTGTTGTATATTAGAATGTTTAATGTTGGAGAAGGTAGTTCCTCCATAAGAGAAGGTTAAGAATGAGTTATGAAATTTGTGAAGTTTGGCAAAAGTTGCTTTTGTTGCTAAGTGTTTGAAAGTGTGAAATGATGCTCCTTGTTAGTGATGCTTTGAATTTTAATGTTTTAATCATGATTTCAGTGTGTTATGTGATTCTAAGTGAGTCCTTGTTGTTCTTTAAGTTTAAGTGTCATTCGAGGACGAATATTATCCCAAGTGGGGGAGAATGTAACGCCCTAAAACGAACTAAGGTGAACTAGAGCTTTGTAAGTGTTTACTGATTGAATTTTGTGTCAAACTAAGTTAGTTTAGTATTCCTAAGGTGTGTGTGAAGTTTGGTTGAGTTTGGAGGTCAATCGACCAAGAACGTCCATGACGTTCGGAAGGTGTGCCCTAGAATGTACTAGTGTGTCTTGTTGTGTTTGGATGAGTTTTATGTGTTCATTTTCCTTAAAACGAAGGTGGGATGTTACTTAGACCTAGACGACTTAGTTTAAGGGTTTAACGACCAGGCACAACCCCACCTAGGACCCACAAGGGGCCCTAGATGAAGGGCCCAAGACTTGGGCAAAACTGCCAAAAAATAGTGACCAACGACGACCCTAAGGACGGTCCATTGGTCAATCAATGGTCCGTCGACCGAGGGCGTCAATTGGCCCAGAAGTTCAAGGTGTCCAGGCTCCATTTGGAGCTAAGTCCCAAACCACGAGACCCTACCAACGGTCCGTTTATGCACAGACGGTCCGTTAGTTAAGGTCTCGTCTATGAGGCCTGTAAATATGTGAAGTTGCTGCCAAACTTGGGGTGTTTTATCTAAATACACCCCAAGTCTTTTAAGACCATAGGCTAATATTTTTACTGTTTTAAGGTTATATTTAGTTAGTTTTAAACCCTATACCTAGACAAGACCCCTCACTTCAAAAATTCAAACTCTCTCTCTATAAAGACAGACTCTCTCAAGACTCCATTGAAAGCTAGAGGTCAAGGAAGGAAAGAGGGCTGGTTGGACGTGTCTCTTCATAAAAAACTCTTGAGTTTTGCTTGCTTATTGAGGTATGGTATCCATTCTTGAATACCCTTTCATTCAAGAAGCCATTTCCAATGAATTCCAAAAAGGGGTTTTCAACCCTAACTTCTATTATCTTCAACCCAATATGAGTCTTGCATGAAAATGTTTCTAATGATAAATTAATGATGTTATTAATGTTAGTTGGTGATTCTAATGCTAAAACCCTGATGAAATCATGTTAAAGTTTCCTTTCAGATGGTGCTTTAAGAATTGGGTCAAATGAGCATGTTTGTGTATAAAATGAACTTTGATTTTATTGTGTTGTAATGTTGGTTTAGCTACTGCCCTAAGGGCCTTATTATGTTGAATTAATTATAAAAATGTGTATAGGTTATTATGGCTTAGTAAATTGAAGAGTTGCTATATTATATTATGCTTATGATAAATTGATCTTGAGTGGTATAGTTCACCTTCTTGGTGGCGGTGCTTATTTGATAAATTGGTGGTGCTTATTATGTATTGAGAGTATGATCTTGAAGTTCTAAAGCGTAGAATGAATAGAAATTGTAAATGGGTCTTGTTTTGTGATTGTGAAGCTTGAATCGGATGTTTGACCTAGATTTTGGTCTAATTGAAGAATGTGACTAAGTGAAGTATGTAAAGTGTGCAAGTTGATAAATCGAAGTCTAAAGCATGTTTAGAAGTAATGTGTATAAAATGATGCTTATGTGCAAGGTGTTCTTACATGTACACACACACTTTAAGTGAATGAATAAAGCTAAGTTTAGTAAGAAGGGGAGTCTTGGGGAGGACACTCTTCGTGAGTTGACATGAAGCGGAGGATGAATGCACTTCGTGAGTTGAGATGTGTCATTTGCTAGTTATCCTTAACCTATATTCTATAATGTGAGAATCCGTGGGGAGTTATGCCTAACACCGAGAGGATAGGAAGAAGAGGTGGAATATGCTTCGTGAGTTGAGATGCTGTATTCCCTTATACCTTTTGAGATGAGTACTCCTCGTTAGTAGAGAATGAGTCACTTAGTATCCATCTCTCTATCCCTTAACTATGTGCCCGCATAGGTATAGCTATTGGAAAAGCCATGTAAAAGTTAATAAGTATGACCTTACTCTAGGCAAGTAAGGAATCCTCATCCGATAGGGGTTAATATCGGGATTCCATGCCTAGCTCTCATGATCTTTGTCAGTTAACCTAACCCCCCACAAAAGAAATGAAAATGATAAGTGTCTAATTAATGTGATACGCATGTGATTTGATTAAATAAGTCTTCTAAAAGAACGTGTTACTTAGGGTAGGTGGTGGTATGGGACGCTACCTATCCATTGCACTAAGTAGGACCTTCCGAAAGGGAAGACTTGGTGCCAAACCTTCTAAAAGAATGTACTAATTAGGGTAGGTGGTGGTATGGGATGCCATCCTACTCGTTGCACTAAGTAGGCATTCCGAAGGGGAAGCCTTTGGTGTTTTGTTGGGTTTTCTTCTAAGGTCTTGTCTTTGAGTGATGATTCATTCTCCCGAGGCGAGTAAGCCAAACGGGGTAATCTTGAGGATTGCGTGGGTGTGCATTGAAGGAAGTGTTTAGATGTTTCCTTCATGTCTTACCTTAGAGAATCTTGGGCTTATCCTTAGGTAGGAAACTCCTACGGAAATGGACTCATTTCCTCATTTGCAATACTTTGGAAGTTCACCATTGTTGAAGTCTTTAGTTTAACGTAAAGCTTTTAAACTTACTTTAATGTCTAAAAAAAATGGTTCACTGTAAATCTAAGGATATAGTTCACTGTTAAGTGTTTCTTTTGGTCAACTTGTTGTAACGTGCTCAAATCCTTGGGAATCCATTAGGAGCGCTAGTGGGAGTGGTAGTATGGGATGCTACTCTCACATTGCACGTAGTGTGACCTAAGAGACCTATTGGAGGAGAGTACTTATGTGAAATTGTATGCTCGAGTTGGTTCATTGTAAGTTTTGGTGCGCTCCCTGTAAAGTATATCTTTAAGCTAAAATTATGGAAATTCTTCCTTAAGCGTTTAATGATGCTTCTTATGTTTTTTCGTTCATAAGTTCATGAATTTTTTATTAAATTTACATGGAAGCTTATTTTGCTAAAAATGTCCCTTTTTACATGTTTTTGCATATGTCATACTTAGTACATTGTTTGTACTAACCCCATACTTTTATATACCTTATGAGTATAGGTTGGAAGCCTTTTGGAGGATCGGTGTTGAAGCTTGGGAATCCTATCTCTTAAGAATTTGGTATGTCCTCATATATTCGAGGACATAGTTTAGGTTTCTTAGTTTCCTTATTAAGACTTAAATTTGTATTTTTCCTTTTTATTGTAAAGGGCCGTGTCCCTAAGATTCTAAGTTGTGTCTTTAAGTTGGCTTGTGAAGACAAGATTTCCTAGTATTTATTAAAAGACTTATTTTATTATTATTATCGTGAAAAGTGTTAATTCTGCACTACTTTTCATGCTTTATGTTATGAACGAGAGTTGAAGGGATTGTACGAGACCCCAAAGGTTCAAGTACGCCCGGCCACGATTCTAGAGTTAGCCCTAACGTTTAGGGGGTACTTTCGGGTCGTGACAGGGACTATCAACTCCGGATTAGTTATCCTTCCTAGCTTCCATCCCATAGGGATGATTCTTCTTGGGAGCATTGGGATCTAGACCACCCTGAGGAGCTTGATTGACCTCTTTCCCTCTTGCTTTGATGCTAGGGAAGTCCCTATTCTTGTGGCTTTTACTACCACAACTAAAACAACCATTAATTCTGGCAAGACACTTACCCAAATGTTGCTTCCCACAAGTAGCAGACCTAGTCCTCTCAAAAATATGGCCACCACCTTGGGATTTTTGGTTTGGAACCCTACCTTCTTTCCCATGGAAATATTTTGGTGATAGAACCTCTTCTTAGGTTTTTGGTGACTAGAATCATCCTACCTAGGCCTCTTACCCTCTTGCCTTATCTCCCTAATTTTGGATTCTTCAATTTGTTGTGCATACACCATGAGCCTAGAGATATCCATGTCATTAAGAAGTATTGCCATACGACACTATTTCTCCACCGAGATAGACACTCCCATCACAAATTTGTTCATCCTAGCCCTAGGGTTGGCTACCATGGTTGGGGCATATTTAGAGAGTTGGGTGAATTTGAGAGAGTACTCTTGCACACTCATTCCCCCTTGACGAAGGTTCATGAATTCAACCATCTTCTTCTCCCTCCACTCTATGGGAAAGAACCTATCTCGGAAAGCGTCTTTAAACTCCTCCCAATCAACCGGACCATCTCCTAAGGGTATGTCACCCTCCATTGCTCAAACCACACTAGAGCCACAGCCTTGAGTTGGTAAGCGGCTAACTCCGCTTTCTCCCTAGGGGTCACACCCATAGCATCTACCACTTTGAACACCTCATCTATGAAACCTTGTAGATCTTCATCCACCTTAGTGCCATGAAAACTGGGAGGGTTCAGCCTCATGAAATCCCAAATTCTAGAAGGGGGAGTACTAGCATTAGGTTTGAGGTCCAACCCCTTGATTAGCTTGGGCAAAAAGTTATTATTGACGACATAAGCTTGAGCCGTCATGAGTTGGGTCAAATTCATTAGGGCAGCCCTCAACTCTGCAATAGTCATATCTCCTTCAACAAAAGGAGCTTGAGGCATAGGAGGCACATGGGGAACTTGATGCTGTTAAGGTTCTTGAAGGGTAACCTCCTCATTCTCTCCCTCTAGGCCAACAAAAGGAACTTGGTCAACATGGGGAGGGATCCTCTCATTAGCTACACCTCCCTCCTCCTTTGTAGCGGTTGATCTCCTCGTATTCATGTCCTATAAACACAAAGAGAAGAGGTTGAGAAAAGACATATTATAAAACTCAACTATAAGGCGAGACATTATAATAGAGAAGAAAGTATAGCCTCTTGTCCTTGGATGTGGCTTGTGCTACTTTTAGACACAAAACTATTTCCCATAAACTTATGTTCTGATACAAAGTGTGTCACAACCCGAAAGTACCCCCTTGGGTCATGACAGGGCGTACTTGACCCTTTGGGGTCTTGTACAAGCCCTTTAACTATCATTCATTACATAAGACATGAAAAGTAGTGCGGAATTAGAATTTTTCATGACATTTAATATAAAAAGAAATTTTGTCATAAATACTAAGAAAATCTCATCGTCACAAGCCAACTTAAAGACACGACATAAGAAATCTTAGGGACACGACCCTTTACATTAAAAAGAAATACATAATAAGTCTTAACAACAAAACTAAGAAACATAGACTATGTCCTCGAATATATGGGGACATACCAAATCTTGAGAGAGTAGATTTCCCAAGATTCGCCTTCTAGACTTCTTCTTGCTTCCAAACCTATACATATAGAGTATAGAAAGTATGGGGTTAGTACAAAACAATGTACTAAGTATGACATGCAAAAACATGCAAAAAGGGGCACTTTAGTAAAATTAAACTTTCATGCCAATTAAGTCAAATTTTCATAATTTTAGAAGTAAAACAACATAAGGAACATGATTTAACACTTAGAGAACGATTCCCAAACTTTTAGCAAAAAGGTGCATTTTACAGTGAAGTACCCAAATTTTTACAGTAAGCTCTTTGAACATTACAGTGAACTATCCTATTTCCAAAACATTGAACTCCCAAGGTATTTCCAAGAGGAAGTGAACTCATTTCCGTAGGAGTTTCCCTAACCGAGGTTATCCTAAGACTCTCCAAGGTAAGAAATGAAGGAAACTCCCATACACCTCCTTCAATGCACACCAAGGAGATCCTTAAGACTACCCATCATAGGCTTACTCCACTCTGGAGAACAAGTCACCACTCAATAGCAAGACATTAGAAGAACACTCAAACAACACATCAACACTTCCCTTTCGGAATGCCTACTTAGTGAAATGAGTAGATGGCGTCCCATTCCACCACCTACCCTAAGTAGTATACTCTTTTAGATGGCTTGGCACCAATACTCCCCTTTCGGAAGGTCTACTTAGTGCAATGGATATATATTGTCTCATACCACCACCTACCCTAAGTAGTACGTTCTTTTATTAGACTTAGTTCATTCGGTTCAAATGAAACTCACCAAGAACTCCCTTTCAAGAGGCCTACCTAGTGCAATGGATAGATAGCGTCCCATTCCACTTCCTACCCTAAGTAGCACACTCTTTTAGAAGACTTAGCACTTTCATTACTTTTGTGGGGGTTAGATTAACTGACATAGACCATGAGAGCTAGACATGGAATCCCGATATTAACCCCTACCGGATGAGGAATCCACACTTGCCTAGAGTAATATCATTCTCTTAGCTTTTACATGGCTTTCCCAATATCTACACCTATGCGGGCACATAGTTAAGGGATAAGGAGATTGCTACTAACTTACTCATTCTCTACTAACGAGGAGTTCTCATCTCAAGAGGTATATTGGAATACAACATCTCTAACTCATGAAGTGTAACCACCACTTCTTCATATCCTCTCGGTGCAAAGCATAAGTCCCCACGGATTCTCAAGATTTTATAATATAGATTAAGGATAACTAGTGAACACCACATCTGAACTCACGAAGCGTATTCATCCTCCGACCAATATTAGAAAGCTCTTAGGATGTAGTGAGGTTTCTACTAAACACTTCACCTTAACTCACAAAGATGTTCACCCCAAAACTCCCCTTTTTACTTAACTTAGCTTCATTCATTTCATTTAAGTATGTCTGTGTGCGCTGGTGAACAGACCTTGCATATAAGCATCATTTCATTTACATTAACTTCTACACATACTTTAGACCTTCATTCATAACATCACACACTTTACATGCTTCACATAATCATATAATTCATTTAGGCATAATCTAAGCAAAACATGCTATTCAAGCTGCATAATACACGATACAAGAACTGTCTTCATTATCACTCCATTTCACATATTAGGCCTTCAAAGCCACACTTACAATACATACTAAGTATAACTAAATTCATCAAGTAAACACCGCCACCAAAAAGGTGGACCGTACCACTCAAGAGAAATTCATAAAGAGAGTTAACAATGAAACCAACTTACCATTATTCCAAAGCCTTAAAACCTATTTACAATTTTAATCAACAATTCATCATAATATATCCCTTAGGGCTGTAGCTAAACAATAATATCGACACAAGGAAACCAAAGTTCAAAGACCACAAAATCATGCTCATTTAACCCATTCCTTAAGCCAAAATTTGATAAAAAGCTTTAACATGTTTTCATTGAAGTTTCAGCATTAAAAGCATCAACTAACATTAGAAACGTCATTTTTAAATCATTCAAAACGTTTTCATGGAAGACCCATATTTAAAGTTGAAGATAGAGGAAACTAGGGTTGGAAACCCTGTTTGAAAATTCATTAGAAGTGACTCCTTGAATGGAAGATAGTTCAAGGATGGATACCATACCTTAAGTAGAAGAAACCCCAATGATGATGAAGAACTCTACCATCAACAGCCCTCCTAGCTCCTTCTTGACTTCTAGCTTCTATAGAGTTTGAGAGAGAGTTCTAAGAGAGAGGGGTTTTGGGTTTTAGGAAATCAGGTCTAAAATTAGGTCTTAGGGTTTGTACCACTTTGATATACCGAATAAAACCTAAAATAAACGTCCATTGTTCATAAATTACTTGGGGGGAATTTACCAAACACCCCAAGCCTTGGCAGAAAAAGTGCAGCTTTCACAGGCACCATCAATGATTCCTAACGGACGAACCGTTTCCCAATCGACTCCCTATTTGTAGGGGTTGGTCGATTGGGACCTACATTATTATTTGATCAAGCTTTCAAAATGTGCATGGCCAATCGACGCCCAAGGTAGACGGGCCATTGTTTGACCAACAGTCCATCCCTTGTGGCCGTCGTTCGGTCTTTGCTTGGCAGCTTCTTGCCAAGATATGAGGTCCTCTTCTAGGGACCCTCATGGGTCTTAGGTGGGGTCGTACCCAACATTACAACCCCAAACATAGTCGTCTAGGTATTAGGAATATCGCACAGCAATTTCAAGCAAAACGAACACGTAAAACTCACTCAAATACATGAGAACACACAAGCACTATCTAAGGCATATCTTCCGAACATCATGAACGTTAATGGACGTTTTACTTCCAAATTTAACCAAACTTCACACACTGCCTAAGGAAACTAATATAACTCATTTTATAACAAAATTAAATAAAGAAACAATCACGAAGCTCTAGTTCACCTTAGTTCATTTTAGGGTGTTACACTTGAAACCCTACACCGAAAGAAAGTGGACTACTTGCCAAGGTAGTACCAAAACATGAACATAGAATTCTAGGTTGATCCACTAGTTAGTATTCCTATGGGGGCAACATTGTTCAAGAACTAGGAGATATGCTTGGGACCCTCTTTATGCACATTGCATTATAGTCTCCAATCCATGAGTACAATAGTGAACCTACCTTCCCTCTTGGGAAAGGACACTCCTCTCTACTAGTTAACTCGGTGCTAAGCTAGAGTCCCTTTTGAAATGTCTTTCTTTAACAATCATAACTTAGTTTATATCATAGGAGAATAGCTCCTTTTATAGTCATAGTCATTATCTCAATAGCAATTGCATGAGACCATCCTTTCAATACAACCCTCAAACGTGAGATTAACACATTAACATCATCATATCATAGTAAGGCACATAGGTATTTAATAACCAACTTTATATCAATACATCTTAATCATTATCTCACATTCCAGATAATCAATACACTTAAATAACAGCATCATGACAACACCTAATTAATTCAATCACAAGATATACTTCAATTGAACATCATCACCAAGTAAAAGAAATCATTATTGAAGTAAAGGTTGAATTCACAAAGACTTACCCAATCTCCTTCAAAATCCCTCATCCATGGTCTTACCATCAACCAATAAATTTCATCCAATAATAGGTGTAATAACATCATTAAATAGTAATTAACAAAATAACTAGGTCAATTGCATCAATACAATTCAAGTCTACACTAGTTAATAACCTAGGGTTAGGGAATTTGGGTCAATTCATGATCTATTCCACATACTCAGTTCAATCATCAAGAACTACTATAATTGAACAATAATACATAATAATATAATCATAATAATCAAATTAAACTATAGAAAATAAAATTTAGTAGATCAAATTCGGAATAGGAAGAAACCCATATGAAATCATCTCTTTGAAAACCAATTCTGGAAGAACTCTTTCGGGAAGGGAGTCCCAAAGGTGAAGAGTTCCCACACCTTGATATTACTTGAAGATTAATGGAGAAAAGTTGACTTCTTGAATCCCTAGAAACTTTAGACCTTGTCATTCAATGGAGTCTTCTTAGGGAGAGAGAAAGTAGAGAGAAGATCAATTTGTGTTTTGGGAATTGGAGGGTGTTAAGTTGGTTTTAGGCTTAGAGTAGTTTATATAGTTACTTAACTAAGCTAATTAACCACCCCTTAATCTATAATTAAACCCTTAACTAACTACTTAATTAAATGAACCAAATAAAACATAACAGGACAAGTGCAGGCCAGACCTACGAGACCCCGACCTACGGGCCGTAGGTCAATCGACGGCCTCACCCCCAACCGTCCTGCACAACCGTTGTTTTTGTCAGAAAGTTGTCATTTGGCAACTTTTGGAAAAGTTTCTAAGTGTTGGTCGATGGAGGCATCGACACCCCGTCGATCCACCTACGCCTCGTCGCCTGCAACTCGTAGGTAGACACTACCTGAATGCAGCTTCTTGACCAAAATGGAAGGGTCCTCCTCAAGGACCCTTTGGGTGGTCACTAGGGAGTCGTACCTAGAATTTTTGACCTTAAACATATTTTAGTACTATTTTGATACCCTTTCACCAATTTTCATCAATTTCTGACTCTTAAAACCTTGTGAAATAAGCTAAGATACACAAGCACTCCTTTCACTAGTCTTTGAACGTCATGGATGGTTCTTGACGTTTTGACTCTAATACTTCATAAATGACCTATATATATTAGTTTTGACATTAAAACAGTATTACAAATCTTATACACTCATATGAGGTTGTAGATTAGGTTTTAGACTTTCAGAGTATTACAAGCATGTTGAGTTTTGTAAGGTTTGGACATCAAACATCCAAGAACGTCCAAGACGTTTGAAGTTAGCCTTTGGATGTCCTTGTGTGTTGGTGTGTGTATTAGCATGTTACGTGTTCTTTTGTGTTGAATTTGATTGGAGGTGTTCCTAAGACCTTGACGTGCATGTTTAGGGGTTTAACGTCCGGGAATGACTCAACCTAGGACACACAAGGGTCTAGAAGAGGACCCCAAGTCTTATAAAATAGGAGGATGGTTTATTTAGGTTTATTTGGGTATTTTAAGAGTATATAAGTCATTAAAATCTTATTTAGATCCTAGCACCTAGATCAAAACCATTTCCCTCCCAAAGTTTCTTCAAGAAGCCTCCATGAGAGCTCAAGATGAAGATGGAGCTTGATGATTGATCTTCAATGGACTTTCTTATTCAATTCCTTTTGTATTCTTCTAATAAATTATGGGAGTTCTTTATCTAAGGATTTTTATCACCATAGAGTCAATTTCAAAGATGATTTTCAAAGATTTCAAAAAGATGAAAAGTCCAATTTCTACTCTAAGTCATGGGTTCTTGCATGAAACTTTTTCAAACCTTAAGATATGATATTATTGATGTATAATTGATGTTTTACAATGAAAATCTCCATGAACCCTTGACCTTATAAAATATCTATATTTGGCTATGTTATGGGTGAATTGACGATGGCTTAATAGTAATGAAATTCATGTGTAGATTGCTTAGGGCTATTGATTTATGTATAGATCATGATTGTATGGTTTATAGGCTGCCTTAATTTAATTATATGAATGTTGGTTATTGTTGGATTCATTGTATATTGAGCTTATTGGATTGAATTGGTGATCATGGCTATTGGTAAGAGTCTTTGAGTATTGAGTTTGTTGATTTGGTTATGGATTGAAGTTGTGAGATTGATTGGTGGTATGCTGCCCTAAATCTCTTTATATTTTGTAGTATAACTCTTGTATTATAATTATAATTGGTATGGTGCACTTAGGTTGTCGGTGCTTATGTGATATAATTATAAATAATGTGGCCTTGTCGGCATTACTTTATGAATTGTGGATAATATGGCCTTGTCGGCATTACTTTTTGAATTGTGAATCAATGTGGCCTTGTCGGCAACACTTTATGTATTATGTTATTTATCATGTATAACTTCTCTATGTGATCATTGTAAATGTCTTTATGACTTGTATATATATGTGAAGTTAAAATATGTGTTCTTCTATGTACTTATATGTGATCATGATAGGCTATAGTGATGTATTATTTGTGTACACTTTAAGTGAAGAGTGAATCTCTCTAGTTGACTATATGAGACTTGTGATGACTTATGTTGGTGATTCTATAGTAAGTGTGTAGGGTGACTTGTAAGTATTCTTAGTTGACCCTATGTGCTTCTTGAATGATATGCTATATGTGATATGGTGAAGTATGTGGGTGTCTTGTTTAGGTAGACTGTGTCCCTTACTTGATACATGTAAAAATGTGAATATGTGATTCCTTGACTTGGTAGGCTAGAGCACCCTTGTCTTGTATGAATATGTGTGTTACAACCCGCAAGTACACCCTAGAAGTTAGGGCAACCCTTAGGTCGAAACAAGGCATACTCGACCTTTTGAAGGTCTTGTACCAGCCTCTTAGATATCATTCATTACATAAGACATGAAAATTAGTGTGGAAATTTAAAATTTTCACGACAAATAATAATAAGGAAAAACATCTTTTATAAATACTAAGGATAATCTCTTCGTCGCAAGGTGACTTAAAGACACGACATATATATCTTAGGGAGACGACCCTTTACATTGAAAGGAATACATAATAAGTCTTAACAAGTCTTAAAAGAAGAAACTAATGAAACATAGACTATGCCCTCGAATATATGAGGACATACTTAGTCTTGAGAGAGTCGATTCCCAAGCTTGCCTTCTACCCTTCAACTCTGCTCCAACCTATACCTATAAAGTATAGAAAAGTATGGGGTTATTACAAATATTGTACTAAGTATGACATTATGCAAAATCATGCAAAAAGGGACAATTTAGTTGAAACATAAAAGTCATGCTATTTTGATAAAAACCTCATGAATTAAGTTATAAAACATCATATAATATCATCATTTAGCACATAAGGTAAACCTTCAATTTTTCTTAACATAGGAATATACTTACAGTAAACCCAAAATCACACATGAACTACTACTATACTAAGTTGTCCAAAGGCTCCCCTAAGTAAGACATAAGGAGATCACCCATACAACCTCCTCAATACCTACTCAGAGATCCTGAAGACTACTAGGGATAGGCTTACTTCATTTCATTTACATGAGTCACCATTCATTATCAAAGACACTATAGAAACACACATATACTTAGGATCTTCACATAAGAACCATCCTCCAAGACAACTCCCAAGTCATACTTAGTGCAATGTGAAATTAGCATCTAATACTACTACTCCCACTTAGTGTTCCTGAGGAATTACCTTAGACTAGGCACATCACATTCATCACATAAATAGCTTTTAGTCATACAATAACATAATATCAACATGCTTCCTTAACATTAGACATAAAGTCAGATTACTTTCAATTGCATCATATAATGACCCATTCATACATTTCATATAAGGACACACCAAGACTCCCTCCAAATGTCTATTTACGCAATGGATAGGCAGCGTCCCATGCCACCATCAACCTTAAGTAGTACACCCTTAAGAGGACATAGTTCATTACATACAATTGTGGGGGTAGCTTTAACCGACATAGACCATGAGAGCTTGACATGGAATCCCGGTACTACCCTTACTGGATGACGGATCCCTAATTGCCTAAGGTAGGGTCATATTCTTTAGCCTTTACATGGATTCTCCAATAGCTACACCTATGCGAGCGCATAGTTAAGGGATAAGGAGATTGCTACTAAGTAACTCACTCTCTACTAACGAGGAGCACCTATCTCAAGAGGTACATTCGACATAAAGTCAAATATCACTTAAATTTTAGCAATTATAATCGGGGAACAAGTCCGCGCTGCGAAGCTACTCCTAGAAGACTTTGGAAAAAAAATTTCGACAGGAAAGTGGGCAATCTGGGTGCGACGCGCCTGTTTTTCACCAAGGCACAAACCCAACTGCCTTGGCAGCTTGCTTGGGCAAAGTTCGGGTTTCCTTCGTGGACCTCTAGGGTATTCCTTACAGGGTCGGACCTAGAATTTTCAACCCTAAATACTACATATTACCTAAGTAAAGTCATTTTACAAGTTTTAGACTCCATACAACATATTAAAACACATACAACATACAAGGGCGCACTAGTCACAAACATAAGGCTAATTTCCGAATGTCATAGACGTTCTTGTTCATTTGACATCCAGAACATCCCATATCTTATACACTACCTAATAACATCATTATAAACCATTTAAGGACTTTAAAAACCTCAACAACACATGCTAGGCTCTAGTTCAACCTAGTTCATTTCGAGGGTGTAACAATGATATGAACATTTCTCATCTCATGGTTCAATCTCAACAAGTGGAAGAGACTAGGGTTAATAGGAAGAGTAGAGATTCAAATAGGGTAAAGTATTTTAATGGTGGTTCTTCAAAGGGAAGGCTTGATATCCAAGACAAGCCTAAGTTCAAGAAGAGGTTCTCTAATCAAGGTCCTTCCAAGTTCCCTAAGGCTCGTGATGACAGGGTGTCTAACCCTAAGCCTAAAAAGGGAAGGAGTACTTGTTCACAAAACAAGAATCCTACTTGTGACAAGTGTCGAAAAGGTCACTTTGGTGAATGCTTAGTTAGAACGGGCAACTGTTTTAGTTGTGGTAAAAGTGGGCATAAAGATTGAGATTTCCCAAATTTGAAGGGGAAAGACAAGGGGAGTGGACAAGAAAGTGGTTCTAATGTTGATGCTCCGAAGAAGAATCGCTTATATGCTCTCCGCTCTAGGGGTGAGCAAGAGACTTCTCTCGATGTGTTGACCGGTATGTTGAAAGTCTTTTCTATTGATGTATATGTTTTACTTGATCCCGATGCTAATTTGTCATTTGTTAGTCCTCTAGTAGATAGTTCGACATTTTTCCCGATATCTTGAATGAACCTTTTATGGTGACTACCCAGTGGGTGAGTCGGTTATTGCTAATAGAGTATATAGAAATTGTCCTATAATGTTACCCAATAGAGTTACTCATGTGGAGTTAGTAGAACTCGATATGGTTGATTTTGATGTTATTTTGGGTATGGATTGGTTGCATGCTTGTTTCGCTTCCATAGATTCTAGATCAAGGGTGGTGAAGTTTATCTTTCCAAATGAACCCTTATTAGAATGGAAGGGGGGAAATTCTATTCCTAGAGGTCGTATTATTTCTTATTTGAAAGCTTGTAAGATGATCTCTAAAGTATGTTTATACCATATTGTGAGAGTCAAAGATTTAGAATCCGAGATTCCTCCTATTCAGTCGGTCCCCGTAGTGAGAGAATTTCCAGAGGTCTTTCCTAATGATCTTCCTAGTATTCCTCCTGAGCGGGAAATTGATTTTTGTATTGACTTGCTACCGGATACAAATCCCATTTCAATTCCTCCTTATCGGATAGCTCCGGCCGAATTGAAAAAGTTTAAGAGTCAACTCAAATATCTACTAGACAAGGGTTTCATTCGGCGTAGTATTTCTCCATGGGTGCTCCAATATTGTTTGTGAAAAACATGGATGGGTCCCTTAGAATGTGTATCGATTATCGTCAACTTAACAGAGTCACAATAAAGAATAAATATCCTCTCCCTCGGATTGATGATTTATTTGATCAACTGCAAGGTGCGAGTTACTTTTGCGAGATTGACTTGAGATCGGGATATAACCGACTTAGAGTGAGAGGTGAAGATATTCCCAAGATGGCATTTCGGACTAGATATGATCACTACGAGTTCTTAGTAATGTCCTTTGGTCTCACTAATGCTTCGGCGGAGTTTATGGACCTAATGAATAGGGTGTTTCGAAGTTACCTAGATTCATTTGTCATTGTCTTCATTGACGACATCTTTGTATATTCAAAAATGAGGGTGATCATGTCATGACCCAACCTGATGGGCCGTTACTAGTGCCCGTTTTGGACACTCATAAACAAACCTGCTAAGTATAACCAACTGAAACTAAGACAATATGGAATTTAATCAAATCAAGCCAACCCCAACGCCAAATAATATATATAAAGTGGATCTACCCCATAAGGAGTCATAACCATTCAACCGTAACAATATACGCGAGCCGACAAGGCCGCCACTATCCAAAGCATACTAGCATACGCAAGCCGACAAGGCTGCCACTACACAATACACAATGATGTACGCAGCCGACAAGGCTGCCCCTGAACAAGCGGACATCCCAAACAAACCATGTCTAGACCATCATCCAAAACATATATATACAACCCACATAATGTTTACAGACCTCTAAGATTATAGTAGTGAAACTCGATGGGACAGGGCCCCGCCGTACCCATAGATAAGCAAAAGACTACATAGAAAGTTATGTACCAAAACGACTGGGCTCCGAAACAGTGGAGCTCTCCCAATCAGCTGAGTAGATATCCTAGGCGGAAGGATCACCAAACTGTGTGTCTACACCTGCGGGCATGAAACGCAGCCCCCCGAGGAAAGGGGGTCAGTACGGACAATGTACTGAGTATGTAAAGCATAAGGTAAAGATGACAGGATACCAACATGATAAGTCGAAACATGATATCGCTACACATGTACCTTATAAGTGAAAATCATGCATATCTTTAACATATAAGGTGCCCAGCTTCCCTAGTAAGGGACTCGGCAAAATAATCATCATATATATACATCATACGTACCCGGCCCTCTAGTGAGGGACTCGGTGAAATAGTCATCACATCATCTCCGTTATCCTCATCATCATAACCATCCTCATCACCAATCATATATATAATATACATACCCGGCCCTCTAGTGAGGGACTCGGTGATATATTCAAGAAACTCCGCACGAACATTACCCAGCCCGGGACTCGGTGGAATGATAAATGACTCTATGCACGAGCAGAACATTATGAGAAACCATATGCAATTAAAATCATTTCTTATAACTCAATAGAACAATTAACGTGAACCAGCAAGGAGTATTACCAAAGATTAACGTTTTGTCAAGATTATGAACCTTTAACACGATATGAAAACGAAAAATCTCAATGACTCTAAGAAGCTCTACCATAGATATGAGGAATCACCATAGCCTTAGACATAGCCGATATATAGAAGAATAGTTTGTAGAAGCAAGAATATACGTCACCTAGACACTCTAAAAGTAAGTGTCAAACCTGTCCGTCATTCTCTCATTTTTAAAAGTCATGCCAAACATAGAAAGAAAGGATAGCGTTACATACCGTATAGTCGAGCCGCACGACCAATATTTACTGCCCAAGCTATTAATCTATAACAAGAAACAAGCGTGCCGCAATTAGAGAGACGTCGCGCTTTACCACTTATTCTAAGCTAGCTAATAATCTAACGAAAATCCGGCAGCACTTCCCCTATTTTCCTTACTTCGTCCCAATCCGACAACAACCCAAATTATCCACAGCAATACCAATAACACATATAACCCAACGAATCATATTAAACATTCCCCCCTAAAACAGCTCCGTCTCGGCAACCATAGTAACGAAACAACAACACACCGAGCAATAACTCATTTTATAATTCGCAACACATCTACCTTATCGTATTCATCCCTTGGAGTATATACCCATAATCAAATTAACATATACATAACTCCAAAACAGAATTTCCCACATTTTGATTTAATCAAAACAGCCCAAACACTAACGTAACACCACTAATCCGATTATGGTTTCCGATCATACTTAGCATAATCAATAACTAAAACGAATTTTCTAAGCTACTGGTCACACCCCCTTCTTAACATTAATGGCTAATTAACAAAGGCATTCTAAAGAATTAACACACCAATCAAAGAGATTACTAACCAAATTCCTTGAAGCTGCTGGCCGAGAGTTTCATGGCTGGTTTTCTCCTTTTTCATGGCTGCCTAAGCTAAGTTGAAGAAGATGATATATTTGCTGTCATTTAACCACTTCATTCATTATATGAAGTGGAGACAGCACCCCACTACACTTCCCACTAAGCCTAGCTCCCATCTGATTTCCTTTAATGCCTTGAGTGGTGGGGCCCTCCACTTAATTAATTTAATCCCAAACAGCCCCTAATTAATCCCTTACTTAAAGTTAATGACAATATGATTTCCTTTAATCACTTGGAACTTAATGACAATCTGATAATGCCCAAAATACAGCACTCTAAACTCATAATGCCCGTATCAGGTCCGGAATGCCGTCTTTGGAATATCTGCCTCCCTTACTCGCACCTGATGATAACCTGACCGCAAGTCTACCTTTGAAAAACACTTAACAACCTACAACTGGTCAAATAGATCGTCAATCCTTTGGAGGGGATACCTGTTCTTTACTGTTACTTTGTTCAGCTGCCTATAATCAATACACATCCGCAGCGACCCATCCTTCTTCCTCACAAACAGTACCGGTGCTCCCCAAGGTGACGTACTAGGCCCGATGAAGCCCTTTTCTAGCAAATCTCTCAATTGCTCTTTCAACTCTTTCAACTCAGCAGGTGCCATTCTATAAGGAGGTATAGATATAGGCTGGGTATCTAGCAGTACATCTATAGTAAACTCTATCTCTCGTTCTGGAGGAAGGCCTGGAAGCTCCTCTGGGAATACATCGGGAAATTCATTAACTACCGGGACTGATTGAAGAGTCGGTGCCTCTGCCTTTATGTCATGCACCCGAACCAGATGATAAATATAGCCTTTTCTAACCATCTTCCTGGCCTTAAGGTATGAAATAATCTTACCTTTCGGCGATACTGTACTCCCCTTCCACTCTATAATCGGTTCCCCTAGAAATTAAAATCGAACTATCTTTCCTCTGCAATCAACATTAGCATAGCAAGCAGCCAACCAATCCCTGCCCATGATAATATCAAACTCAATCATATTTAACTCTATTAGATCTGCTACGGTACGACGACTATATATAACCACTGAACAATTCTTATATACTCGCGTAGCTATGACAGAATCTCCTACAGGTGTAGCTACCTCAAATGGTTCTATCAACTCAGACTCTATTCCGATCCTACTAGCAACGAAGGGGGATATAAATGATAAGGTGGAACCTGGGTCTATCAATGCATACACACTTCGGGAGAATAGTGATAATATACCTGTGATCACATTAGGTGATGCCTCCTGATCCTGCCTACTAGTCAAAGCATATATGCGGTTTGAGGGACCGCTAGAACTGGGAGCTCCACCACGACCTCTACCATGGCCTGCTGGCGCCTGAATACCCTGCCCCGTAGGGCGCATAGCCACAGAAGAAGATGAACCAGCAACGGACCCAGTAGGCTGTGCCATACCACCGGCACTACCTCTAAAGGGACACTCCCTCATAGTATGACCCTGACGGCCGCAAGAAAAACACGAACCTGTAATCCAATGACATTCCACAGGATGGGACCTACCACAGCGAGAACAGCGAGGCAAAGGTGGTCTCGACTGGCTCAAACTCCTGCCCATCTGTGACCCTGCCGCCTTAGAGCTCTGACCAGTTTTCGAATATCCCGTACGATCGAACCCCCTACCCATGAAACGTGGGGGTGCACTCTGTGCTGGCTGGGAAGAAAATCTAACATGCTGCTGAGACTGCCCGCCTCGAAACTCGTCAGGATAACCTGCTGATCTAGCCCTCTTATGCTGGCCTCTATTATAATCTCTTTCTGGCTGACGTCCCTGGTGCCGATCCTCTACCCCCTGTGCATATGCCTGCACCCGAGCAATGTCCATACCTGACTAAAGAGTCACTGCCATACAACCGTCAATCAGATAACGATCCAATCCCATCACATAACAATGTACCCTGTCTGCCATATCAGCCACAATAGTAGGCGCATGCCTAGCCAATGAATCAAACTCGAGGCTATACTCTCGAACGCTCCTACCATTCTGCCTCAAACACAAGAATCTATCGACTCTAGCTCGTTTCATCTTGGAGGCAGGAAGTGGCCCTGGAAAGCCTCCACAAATTCATCCCATAACGTTAGAAGAGCACCCTCACCCCTAGATAACTCCTAAGACTCATACCAATTAATAGCTACATCCCGCAAACGATACGTAGCCAACTCAACAGACTCGGTCTCCGAAGCCTTGATTATCCTCAATGTACGCTGCATCTGACGAATAAACTCTTGCGGATCATCCTGGGGCCTTGATCCAAAGAACTCTGGAGGATTACAACTTAAAAAGTCACGAGCCCTTAAGCTATCAGATCTGTCCGCATGATCAACTCCTAGTCCATGCCTGCGAGCCTGACCTGCCACTAATCTAGTCAACAACTGAACCGCATCTCTCATGGCCCTATCCTCCGCCCTGGCTGAGGAGCTGGAGGTTCAGGTGTTGGGGCTTTGGGGGCTGGTGGTGGTGTCCCCCGAACTGGAGCTGCTGCTGCTCTAAGCTCCTCTGGCGGTGGTGGTGTAGAAGAGCTCTCCGACTGGAGCACAATACCAGGCATAGACTAGGCACGGGCCCTAGTAACTCTCCGAGTCTGACTAGTACCTTCTGCTACCGATTTGCCCTTCTGGGCGGCTGTCGCTTTCTTTGGAGGCATAGCTAAAAATGCAGGGATTCGTTAGAGAGGGATTATCCTATTATTATAGCTCTATCGCACGATCTAGAATAAGAAGAAAGGATAACATCCTAAATGTCCTGTAGCTTCCTATTTATAGATGTGGTGCACAACACACCGATAAACAGGACTCTACTAGACACGGTCTGTAGACACTTCCGAGGAAGAACGGCTCTGATACCACTTTTGTCACGACCCAACCCGATGGGCCGTGACTAGTGCCCGTTTTGGACACTCATAAACAAACCTGCTAAGTATAACCAACTGAAACTAAGACAATATGGAATTTAATCAAATCAAGCCAACCCCAACGCCAAATATATATAAAGTGGATCTACCTCATAAGGAGTCATAACCATTCAACCGTAACAACATACGCGAGCCGACAAGGCCGCCACTATCCAAAGCATACTAGCATACGCAAGCCAACAAGGCTGCCACTACACAATACACAATGATGTACGCAGCCGACAAGGCTGCCCCTGAACAAGCGGACATCCCAAACAAACCATGTCCAGACCATCATCCAAAACATATATATACAACCCACATAATGTTTACAGACCTCTAAGAGTATAGTAGTGAAACTCGATGGGACAGGGCCCCGCCGTACCCATAGATAAGCAAAAGACTACATAGAAAGTTATGTACCAAAACGACTGGGCTCCGGAACAGTGGAGCTCTCCCAATCAGCTGAGTAGATATCCTAGGCGGAATGATCACCGAACTGTGCGTCTACACCTGCGGGCATGAAACGCGGCCCCCCGAGGAAAGGGGGTCAGTATGGACAATGTACTGAGTATGTAAAGCATAAGGTAAAGATGACAGGATACCAACATGATAAGTCGAAACATGATATCGCTACACATGTACCATATAAGTGAAAATCATGCATATCTTTAACATATAAGGTGCCCAGCTTCCCTAGTAAGGGACTCGGCAAAATAATCATCATATATATACATCATACATACCCGGCCCTCTAGTGAGGGACTCGGTGAAATAGACATCACATCATCTCCGTCATCATCATCATCATAACCATCCTCATCACCAATCATATATATAATATACATACCCGGCCCTCTAGTGAGGGACTCGATGACATATGCAAGAAACTCCGCATGAACATTACCCAGCCCGGGACTCGGTGAAATGATAAATGACTCTATGCACGAGCAGAACATTATGAGAAACCATATGCAATTAAAATCATTTCTTATAACTCGATAGAACAATTAACGTGAACCAGCAAGGAGTATTACCAAAGATTAACGTTTTGTCAAGATTATGAACCTTTAACACGATATGAAAACGTAAAATCTCAATGACTCTAAGAAGCTCTACCATAGATATGAGGAATCACCATAGCCTTAGACATAGCCGATATATAGAAGAATAGTTTGTAGAAGCAAGAATATACGTCACCTAGACACTCTAAAAATAAGTGTCAAACCTGTCCGTCATTCGCTCATTTTTAAAAGTCATGCCAAACAAAGAAAGAAAGGATAGCGTTACATACCGTATAGTCGAGCCGCACGACCAATATTTCCTGCCAAAGCTATTAATCTATAACAAGCAACAATCGTACCGCAATTAGATAGACATCGCGCTTTACCACTTATTGTAAGCTAGCTAATAATCTAACGAAAATCCGGCAGCACTTCCCCTATTTTCCTTACTTTGTCCCAATCCGACAACAACCCAAATTATCCACAGCAATACTAATAACACATATATCCCAACGAATCATATTAAATAGTCCCCCCCAAAACTGCTCCGTCTCGGCAACCATAGTAACGAAACAACGACACACCGAGCGATAACGCATTTTATAATTCGTAACACATCTACCTTATCGTATTCATCCCTTGGAGTATATACCCATAATCACATTAACATATACATAACTCCAAAACAGAATTTCCCACATTTTGCTTTAATCAAAACAACCCAAACACTAACACAACACCACTAATCCGATTATGGTTTCCGATCATACTTAGCACAATCAATAACTAAAACGAATTTTCTAAGCTACTGGTCACAACCCCTTCTTAACATTAATGGCTAATTAACAAAGGCATTCTAAAGAATTAACACACCAATCAAATAGATTACTAACCAAATTCCTTGAAGCTGCTGGCCGAGAGTTTCATGGCTGTTTTTCTCCTTTTCCATGGCTGCCTAAGCTAAGTTGAAGAAGATGATATATTTGCTGTCATTTCACCACTTCATTCATTATATGAAGTGGAGACAGCACCCCACTACACATCCCACTAAGCCTAGCTCCCATCTGATTTCCTTTAATGCCTTGAGTGGTGGGGCCCTCCACTTAATTAATTTAATCCCAAACAGCCCCTAATTAATCCCCCACTTAAAGTTAATGACAATCTGATTCCCTTTAATCACTTGGAACTTAAAATAAAATCTCATTCTCCAGACTTACATCGACTAGCTCATGACGCGCACTACGTATAAAAATACGAGGCGTAACAGATCAAATGGACAATTAGAGGGTGGTTTGAGAAGTGCTTAAGCAACACCAATTGTTTGCCAAGTATAGCAAATGTGATTTTGGTTGAGGTCGGTAGGTTTCTTGGTCATATCATCTCTACTGAAGGTGTAGAGGTTGATCCAAGAAAGACAAAGGGGTGAAAAATTGTCCTAGACCTTTGGCTCCTACGGATATTAAGAGTTTCTTAGGCCTAGATGGTTACTATAAAAGGTTTTTAGATGGGTTTGCATCCATTGATTCCCGTTTGACAACCTTGACTCAAAAGAATGTTAAATTTGAGTGGTCGGAGGCATGTGAAAAGGGCTTCAAAATGTTGAAGGATAGGCTTACCACTGATCCAGTATTGACCCTACCGGAGGGTACTAAGGGTTTTGTGGTATATTGTGATGCATCCCGAGTCGGGTTGGGGTGTGTTCTTATGCAATATGGCAAATTTATAGCCTACGCTTCTAGCCAACTCAAATTTCATGAGAAGAATTATCCGACTCATGACCTTGAGTTAGCGGTCGTGGTATTTGCCTTGAAAATATGGAGGCATTATCTCTATGGGGTTCATGTTGATGTGTATACGGACCATAAGGGTCTTGAATATGTATTCACTAAAAAGGAGTTGAATATCCGACAACAGAGATGGTTAGAGTTGTTGAAAGACTATGACGTGAGTGTTCTCAATCACCCTGGCAAGGCTAACATGGTGGCGGACGCTCTAAGTCATTTGTCCATGGGAAGTGTGTCTCATGTGGAAGAAGCCAAGAGAAACCTAGTGAAAGATGTTCATAGGTTGGCTCGTTTAGGAGTTCGAATTGAATATTCTCCAAATGGTAGTGTTGTGGTACATCATAACTCCAAGTCATCTTTGGTGGTTGACGTGAAGTCTAAGTAACACCTTTATTCTTTATTGATGGAGTTGAAAGAATCGGTTCTTGGAAAAATGAATGAGTCATTCTCCCGGGGGGGGGGGGGGTTATGAGGTATCAAGGGAGATTATGTGTGCCTAATGTGGATGATTTGAGGAATAGGATCATTGAGTAAGATCATGGAGCCCGTTACTCTATTCATCCGGTAACTACAAAGATGTACCATGACCTTAGAGAAGTGTTTTTGTGCGATGGCCTAAAAAGGGACATCGCGGAGTTTGTTGCAAAGTGTCCCAATTGCCAACAAGTGAAGGCCGAGCACCAAAAGCCTAGTGTTTTACAACAAGAAATAAAAACTCCTACTTGGAAGTGGGAAGATGTTAACATGGATTCCGTAGTCGGATTGCCTCGAACTCAAAAGCAATATGACTCTATATTGGTGGTAGTGGATAGATTGACCAAATCCGCTCATTTTATTCCCATTAAGTCTACCTATTCGGCGGCAGATTATGCAAAGATATATATTGAAAAGATGGTGAGTCTTCATGGGGTTCCTTTGTCCATTATATCGGATAGAGGTGCTCAATTTACATCTATGCTTTGGAGGTCTTTTCAAAGAGGTTTGGGTACTCAAGTGAAGTTGAGCACCGCTTTTCATCCTCAAACGGATGGTCAAGTGGAGCATACTATTCAAACTCTTGAAGATATTCTTAGCTATTGTATCATTGACTTTAAGGGAAATTGGGATGAGCATTTGCCTTTGGTGGAGTTCTTATATAACAATAACTTTCATTCATCCATATCTATGGCTCCTTTCAAGCGTTGTATGGTAGGAGGCGTAGATCTCCTATTGGTTGGTTTGAGGTTTGCGAGTCTTCACTTCTTAGTCCCGATTTTATGTATAAGAACTTAAAGAAAGTTCATATCATAAGGAACCGTTTACAAACAGCCTATAGTCGACAAAGGTCTTATGCCGATCATAGGAGAAGAGACCTTGAATTGTAAGAGGGTGATAAGGTGTATTTTAAAATTTCGCCTATGATAGGGGTTGTTAGATTTGGCAAGAAATGGAAGTTAAGTCCTCGTTATGTGGTTCCCTATGAAAATTTGCAAAGGTTTGGCAAAGTTGCATATGAATTGAAACTTCCTAGTGAACTATCTTCGGTTCATCTGGTTTTTCATGTATCCATTCTTATGAAGTGCATTGGTAATCCCTAGTCCATTCTTACTATCAAAGTTCTTGGTGTAAAAGAGAACCTCTCCTATGAGGAGGTTCCGATTGAAATCCTTGATCGTTAAGTGAAGAGGTTGTGGAACAAAAAGGTGGCCTCCGTAAAAGTGTTATGGAGAAATCACCTAGTTGAGGGAGCAACATGGGAGGCCGAGGCCGACATGAAGTCCCATTATCCTCATCCCTTTCCTAACGAAGGTTAGTTGTTCTTACTAGTAATGAACAATAATGAGTCGCTTTGAATTTGACTTGTTTGCAAAATTGTGCATGTTTAAGGTAAATGGGTTTATGCTAAAATGAACTACCATGGAAAAATGCTCTTTTGCTTGATTTGCACTATTGGTGTATTTGGTATGTTGTTGTCTTCAGAAAATGATATTGAGCATTTTAATATGTTGAGAAACGAATTTTATGATTTGGAACACTTATGTGTGAAAGTTGATGTTTTTGATTACTTGTGTAAATGCCATGATTATGTGTTGAATGAATTTGTGAAACACTCCTTGAGCTGTAACTCACGTCAAGTATATTGCTTTTTGGCCTGCTAGTCTTGAGTCTATCCTTTCCCTTTTAAAATTTTAGTGTCATTCGGGGACGAATGTTCCTAAGGGGGGATAATGTCACACTTCGAAAAGTCAAGACCTAACCTAGAGCCTCAAAAGCTTATCTAAGGTTTATAATACTTTTTTAAGACCTAAATTAATGTTTAAAAGTCATCCAAGAAGTTTTAGAGCCAAGACGTGAAGGAACGTCCATGACGTCCGGAAATTAGCTAAATTGAACTGGTGGATGTCCCTATGTTTGGTGAAGGATTGGCTGAATCAAATGAAGTCTAAAACTTGTAAAAAGACTTTTAATAGGTAAAATGTAGTATATAGAGTCTAAAATTTCAATAATGACTCCCCAAGATCCACCCGAAGGGTCCTTGAGAAGGACCCAAACATGGGCAGAAAGCAACCTGCGCGAGGCAGGAATTCAAGGGCTGCTACGCGTCGCGCACAACGCTTGTTGGAAAGATTGGCCTCGCGAATCGTGCACACAAAGAGGTCCAATGCCTCAAGTAATAATTAAAAAAGAAATTCAGAAATAAGCCTCGCGACGCAGAGCCACTTCCCAGATTCGTTGAAATCGTATTTTAAGTATTTTGACTTCACAAAAAGACCCATTTAAGTGAGGGGTGTTTTAGGTAATTAAGAGGGTCATTATATATAGCCTAAGGGTCAGTTTTAAGTCATTTTTCACTCACCTTAACCAAATTCTCCAAAAAAAAAAAAAAGCTCTCATCTCTCTCTACTTTCTCTCTCCCAAAATCCTCCATTGAAGGAAGAACAAAGCTTGAAGAAAAAGACTTTTTTCTCTAGGATTTCACTTCAAATTAGTGTATTAATATTCATTAAGGTATGGGTTCTTCACTCTTTGGCTTTTCCCAAGAGGTCCTTTTAAAGTATATTTCTAAATTACCCAATTTCATGGGGTTTTCGAATTCTAATGGGCTTTCTTCTAAACTTTAAATTGATGATAAATTCTAATTGCCTATGAATAATTGGTTGTAGATGGTTGGTTAATTGATGATACTTGATGCAATTTAATGTAGATCATGTCCCTTTTCCCAAATTCCCCAAATCTTGGATCTTGCTTACTAATTAATAGGAATTGAGGAATGTATTGATTGTTAGACTTGTTTTATCTATTCTAATTCATTCATGGACTGCTTAGGGTAATGTGTTGTTGGGATTGGACCTATTTCTTGAAGGATTCATGATGAACCCTATTCCGCTAACCCTTGGTTATGAATTGAAGTTAATTTGTATAGGGATGACGCAATTGACCTGTCTATTGTGTTAATTACTATTGTGTGATAGTATTACACCCATTGTTGGGTTGAATTTGATGGCTGATTTTAAAACCATGGATGACGGCTCGTGAAGGAGATTGGGTAAGTCTTTATGATCCTAACTTGTACTTCAATTATGATTACTTGTGTTTAGTGATGAAGTTACATTGTAGTATACCTTATGATGAGATTGATAGGGTTGGTATGATGTTGAATTTAAATGTCTTGACTATGGTTTGTGAGTTGTTGTCTAAGATGTAAATGTTACAAGGATGGTGGTAACTTTCCAATGTGCCTTATTATGATGTGAATATGTAAATGTGCTAACCTCACATGTATGAATTGTAGTGAAAGAAAAATACTCATGCAATTCTCATTGAGCTAAAGGGATAAACCCTATGACCTAATCTAAGTGTTGATAATGATGGATGATTTAAACAAATTTCAGAAGGGACTTTAGCTTAGCACCGAGAGAACATGACAAATGGAGGTGTTGACTTTTCATAGAGAAGGATTCACCATATAGTTCCACATGAGCTTTTGACTCCTCTATGAGGGATACCCACCCTATGGATTCTCATGACATGAGGCTCCAATGCTAAATGTCATGTAGAGAGTTCATACATATCTCCTAGTTCCTTAACTATGTTATCCCCATAGACTAGCTAGTGGATCCACCTAGAAAGCCATGTTTATGTTTGGTTCTACTTTGGCCAGTAGACCACCTTCGATCGGTGTAAGGTTTTACAACACCGGATTCCACATTAGCTCCTGTGGTCTATGTCGGTTAAGGAAAGATGTTCCCAAAAGGTAAAATGAAATAATGAATGAACTCTAACTAGGATTACTTAAGGGGTTAGCTTAGTATAGGTAGAGGTATGGGACTGTACCTATACATTGGACTAGTTAGCCTTGAGGGGAGTCTTGGAAGGATGTTCTTATGTATGTATATGCTATAAATGTAAATGATATGTATATGATGATGTTACATTTTGATGGCACCGTATGATGTTGAATTCACTTATGAATATATGTTTGGGCTCTATTGCTAAAGTATGATGTTGTGTACACTTAATGATATGATATGTAAAGTTGGACATTGGTTTTGGTTCTTGTTAGGTTTACATGATTGCAGTAAGGTTATGGGGCTTTGCTTAGTTAATGCACTAATGGACTTAATGAGGGTTCATAAGTAATTGTCTTACTTTGGTTATGATGTAATGAACTCTTATAAATGCTTGTTGATGTTATAACTTGATGATAGAGTTGTATTGATTATGTGCTCAATTGTGTTGATATACATGTTGACTTGACTAGACATTGATGTTGTTGGTCTTGTGTTGTATATAGTCTTTACTTAAGAGCTATGTGTTTATTGTCTTATATGAGTTGTTGGATATGCATAATGCTTTTCAAAGTAAATTTGCATGGTTTGAATGAATGTCCTGTTTAGCTTGATTTCACTTGTTTTATATGCATATACTCATACTTAGTACAAGTGTGTACTAACCCATCTTTTATGTTTACTACAAATGAAGGATCCGGCCATTGAGCTTATAGAAGGCCTTTGAAGACTATTTTGATATTTCCCAAGAGTTGGGTAGGTCCTCACTTTCCGAGGACAATGCCATTATCAGGCGATTGATGTTGTTCTAGCTGTAAGACTTCTAGTTCTTTCCTTTTCTTCACAAGACGATTGTTGTATAGACTATATGAGGCTCTTTGTTTTATTACTTATTATGAGATTATGTTCCTATACTATGCATGTGAAATAAAAGTAGAAGGCTATGTATTCTTCTTATACGAAGGGTCTATGTATACTCGATAAATATATATTGTATGTAAGCGAGAAGTCTAAGTAAACCTCAATGTAGAAGTAAACGAAAAGTTTTAAATTTTCCACATTTTTAACCTATGACTGTAATGAAGAATTCTAAGAGGCTAGTCTTAGTCGTCTTAAAGGACGAAGACGCCAGTTACGTCTAGAGAGAAGTCTATGTAAATTCTATATATGGTATGCGAGAAGTCTAAGTACACTTCCCTACGTAGTGTTTTAAATTTTATGCATTTTCTTTACCTATAATTTGCTATGACGAATGTTAAAGGCTTATCTAAGTCCTCTTTGAGGAAAAGGACACCGGTTACGACTAGGAAGTACTTTGGGTCGTAAAAAACTTGGTATCAGAGCATGAGGTTCAGTAATCTTAAAATTGATTTCTCACTAAACCACACTTATGAATGAGAGACTATGAGATCTTAGGAACTCTCACTCTCTTGTTATTCCTTAGTCGTGCCTAAGAGTCTTAACTTTATCTAGTCCTTTCTTCTAATCCTTTTATTGTGCTTAAAGACAATGAATACAAGGAGGAACAATGCTCGAAGGGACGAGGAGGATAATATGAATGAGGTTGTTCCCCCTCAAGCTCCTCAAAACCGTCAAGTTCTTATTGAAGAACGGGCTATGTCTAATGTTGATATATGTAAGGTCCCAAATATGACATAGGTGAACTAGAGCCTAACATTGTGGTCATGAAGGTCTAAAGTCCTAATATGTTCTATTATGTTGTATTGAAGGAGTGTCTAAAGTATTAGGTGCATTAGAAGTCAAAACTCAAGGGACGACCGAAAAGTTCAACGACTAAGTCACCTAAGTGCCTCATATGTGGTTCCATGTGCTTATGAGTGATTCATGATGTTTTAATGTCCTTAAATGAGTTACTATGATATATATAGGTAGTTTGTCAAGTTTTGAGAAGTTTGGAAGTCAAACACTAAAGAACGTTCATGATGTTCGAAAGATCTGCCTTGAAATGACCTTGTGTGTCTAGGCATGTTTCTTTGTGTTTTACGTGTTCGTTTTGGGTAAAATTCAGGTGAGAGATCCTAAACTCCTATACACTCATGTTTGGGTTGGAAACGTTCGGGCAAACCTCCCCAAATACCATCCAAGGGTCCTTGAGGAAGGACCCAAAACTTTGTGTCAAGACTGTCCAAGGTAGTCCCAAACGACGTAGGCATTGATGGCTCATGGGTCAATCGATGCCCCGTTGATGGGTTCCGTTGGTAAGGACTTAGGCTGGGGAAACAGAAGAACCATGTCGAGCCTATGAACTAAACGATGGGAGGACAGGACGGTCCGTTTGTGGACAAATGGTCCGTCGACTGCCTAACCGACGATGGTCTGTGTCCTGCGTGCAGTTTCACTGCCAAGTGAGGGTAGAACTTGTAATTTCACCCCACTTCCAAATAAGAGTATTGGCTGTTCCTAAGGGTTCTTCTGGGTATTTTAGACATGTATTTAACTCTTTAACACTTAGAAGATTTCATTCTTCAAAATCAAAACCTCAAAATCCCTTAGAAATTCCCTACGACTCCATTAAAGCTAAAACTCAAGGAAGAGATTGTATTGGTGATTTGAGTGGTGATTCTTCATAAAATTGGAGGATTAGAATTGTTAAGGTATGTTTTTTGATCCTTGAAACTCGTTTCATCAAGAAGCCCAACTTTCAAAGATGTTTTCTAAAGTTTTCTAAAGTTGAATTGACCTATTTCATGATGTACCATGGGTTCTTGCATTAATGGTTTTTAATCATTGTTTAGTGATTGAATTATGGTTATTAAGGTTATTTTAACTCAATTAACATATGAACCCATGTAATTGATGAACCCTAGTTTTTGACTAATTTATGGGTTGCTTGATATTGGTCTAATGTTTATGAATTAATGTGTAGTTTCTTATGGGCTTTCTAATGATATAAGAATTGTGTTCAATTGTTGTCTAATTTTTCTTAGATTGTTGAATATGTAATGATTGGCTTAGATTTCATTGGGTATTATAGTTTATGTATTGAATTGATGTTCATGGCCATGGGTAAGGGCTTTATGATATTGAATTGGATGATTTGGCATTGGCTTGAAGTGTTGATTATGAAGTGGTGGTACGCTGCCCTATTTTCTTTTAATTAATGTTATTTAGAATTCAATTATGTTGTGATTGGTTTGGTCCACTCATGGTGGCGGTGTTTTGTGAATTGATGTGGCCTTGTCGGCGTTATTTTAAGTATATTGATGATCATGGCCTTCTTGGCACTAGTTGAAGTATTATGTTGATTTGTTGAGTTTATTATGTGAATTATGATCATATCTACTTATATGTGAAAGTATGTATTATTCTATTGATACTATTTAGGTAATCATGTTATGATATGACTATGTGTTAAGTGTGTAGTCTTAGAGTTGATACATGGTTGTTTCTAACATGGTTATATGAGTCTATAATGATTATGTTGATGATGTTAAGGTAATGAATATGTTGACTAAATTATGTTAAGGGTCATTCTTAAGTGTCTAAAAGATGATATGCTATATGTGCTAAATTGATATAATGTTGTGTCTTGTTTAGGTAGACTTGTGTCCCTTACTTGATGCATGTATGAATATGTATATGTGATGTCTTGACTTACGAACCTAAAGTGTCTTAGTCTTGAATGAATGAATGTTAGGTGAGACCTTGAATGATGTTCTTTATCTTAAACCTTGAACCAAGTGGTAAGGTTATGAAACTTGAAATCGAAAGCCGTAATGTAATCCTTTATGTAATGAATGATGGACTTAAGGTTGATTGGCTAGAACGGCATCATATCAATCCTTAGTAGGGTCATGAACTTGATATGGGGCCCATTTGTATAAACCTTAATGTGAATTAATCTATGAGAATGAAGGATAGCACTGAGTGAGTATGGAAAGGGAAGTAGTTCTAGTTAAAGAATGAGGTTAGAATACAAAGAAGCCCTTCATATTTCCTTAACCATGTGCCTACATGGGATGTGTCTAAGTTCTACCATTGGCAAGTAGAACAACCTCATCGGAGTAGGATAGAACTCCGGATTCCATGTTTTGCTACCATGGTCTATGTCGGTTATTGCCTATTCTCATCATATGGGATACCTATTAGTATTAGATAAGTTCTATGAGGTTTAGGTGGTGGTGTGGAACGCTATCTACACAATTGGCTTTGAAGATGTTAGTAAGAGTCCCTAGGTCTTCTCTAAGACCATTATTTGAATGTCCTTTATGTGATGTATGTCTCTTAAATGAACTAATGAACTAATGACTTAATGATATAAAGTATGTAAATGAATGAGTACCTAATCCAAAGTGACTTAAGGATTCCTTAGTTATAGTGTGAAGAGGGAATAAAGGATAATCTCTTCGTGTCTTCTCTATGGAAGTGTTGAGAATGACTCTAGTTAGGGAAGTTGCTAGATATGTTTGACATGATCTAAACTTAGGAAGATCTCAAGGATTATTTAGGTAGACTTGAAGAGGTGTATGGGTGTTCTCTTCTAGGAGTACTTAAGTAAGTCTGTTTGATAGTCTTGGTAGGGGAGATTGTCATGTTATGTATGTCTTGTATGTTGATGTATTGTAGGTGTGTATGTGTTTCATTGTGAGTAATCTTAAGGATCGTTTAGGCACATCTATAGAGGGTGTATGGGCGGTCTCTCTTTGTGTGACTTAAGTGAATCTTAGGATAACTTTAGTGAGAAGATTACATGCTAGAAGATGCTTAGCACGAAAGTAGAGGAATTCACTGTAACGGTGAGGTACTTCACTGTAAGTGAATTGAGCTCACTGTAAAGTGAGTTCTAAAAATATGATGTTTGGTTTTTAATGATTTCTTATGTGATTCTAAGTTGATAATTGTTGTTCTTATGATTATATTATGATGTTTAAATGAAAAGATGCATATTTCCAATAAATGTTTGTTTTCATGATTTTTATGCATAAATCATACTTAGTACATGTGGTTGTACTAGTTCCATGATTTTATCTATCTATATAGTTCTTGGTAGGTGAAGAGCTTTTGGGAAGAAGACATGGATTTAGAAGATCGTTCGACAGAAGTTGAAGTATGTCCTCACTTGACTCGAGGGCATACATGTCTTTTATGTTTCATATTGAAGTATTGTAATAGACTTAATAGTACTATGTTTTATATTTCATATGGGCCGTGTCTCAAGTACTCTTGTGTCTTAAGATGATGAGATTGAGACTTAGTATTTCCTGTTACTTCTATATGAAAGAGTTTTTAAAGACTATGATATTGTTTTATGAAAAGTTTTAATTCCGCACTACTTTTCATTATGTATATGCGATGAATGATATGAAAGGCTTGTATGAGACATCCGAGAGGTCGAGTACGCACGTCACAATCCGAGATTGTGCCCTAACTTCTAGGGTGTGGTTTTGGGATGTGACAAGCTTGGTATCAGAGCATAGGTTGGTGAAAAAGTCTTAGGAATCAAAATGTCTCATCAAGTCACGTCTAGTAGAGTCTTGTCCATTGGTGTGAGTCGCGACACATCTAAGGGAGAGAGTATATAGGACGATAGGGTTTCCCTTTTTTTCTACTCCTATGTCATGCGGTAGAGTAAATGTTATTAGTATCCTTCTAAATGAGTTTCCTTGTGTTTCTAGTAGATGGCCGCTAGAAGGTTGGAAGAGGGAAGGGTGAATGAGAAAGCTCCTCCTCAAATTGAGCAAGTTGAGCAAGTTGAGCAACTTCTTCAAGATGGGCAAGGTTTCCAAGGTGCTCAAGGTTCTCAAGTTCCTCGTCAAGTTTATCATGACCCTAATGTGGAAGGAGGTAACGAGGTTCTCGAGAGATGTCTAATAGGGAGATTAGAGATGCTTTGATTGCTATAGCCCAGATTTGTGACTACTCAAATCAACTTGAGTATGGTGCCTAGGGTGAATATTGTGGAGAGCACTATGACATCTAGGTTGAGAGACTTTGTGAGGTTGAATCCTCCAATTTTTCTTGGCTCTAAGGTAGATGAAGATCCCCAAGATTTCCTTGATGGTGTGTACAAGGTATTGAGTGCTACGGGGGTTACATCTAGGGAGAAGGTGGAGTTGGCTTCGTATTAATTGAGGGATGTGTCTCAAATTTTGTAAACTCAATGGAAGGATAATAGGCCGGTAGAGTCGGATCCTATTGAGTGGGAAGAATTTAAGGAAGCTTTTCTTTGTAAGTATTTTCCCCGTGAGAGGAGGGAGGTACAAGTAGAGGAGTTTATCAATCTCAAGGAAGGCAATATGAGTGTTGAGGATTACTCTTTGAAGTTCTCAACTTTGTCTAGATATGCACCATCCCTAGTGTCTAATCCAAGGGATGAAATGAGTCGCTTTGTGATGGGTGTAGCCGACTTAGTGAAGGAGGAATGTCGTACGGCTATGCTACATGATGATATGACCTTAGCAAGACTCATGGTGTATGCACAATCAATTGAAGAGTCTAAACTTATGAGAATGTCAAGGAATTTGAAAAGGAGTGTTGCTAGTGACCAAGTGCAACCTAGGTTCAAAAAGAGGGTTCAAACTCAAGGTGAACCTAGTGCTCCTAAGGTGAAGTTTGAGAAAGGAGGTGGTTCTCAAAATGGCAAACCTACACGTGCCACTTGTCGTAAGAAACAGTATGGTGAGTGTCTAGTGGGTACCGGTATTTTCTTTGGATGTGGAAAAGATGGGCATAAAGTGAGAGATTTTCCTAACATTGCTTCAAAAGGAAAAGAGGGTAATAAAGTTGATCCTATTGTTCCAAAGGATGATGCTCAAACTAAGAGACGATTCTATGCACTCTGTACTAAATGAGAGAAGCCGGATAAGGGTGATTGTGATGTTGGTAAGTCCTTGTCTTTCTCTTGTTGTGATATGATTTCATTATAAGTGGGGGAGTATGGCTAGATAGACGTGCTAGTTTGTTGCATGTGCATGATGTTTAGGAGTTTGGTTGAAATTGAATTTCATTAACTTCTTGCATTGTGTGTTTTATTAAGCTATGGACATGTTTTAAAAGGTGTTTGTATGATGTTACCTTGCATATTAGCATGTCTATATCATGAATTGCCTAAAATTCGCATTTTTTGGAAAAATTGGCCTAAATCATTGTAGCACTAGAAAACTGTTCACTGTGAAAAAATTGGAAATTTGGCTAATTGATTCTTTGGTCTAAAATTGTTGAAATATGGTTAGAACTGATATTAATGAGTATAATAATAAATATAAAATGAGTTTTTACTGTTTGAAATGAAGCATGTGAGTTTTGTAGCATAATGAGTTATAGAATTGTATTTTAGTTTCTTGTTGTGTTGTGAATCTCTTGACTTTGTGAAATTCATGTTTTCTAATTGATTGTGAGATATATGGTTTGGTAATGTGTGTCACAACCTGAATTCTGGAATCCGAATTGCAACCGGAGTCGTTGACCTCTCAGAGGTCGCAGACAAGCCTACTTACGTCGTCATTACATTCGTTAGGTTAATTTTAGCTGAAAATTTGAAACTTTTTGTTTTGTTTGAAGTCTACATAGACTTCATAGTTATAACATGCATATGCGTATCAATAATTTCATTGCTCATGTGTATCAACCATCTAATAAAGAATCATTCAATCTGGAAATAAATAGTCTTATAGCATAAGTAACAGTTGCCAAAATGGCACCATTACATAAGTCTGAACAAAATAGGAAAGAAATACTAGTGGAACATGCTCCACTAGCCTAAACCTATTACTAAGCTAGAAACATAATGGCAGGCATCCTCGAATGCATGAGAACCTACCAAGTCCGGATGAAAAGCTCTGATGTCTGAACAACTTCAATGAATGTCTTCAACACCCTCCTGAACCTGCACGTAAAATAGTATAATGTATGGGATTACTACACACTTGTACTAAGTATGGGTGTATGCAAGTACACACCAAGGACATGCATTATTAAGAAGAGCTCTCTCCTAACGATATGAATTATGGAAAGCCAAGTCAGTTGGACTTGCCAAATGAGATTAGGAAAGTCATGCTAGGAGAGTAACATGCATCATCATTCTTTTCATATTGCACACAACACATAACATATTTCATATAGCACATACATTTATTACATATCATTCCTTCATATGCCGTGAGTCCTTGGATTCACGGACTTAACATTAGGATTTCCCAAAATGAGGGCTCAACATATGGGACCTCAACTAGGGAGCCTTCTTTAGCAAACACAGAGACTGCTTCATTCATTCATACTTACTTAATTTTAATTCGTTCCTAGGCTGGTGTGAACACCAGCTATATCTAGGATGTTGTTTAAGACTCTCATCGAGTTCACTACGCAATGACCAAGAATGACCTAGTGTCATTACTTGAGTCTAGTTCACCTCTTGATTATCCTATCCAAACACCTTTGGTATCATTCATTTCATTATATTTCATACTTTGAGGAACTTTAACTTTAACTGACATAGATCATGTGAGCATCATGAAATCCGATGTCTTCCCCACACCGAAAAGAGGTGGAGTCACTGGCCAAGGTGAAACCAAAACATCCCTAGCTCGCTTAGGTGGAAAACCACTGGCTAATGATCATTATATTGCATAAAGTAACGCCGACAAGGCCACATCAATTGCAAACTAAACACATAACACCGCCACCATAAGTGGACCATACCAATCACAATAGAATCAAAGTATAATTAATATCAAATTAAAGAAAACGGGGCAGCACACCTTCATCCCCATATCCACACCTCAATTCAATGCCAAATCAACCAATTTAACATCACAAGGCCCTTACCATGGCCATGAACAACAATTCAAAGTATAAACCATAAAACTCAATGAATCTACATCAATTCAATCTAGATTTAACAATATAATATCAATTACATATCAATTGAACACAATTCTTATATCATTAGAAAGCCCATAAGAAACTACACAACAATTCATCAACATAAGCTTAATATCAAGTAATCCAATAAGTAGTCAAAAACTAGGGTTCATCAATTCACATGGGTTCATAGGTAATTTATGTTGAAATCATCAATACAATATCAATTAGATCATAATTCAATGTTTAGAAATCATTTATGCAAGAACCCATGGTAGAAATCCCGAAATAGGACAAATCTCTTTAGAAAGCTTTGAAAACATCTTTGAAAGTTGGGCTCCTTGATGAAACGAGTTTCAAGGATCAAAAGCCATACCTAAAGGATGATAATACTTCACTTTGATGAAGAATTTCCACTCAAAAATGCCACACCAAGCTGTTCTTCAATTTGGACTCCAATGGAGTCTTTGGGGGTTTCTAAGGGACTTTGGGGTTTTGTTTTGGGAGAATGAATTTCCCTAAGTGTTAAACACTTAAATAGTCCTTTAAAATACCCAAATATCCATTAATAAACCGTCCACACTCTTATTTAGTCATGGGGTGAATTTACAAGTTCACCCCTAACTTGGCAGAAAAATCTGCGCAGGAGAATTACTTGTGACGAACGGCCTGTGACGGACCGTCACGGGTGAAACGGTCCGTCATGGACCTCCATCTCCAGCTCATATGGCTTGCCAAGGGTCCCCCTACACCCTTGGACAAGTCCCCCACGACGGAACCCTTGTGACGGGGCGTCACAGCCATGACAGGCCATCGACAGCTCCGTCGCAAAGGCTGTCTGGGACAGTCTGCGACCATATATGAGTTTAACACCTCTCACATGAATTTCAACCAAAATGAACACATAAAACTCGACGAAACTCGCCTAGACGTACAAGGTCGACTCAAGGCACATCTTTCGAATGCCTTGGACGTTCTTGATCGTTTGAACTCCAAACTTCACGAAACTTTAACCACTGCCTATACATGCTATAATAACTCTATTTATAACCTTAAAACACCATGAAACACACATAAACACATAGAACCACATTTTAGACATTTAGGAGACTTAGTCGTCAAACGTCTTAGTCATCCCTTGACGTTTGACTTCCAACACCCCTAATACTTTAGCCACTGCCTAAATATCACATATTAAACACATTTAGGACCTTAGAACACTAAGACCAACATGTTAGACTCTAGAGCACTTAAGCTATTTTCAAGGTCTCACAATCTCCCCCACTTGGACAACATTCGTCCTCGAATGACACTTGCCACTCTCCGAATACTTCCAAGATTTGAGACTCAACATGAAGCACATAACCAAACCATACAACACATATTTAAGAAGAAATCATCAATTTCACATAATCTAGAGATTCACAACACAACAAGAAACTAGAAGACAATTCTATAACTCGTTATGCTACAAAACTCACATGCTTCAATCCAAATAGCAAAAACTCATTTTTTATTCAACATCATACTCATATACATCAGTTCTAACCACATAACAAGAATTTTAGACCAAAGAATCAATTAGTCATTTTTACCAAAATTGCACAGTGAGCAGTTCATTAAAGAAACAGTGATTTTAGCAACTTTTCCAAAAATGCAATTTTTAGGCAATTCTTTATATAGACATGCTAGAATGCAAGATAACATCATGTAAACACATCATACTACATGCTCAAAGCTTCTTAAACACACAATGTAAGAAGTAAATGAAATTCAATTTCAACAAAACTCCTAAACATCATGCACATGCAACAATTCAAGAACTTCTATTCCATCTACAAACCATACTCCCCCACTTAGAAGGAACTCATACTATCAAAAGAAAAACAAGAACTTACCAACATCATCATTACCATCACCCGACTTCTCAATTCTAGTTTGGAGTGCATAGAAACGCCTCTTAGTTGGAGCATCATCCTTTGGAACACTAGGCTCAACTCTCTTGCCCTCCTTCCTAGAAGCAATGTTTGGACAATCTCTCACTTTGTGCCCATCCTTTCCACAACCAAAGCAACTATCGGTACCCAATAAACACTCACCATAGTGTTTCTTGCCACAATTTGCACAAGTAGGCTTGCCATCCTTTGAACCACCTCCTTTCTCAAACTTCTTCTTAGGAACCCTAGGTTGCACTTGGTCACTAGCAACACCCCTTTTCAAACTTCTAGCCATCCTTCTAAGTTTAGACTCCTCAATAGATTGTGCATACACCATGAGTCTAGATAAGGTCATATTATCATGAAGCATAGCGGTACGACATTCTTCCTTCACCAAATCGGCTACTCCGGTACAAAAGCGACTCATTTCATCTCTTGGATTGGACATAAGAGAATGAGCATACCTAGACAATGTCGAGAATTTCAAAGAGTACTCCTCAACACTCATATTGCCTTGCTTGAGATTAATAAACTCCTCCACCTTGACTTCTCTTCTCTCTCGGGGAAAGTACTTGCCAAGAAAAGCTCCCTTAAACTCTTCCCACTCAATAGGACCTGAATCTTCCGGCCTATTGTCCTTCCATTGAGTATACCAAATTTGAGACACATCTCTCAATTGGTATGAAGCCAACTCCGCCTTCTCCCTAGATGTAACCCCCATAGCACTGAACACTTTGTACACACCATCAAGAAATTCTTGGGGATCCTCATTCACCTTAGAGACAAGAAAAATAGGAGGATTCATCCTCACAAAATCTCTCAATCTAGAAGTCATAGTGCTCTCCATCACCCTAGGCACCATGCTCAAATTGATTTGAGTAGTAACGGCTTTAGTCAAAGCCGTCAAAGCTTCTCCAATCACCCTATTAGACAACTCTGGTACCTCATTACCTCCATCCACATTAGGAACATGATCACCTTGGGGAGGCACATCATCACCTTGACCATCTTGGACACCTTGAGCACCTTGCTCAACTTGCTCAACTTGGGGAAGAACTTCCTCATTCACCCTCTCCTCTTCCATCCTTCTAGCGGCCATCCTTCTAGTATTCATCTCCTAGCAAACACAAGGAAACTCACAAGAAGGATAATCATAACATTTACTCTATTGCACGATATAGGAGCAGAAAAGAAGGGAAACTCTATTGTCCTATAGCCTCTCGCCCATAGATGTGTCGCGACTCTCACCGATGGTCAAGACTCTACTAGACGTGACTTGATGAGACTTTTTGATACCTAATACTACTTTCACCAACCTATGCTCTGATACCAACTTTGTCACAACCCGAGACCATACCCTAGAAGATAGGGTGCAATCTTGGATTGCGACCGGCGTCGTCGAACTCTCAGAGTTCTAATACAAGCCTCATTCATATCATTCATCGCATATACATAATGAAAAGTAGTGCGGAATTAAAACTTTTCACTAAAACATAAAATAGTCTTTAAAACTCTTTCATATAGAAATACTAAGTCTCAATCTCATCAACTTACGACACAAGAGTACTTTAATACGAAAAATAGAAATAACATAGTCTTGTACAATACTTCATAAAAGAAACATAAAATGACATATATGCCCTCGAAACAGTGAGGACATACTTGAACTCTTCTACTCGGACGATTCTTCTAATGCCCAAGTCTTCTTCTTCAAAAGCTCCTTACCTACCAAGGACTATAGATAGAAAACAAAGCATGGAATTAGTACAACCACATGTACTAAGTATGGCTTTATGCATAAAAATAATGAAAACGGACTTTATTGGAAATATGCATCTTTTCATTTAGAAATCATAGTTTAAACATAAGAACATCATTTATCAATTTAAAAACACATAAGATAACATTAAACCAAAAATAACATTTAAAGGAACCCACTTTACAGTGAGCTCACTTCACTGTACAGTGAAGTCCAAACCTTCACCCTAAGTCTTCCTAGCATGTAATTCCCTCACTTATAGTCATCCTAAGATTCACTTAAGTCACACAAAGAGAGACCGCCCATACACCCTCTCTAGATGTGCCTAAACGACCCTTAAGATTACCTACGATGAGTCACATACACACTTAGAAAACAACCTTAACCATCTATGTAAGATTCCTCTACCAAAGGTGATTCTAAGTCTCACTTGAGTAAGTGTGGAGCGACCGCCCATACAATCCCTTTCACACACACACACAAGAGATCCTATAGACTACCTTAAATAGAATCATTCTCACTAAACACACCAACACTTAGATTAGAAGACATTCTCCTTCCAAACCCTATCAAAAGACCTACTTAAGTAAATCAAGAAGATATTTCCATAGTGCAATGACCTCTCCAAGATTACCTAAATAGTCCTTAAGACTTCCTAAGGTTTAGATCATGTCAACAAGATTAACCAACTTCCCTAACTAGAGTCATCCTCAAGACTTCCAAAGATAAGACATGAAGAGACCATCCTTTCATGTCCTCCTCACACTTTAGCTAAGGAATACTTAAGTCACTTTAGATTAGGTACTCAATCATTTACATAGTTACTAACATAAGTCATTAGTTCATTAGTTCATTAAGACTCATACATCACATAAGACACTCACATAAAGAATCACATAAGACACTCACATAATGGATCACATAATGGTCTTTGGACAAGACCTAGGAACTCCACATAACACCTTCAAAGTCTATTGTGCAATGTCTAGATAGCGTCCCATACCACCACCTAAACCTCATAAACTTATCTAATGCTAAAAGGTATTCCACATGATGAGAATAGGCTATAACCGACATAGACCATGATAGCAAAACATGGAATCCGAAGTTCTATCCTACTTCGATGAGGTTGTTCTACGTGCCAATGGTAGAACTTGGACACATCCCATGTAGGCACATGGTTAAGGAATATGAAGGGTTTCTTTGCAATCTAGTCTCGTGCTTCACTAGAATTACTTCCCTTACCATACTCACTCGGTGCTAGCCTTTGTTCTCATAGATTAGTTCACATTAAGGTTCATATAATTAGGTCTCTTATCTAGTTCATAACCCAATTACATTCACCCTACCAAAGCAAGTTCCACTAGGGCATATCTCACTTTAGCGACAAGAAGCTCATCGCGACTTTCCTAAGGTATGATATGATGCCGTTCCAGCCAACCATCCCTAAGTCCATCACTCTTAACATGAAGGATACCATTACGGCTAACTACTTCACAATTCATAACCTCGCCAGTAAGTACAAGGTTCCACATAACATTGACCTTCTTATCATCAAGGTCTTACTTATATTATTCAAGACTCTTAACATACTAAGTCAAATCATCACATAATAACATTCATATAAGCATCGAGCAAGGGACATAAGTCTACCTAAACAAGACACCACATATTTCACTTTAACATACAATATAAGTCATTCTAGAAGTACTTAGGAATAACATCTTATAACCTAACATAACTTCATATAAGAACACATATACTTTCACATATATATAGACATTATCATACATCACATAATCATCATATACTTCAAGTAATGCCGACAAGGCCATGATCATCATATTGCATAAAGTAACGCCGACAAGGCCACATCAATTGCAAACTAAACACATAACACCGCCACCATAAGTGGACCATACCAATCACAATAGAATCAAAGTATAATTAATATCAAATTAAAGAAAACGGGGCAGCATACCTTCATCCCCATATCCACACCTCAATTCAATGCCAAATCAACCAATTTAACATCACAAGGCCCTTACCATGGCCATGAACAACAATTCAAAGTATAAACCATAAAAATCAATGAATCTACATAAATTCAATCTAGATTTAACAATATAATATCAATTACATATCAATTGAACACAATTCTTATATCATTAGAAAGCCCATAAGAGACTACACAACAATTCATCAACATAAGCTTAATATCAAGTAACCCAATAAGTAGTCAAAAACTAGGGTTCATCAATTCACATGGGTTCATAGGTAATTTATGTTGAAATCATCAATACAATATCAATTAGATCATAATTCAATATTTAGAAATCATTTATGCAAGAACCCATGGTAGAAATCCCGAAATAGGACAAATCTCTTTAGAAAGCTTTGAAAACATCTTTGAAAGTTGGGCTCCTTGATGAAACGAGTTTCAAGGATCAAAAGCCATACCTCAAGGATGATAATACTTCACTTTGATGAAGAATTTCCACTCAAAAATGCCACACCAAGCTGTTCTTCAATTTGGACTCCAATGGAGTCTTTGGGGGTTTCTAAGGGACTTTGGGGTTTGTTTTGGGAGAATGAATTTCCCTAAGTGTCAAAAACTTAAATAGTCCTTTAAAATACCCAAATATCCCTTAATAAACCGTCCACACTCTTATTTAGTCATGGGGTGAATTTACAAGTTCACCCCTAACTTGGCAGAAAAATCTGCGCAGGAGAATTGCTTGTGACGACCTGCCTGTGACGGACCGTCACGGGTGAAACAGTCCGTCATGGACCTCCATATCCAGCTCATATGGCTTGCCAAGGGTCCCCCCTACACCCTTGGACAAGTCCCCCACGACGGAACCCTTGTGACGGGGCGTCACAGCCATGACAGGCCGTCGACAGCTCCGTCGCAAAGGCTCTTTGGGACAGTCTGCCAACAGATTTTGGGTCCTTTCCTCAAGGACCCTTTGATGGTCCTTGGGGATAAATTTCCAGGCCTTTTCCAACCTAAACATGACCATATGTTAGTTTAACACCTCTCACATGAATTTAAACCAAAACGAACACATAAAACTCGACGAAACTCGCCTAGACGTACAAGGTCGACTCAAGGCACATCTTTCGAATGCCTTGGACGTTCTTGATCGTTTGAACTCCAAACTTCACAAAACTTTAACCACTGCCTATACATGCTATAATAACTCTATTTAGAACCTTAAAACACCATGAAACACACATAAACACATAGAACCATATTTTAGACATTTAGGAGACTTAGTCGTCAAACGTCTTAGTCATCCCTTGACGTTTGACTTCCAACACCCCTAATACTTTAGCCACTGCCTAAATACCACATATTAAACACATTTAGGACCTTATAACACTAAGACCAACATGTTAGACTCTAGAGCACTTAAGCTATTTTCAAGGTCTCACACTAGTCTTGAGTCTCTTCTTTCTATAAAGGTCTAAGGTGTCATTCGAGGACGAATGTTACTAAGGGGGGCAGTATTGACACACCCCGGAAATTCTATGACCTAGACCAGAGCCTCAAAAAATGAATAATTATGATTATAGACCTAAATAAGTGTAAATAACTAGTTTTAGAAGTACTAAAATCAAAACGCTAAGAAACGACCATGACGTCCAGGTACTAGTACAAGTTGAACAAGTAAACGTCCATAGGTCTTGTGAAGGTTTGGGAGTGTCGTATGAAGTCTAAAACTTTTTAATAGACTTTATATAGGTAAAATTAGGTATATAGGGTCGAAACTTCTAGGTCCGACCTCCCAAGGATCGCCCTAGGGGTCCACGAAGTGACCCTACTTTTGGCCAAGCAAGCTGCCAAAAGGCAGCAAGCATTTGCTCATAGAGGGAGCCAGTACGTGTCGCAGACCTGGCACACCCATGGTCAAAATTTTGGTCTGCGACGTAGACACTTTGTGGACTTCACTGGTCCAAAAAATTAATTTTGAAAATCATGCGCAAATGATCTGCGACACGGCTTGTTTCCCGACGAAAATCTAAAATTTAAAATTCAAGTTTGACTTCATTAAAAGGTCAATTTAAGTGACGCGTCTTTTGTTTTTTTTAGGGGAGGGTTATATGTTGATTTTAAATCAGTTTTTCACCACAAATTGCCACAAAAACCAAATCCACAAATCAAAAACCAAAAGCTATCCCATCTCTCTACATTCTCTCTCTACCCAACCTCCATTGAAGAAATTTTGAAGATTGAAGAAGAAGACCAAATCCTCCAAGATTCTACTCAAATTTTGTGGCTAATCATCTCTAAGGTATGATTTCTTTCACTCTTGGCATTCTTTTCCCTAAGAGGTCCTCCTAAAGATGATTTCTAAATCTCCCAAAACTAGGTTTACTTCCATACACGTGTCTTCTTTTAAAAACGAAAGTTTGAATCAATTTTGTTGAATTATGATAAGTTAATGTTGTTTGAGTATATATTGATGGTTAATTGATGATTTCCTATGAGTTTTACCTATACCCATGTCTTTCCCCAATTTCATGAAAACCTTGAATTGATATGGTGAATTGTGAAGATTTTAAACATGTAAATTGATTACATTGTTGGTAATTATGTAATTGCTTCTTGAATTTACCTTGTTTATTTATTGGTTATGTATTTTTGGTAATGAAAGTATGAAGGTTATTGAAAGGGGCAATGAGGTACGTTGATTGGTTCTTCTTGGATTCAATTAAGAAGTACGAGTTACGTAGATAATAATGCTTCTATGTATGTGTGGTTGTTATGTTGATTCTAAGTATCCCTCATCCTTAACCCTAAGACATCGAACTAGACATTAATTATATATGCATGTTCTGATACGAATATTATATGATTGAAATTAGTTTCTCATGATTATAATAAAGTGTTAAGTGAAAGTTTTACTCACTTGTGAAGTGGTGTCTTAAGTTAAAGGATTGTTCTTACTTGTGATGATCTATGAGCTAATATGATAAGATGTTTACATCGGGGTGTAGAAAAAACCAATGTGAACTTGTATGATTAAATAAGATGATTACTAAAGGGAATAAATGCTTAGCATCTAAAGGGAATGTAAATGAGATGGATGTGTCACGTTTAGTAAGTCTTGCCTCCCACATGGGTTTCTTCACCTTTAGTAAGTCCGAAAACCTCCACGTTTAGTAAGTCAAGGTTTCTAGTAACAATATACTTGACCCTTAACTATGTACCCACATAGGACTCTAGCTTAGTGGATCCACTTAGATAGCTATGTACGAAAGGTTACACCTTAGGCAGGTGTTAACCCTATCATTTTGGTGTGGGAGTAGAACACAAGATTCCATGTAGCTTACATGGTCTAATGTTGGTTATTGCACTTCATTACCAAATGTAAAATTAAATGATCAAGTTAAGTGTGTGAACTCATATTAGTGCTTGTCTTGAAGGTTTTTACATGGTGTGAAGGAGGGTATGGGACTTTTCTTGCACACTGCACTTGTGGGATCCTAAGGAATGGTTCTAGTAGTGTTCATTTATGATTATGATTATGTTGATAAGCTATGAGTTGTATTGATGTATGAAGTATGTCATGATGAAATATTACAATATGTTGTAAGTATCAACTGGGGTGCGTAATTTGATAATTAGATTTGGATAGGGTTATGGGGTTCTATCTTTGGCATTGCACAAGTATTGCTTAGGTGGTCTACATGTTGGGTTGTTATTAGGTGAAATTGACTTACTATGCTTACTATATGTGCATGTTTAGTTAAATTGATATAATTCATTATTTTGACTAAAATGTCCTTTTCTCATGCATTGATAATTATGATTTTTCTTATACTTAGTATATGTGATGTACTAACCCATATTTCTCCCTTTTTCCCAAACATTTTAGGTTTGGGTCGTTGAAGAGTTCGTGGCCAATTGCAAGGAAAACTTTGATCTTTCCCAAATCATTGGTGAGTCCTCATGTTCGGGGATGTTGTCATGTTCCACTCTAGCTATGATGTTACTTACATTTTGAGACGTTTATTCTTTCCTTTATCATTGAGACAATTGATGTAAGCCTATAATGGCATATTGAACTTGTACTGGCTATGTCCAAACGTTTGTACTCTTATAGATGGTTTATTTGTGAGATAAGACTTTAGACTCTTATATGTTTTACTTATGCTAAAATAGAAGTCTATTTAAACTTCATATAGAGGAGTAGATGTAAACTCCATATATGGTATGCGAGAAGTTTAAGTATATTTCCCCACGTAAAGTTTTAAATTTTTTCCATGTTCTTTACCTATGATATGCTATGATGAATGCTAAGGGCTTGTCCAAGTCTTCTTCGAGGACAAGGATGCAGGTTACACCTAAGGGGTACTTTGGGTCGGAACACACGTTTAGGGTTGTACGACTCCCCAAGGACCACCCTAAGGGTCCAATAGGAGGACCCAAAATTTGGCATGAAACTTCAAAACCTAGTCCAATCAACGAGCTCAATCGACACTCAGTAGCCCCATCGACGCCCCGTCGATTAGGGGTGTGGCTCCACACTTAGTAGCTGGAGCTTAGCCCCCATTTTTACAGCCTCTGACAAAAACCACGGACCATCAGGATGGTGCGTTGGTTGGTCGATGGCCCGTAGGTGAAAACGTCAATTGATACTCGGAACTTTCTACAAGTGTCTCGGCCAAGTGGAGGGCACTTTGAGAAATTCACCTAGGGTCCTAATTAAGTCATGGACTATTATATTGGGTCTTTTATGGTATATTAATTTAGTTAAGACTCTAATCCCTAGACTTAGACCTATTATTCAAAATCAAAACCCAAGATCAAAATATAATTCTCTCTAGACTCCATTAAAGCTTGAAGCAAGGTTCAAGCTAGGATTGAAGTTTCCATTGATTTCTCCTACAATTTCCTTGGATTTATTGAGTAAAGGTATTGTTTTTAATCCTCTATTCTTTTTCCATTCAAGAAGAAAAATTCCAAAGGCTTTTCAAGGATTCTTCAAAACACCATAAAGTCTTATTTTTAATTTTAAGCGTGGGTTCTTGCATGAAAGGATTTAATCAATGTTTTATGAAGTAATTGATGTTAATTGAATGTGTTAAAATCAAAAACTCTATAGACCCACGTATTCTATGAATTCCTATTTTTTGTTTTAATATGGGTGAATTGATCATGACTTAATTGTATTGAATTCATTTGTAGATTGTATTTGGCTAGTGAATTATGTATTGATTGATGTTAGAATAGATCATAGATGCCTTATAATTTTGATATCTATATTGAGTATTGATGGATCATAGATTTAGTTGAATTATTGGCTTAGTCTTGTGTATATTGTTATGGGTAATATCTCTACTATGTGAATTTGTATTGGAAAGGCTAAATGATGATGATTATAGTTATTGGAAGGTCATGAGTTGACCTAATTCCTTAGTTTTCACTTGAATTAATATTGAATTGTTGTTTTTTGGTATGTTCCACTTATGGTGGCGGTGTTTACTTGATATAATCGTTTTGAACATGGCCTTTTCGGCATTATATTGTGAAATATGGTATGATCATGATAATATATATGAAAAGTTATAAAGTGAAGGTTTCATGGAACGTCTTCATGATCTTATATGGGTGTTATAGTGCTATGATTGAATATGTTGCTTTTGTAGTTGTTGATATATACGATAATGAAAGACTAAGGATCGGTAGACCTAAGTTGGTGCCCTTCCTTGAATGAATAATGAGGCATTCTAGATTATATCTTGAATAGGTAGACCTAATCATGGTACCCCTTCTGGATGATTCTAGAACCATAAGTGAATGTGAAACCTTGAATATGAAAGAAGGTTAATAGAAGCCTTGAATAGACAGACTTTAAAGGTGTCCTACTTGAGTGGAATGATGGACTTAGGTGTAGGTTGGCTGGAACGTCATAAAACTATCTCTAAGGAAGTCATAAGAGCTATTATAATAGACCATGGTAGGAAGCCTTAGTGGACCCTGTCACACCCCGAGATCACACCCTAGAAGATATGGCAATCTCGGAGCGCGACATCGCGTACTTGACCTCTCAGAGGTCTTGTACAAGCCCTTGACATCATTCATTGCATACATGTATCAAAAGTAGTGCAGAATTAAAACTTTTCACACGAAATATCTTAAAAAACATCTTTCATATTAAAATCATAGAAAACACTTACTCTCAACATATGCCAATCTTAGATCAAGAATAATTGGGACACGACCTATACAATATGAAATATAGAAACTTAGTCTATTACAATACTTAAATAAAAGAAGTCTAAAGATAGTTATTCCCTCGAGTCAAGTGAGGACATACTCCAACTTTGCTTGAACGATTACTAGATCCAAAGATTTCTTCAAAATCCCTCTCACCTTCTTATCACACCTTTAGAGATAGACAAAAAGTATTCAATTAGTACAAACACAGGTACTAAGTATGTCTGAATGCATAAAATCATGAGAAACGGACATTCATGAGAAATATGGTCTTTTTGATTAAAACTTCATATTAAAAGTATAAGAACCACATTTAAGCACCAAACATCCCATTTAGAACACAATATAAGTCATATGCAATTTATACCAAAGGATAAGACCTTGCAGTAACATTACAGTGAACTTCACTTTAACCTCACTGTTAATTCAAGTAAAACTCACACATTACAATATAGCATCAATATCACCTACAAATCACACAACCATGATATACTCCTACCAAAGGTGATTCTAAGGCTCAGTTGAGTAAGTTATGAAGCAACCGCCCATACAATCCCTTCACACACACCTAATAGATCCTTTAGAGTACCTAGGATAAGATCATTGTCACTTCATACCACAATATATATATATATATATATATATATAAATATAACTAATATGACATGCTCCTCCAAAAGGTCATCAAAAGACTTACTTAAGTAATTCAAGAAGAGAACGCCCATACACCCTCTCCAAGATTACCTAAATAATCCTTAAGACTACCTAAGTTTAGCTCATGTCTACTTTATCAATCTACTTTCCCTCTCTAGAGTTATTCTTAAGACTTCCCTAGGTAATACATGAGGAGACCATTATTATGCCCCCTTCAGACCTTAACTAGGCAACCCTTAAACTACTCTAGGTAAGTAACTATTCATTAACATACTTTCTAACTTAATTCATTATGTTCATTAGTTCACTTAAGAGACATTCAAAATATAAGTACATTCAAGAAATGTTCTTGGAGAAGACCTAGAGACTCACTCACTAACATCTTCAAAGCTTAATCGTGCAATGTCTAGATAGCATCCCATACCACCACTTAAAATTCATGGAACTTCTCCAACACTAGTAGGTATCACATATGATGAGAATAGGCAATAAACGACATAGACCATACTAGCAATGCATGGAATCCGGAGTCATGAACCTACTCCGATGGAAGGTGTTCTACTTGCCAATGGTAGAACTAGGACATAACCCGTGTAGGCACATGGTTAAGGTATATGAAGGGTTTCTTTGTTCTCTAATGTCATCTTATCTTATAGCAACTCCCCTAACCATACTCACTTGGTGCTAGGCTTTGTTCTCATAGAGTATTTCAATAAAGGAGTACATGAAGAGGTTCCATATCTAGTTTAGAAACCCAATCACAGTACACCTTACCAAAGAGGTTCCACTAAGGCTACCTACAATGGTTAAAAGGATAGCTCAATGACTTTCCTAAGGATGATTTCATGCCATTCCAGCCAACCAACCTTAAGTCCACCATTCACACAAGAAGGATACCATTACGACTTTCGACTTCAAGGATATCATAACCTTCCAACTAGGTTGAAGGTTCCACATAAAGGACCTTCTTAACAATGTTGAAGGTCACATATCAATCACACATACAAGACTAAGAAGCTTTAGCATACTAAGTCCAGAAGTCATATTCAAAATCTACATGTATCAATAAGGAGACAAGTCTACCAAAGCAAGACACACACATCCTTCACATATAGCATATCATTCTAGGAGAATGTAGGCATAACCAAGGTCATCCATAGGTCACCCTATTCACTACTACATAATCATCAATCTAAGTATCACAAGTATCATACAATCTATCAAGAAACATCATACTTCAACAACAAGTAATCTACGTAATGACCACACTATTGTCTACTAGAGACACACATTATCAACTAGAACTATTCATGCTTTCAATCCACATATACATATAAGTCATCATGATATTCATACTATCCACATTTTCAAGTTATAACATTATAAAACCATAATACATCAAGTAATCCGACGAGTCCACATTGATTCACAATTCATAAAGTAATGCCGATAAGGCCATATTAGTTACAAGTAAAGCACATAGCACCACAACCATAAGTTGACCATATCAATCATAAACATAATTCAATACCTAAATTACATAGTATAAAGAGAGTTAGGGCATCATACCACCAATCCACTCTCACCACTTCAATCCATAGAGAAATCATCCAACATAATACCCAAAGGCCCTTACCCATGGCCATGATCACCAATTCAATTCAATACTTACAATAGACAATGAGTCAAAGATCATAAAAATGGATTTATGAATTTTGGGAGCATAATAACAGTTCTAACATGATTCTATCATAATTCAATAGCCCTCATCAAACTACATAAGGATTCAATAGCATAAAGGCATAATCAAGTCACCCACAAAGTAGTAAAAAACTAAGGTTCATATGGGTTCATAGAGTAATTAGTTTAAAACCATAAATTAACATCAATTCAATCAATATATAATGATTCAACAATGTTTTATGCAAGAACCCATGGATAGATGTCAAAATTGGACGAGTTCATCTTTGAAAGACATTGGAAATCACTTTGAAGTTTGTCTCCTTGAAGAAAAGAGATGCAAGGATGAAGAACCATACCTCAATTGATGATATACCACGAATTTGATGAAGAATTGATGAAGAATCACCAACCAATCTTCAATTCAAGTTCTATCTTGAGTTTTGACTTTAACGTAGTTCTAGAGAGTTTCTTAGAGATTTTGGATTTTGATTTGGAGTAATGAATAAATTTACATGTTTAGGACTTATAAAGCCACTTGAAATACCCAAATCAACCTTAGGTAACTTCCCAAACATTTATTTGGACGTGGGTGAATTTACCAATTCACCCCTTCAATTTACAGTGAACCAGCGCAGGTTGCAGACGCAAACGACACCTGCCCATCGACGGGGAGTAGGTCCACAAATGGACCATCCTGTCCGTCTGTCGATGGGATCAAAGACAGGAAAATGGGATCTTAGATCCCTTGGCTAAGTCACCATCGGTTCCACCACCTACGGGGCATCGACCAGCCTACTGGGTGTCGATATCCCTCCGTAGGTGGGACTGCCTTAGGCAGTTTTGGCAATCAAGATGGGTCCTTCCTCAAGGACCCTTGGTTGGTCCTTGGTGAATTTTATCCGGGTGTTTTAAACTCGAATATGTTCCTATATGAGTTTAGGACCTCCCATATTGATTTCATCCAAAACAATCACGTAAAACTCAACGAAACACACTGAGACACACAAGTTCGCTTCAAGGCAAACCTTTCGAACGTCATGGACGTTTGACCTCCAAACTTCATGAAACTTTAAACACTGCCTCCGTACCTCATTATATACCATTTTAGGACTTCAAAACATTAAGACACAAGCGTTAGGATCTAGTTCCACCTAAGTCGTTTTAGAGGTGTTACAATCTCCCCCACTTGGACAACATTCGTCCTCGAATGACACTTGCTTCTTTTAAACACTTTTAGGAGACAAGAAACTAAATACTATCAGAACATAACCATACCACACCATACAAAATACACAATTAGGAAGAACACCAATTTCTCATACCGTAAGAGACTCAAAAAACAATAAGAGAATAGAAACTAATCTACGACTCATTATGCAATAAGACTCACATTCTTCATTCAAAATAGCAAGATATCCTTCTACATTCATTATCATGCTCATATACATCAATTATATACACACTACAACATTTTTCAACAAAGAACATTTTTGCCAAAATTTGAAAAATCTTAAACTAAATTGCCAAGCAACTTAGTGAACCATGCTCAAATTTTCAAAGATGCAACTCTTAAGAAATTTATGATGAAATCATGATAATATAAGATACAATACCATATAAACTCAATTTTATAACATAATCATAACTTCATGAAATGCACAATGCAAGGAACCAATGAAATTCAATTCCAACAAGACTCCTAAACACAATGCAACATGCAACATGCAACATTCTACTATGACATTCTAACACTCAAGATTAAGTTGAATAGAAGAGATGAGACAATCCAATCAGAACTCTACTACTGACCATACTCCCCCACTTAGAAGGAACTCATAACGACTAAAAAAATAAAAATAAGAAATTATTACTTAGCAACATCATCATCATCATCCGACTTTGATCCCCTAGCCCGGAGTACATAGAAACGAGCATTCTTTGGAACATTATACCCCAGAACACTTGGAGGAACTTGATTACCTTCATTTCCTCTAGCCGCAATCATAGGAAAATATCTCACCTTATATCCATCCTTACCACAACAAAAGCAATTCCCGGTACCAACTAGACTTTTCCTATAGTGCTTCTTCCCACAAGTAGCACAAGTAGGCTTAACACCTGAGATTCACTACCCTTCTAAAGTTTGAACTTAGGATCCCTAGGTTCATATTTAATTAGAGCCTTCTTCTTGAACCTAGGTTGGTTTCCCTCACTTGGTTCACTCCTCTTCAAGTTTCTAGATCTTACTAAGCTTAGACTCCTCAATGGTTTGAGCATACACCATGAGTCTACACAAATTCATATCACCATGGAGCATGTTTGTACGACACTCTTCTTTCACAAGGTCGGCAACACCGGTGACAAACCTACTCATCTCATCCCTATGGTTAGACACCAAGGATGGAGCATACCTAGACAACATAGTGAACTTCAAGGAATACTCCTCAACACTCATATTTCCTTTCTTGAGATTGATAAACTCCTCAACCTTCACCTCCCTCCTCTCGCGGAAAAAGTACTTTACTAAGATAGCCTCCTTAAACTCCTCCAGCTCTATAGGACCCGACTCAATCGGGCTATTTTCTTTCCATTGAGTGTACCACATTTGAGCAACCTCCCTCAATTGGTACGAAGATAACTTCGCCTTCTCCCTAGAATTCACCCCCATGGCACTCAACACCTTATACACACCATCTAGTAACTCTTGTGGATCCTCTCCCACATAATATCCAAGAAAGAAGGAGGATTCATCGTCACAAAATCTCTCAATCTAGATGTCATAGTGCTCTCCATGACATTCACTATAGGTTCAACACCTCTATTCACACGAGTAGTCATGGCTTGGGCTAAAGCAAGTAGAGCCTCTCTAATCTCCCCATTAGTCATGTTCGGGGGAACCACCGGAACCTCATTACCTTCTCCTCTAATAGGGTCTTGAACACCTTGTGGAGGAATTTGAGCACCTTGAAGAACTTGCTCAACTTGCTCAACTTGAGGAGGAATTTCCACATTCATTTTTCACTCTTCAATCCTTATAGCGACCATCCTTCTAGTATTCATCATCCTATAAACACAAAGAAAAGCATTAAGAAAGACACTCATAACTTTTTACTGTCACGACCCAACCCGATGGGCCGTGACTAGTGCCCGTTTTGGACACTCATAAACAAACCTGCTAAGTATAACCAACTGAAACTAAAACAATATGGAATTTAATCAAATCAAACCTACCCCAACACATATATATATAAAGTGGATCTGTCTCATAAGGAGTTATAACCATTTAATCGTAACAACATACGTGAGCCGACAAGGCCGCCACTATCCAAAGCATACTAGCATACGCAAGCCGACAAGGCTGCCACTACACAATACACAATGATGTACGCAGCCGACAAGGCTGCCCCTGAACAAGCGGACATCCCAAACAAACCATGTTCAGACCATCATCCAAAACATATATATAAAACCCACATAATGTCTGCAGACCTCTAAGAGTATAGTAGTGAAACTCGACGGGACAGGGCCCCGCTGTACCCATAGATAAGCAAAAGACTACATAGGAAGTTATGTACCAAAATGACTGGGCTCCGGAACAGTGGAGCTCTCCCAATCAGCTGAGTAGATATCCTAGGCGAAAAGATCACCGAACTGTGCGTCTACACCTGCGGGCATGAAACGCAGCCCCCCAAGGAAAGGGGGTCAGTACGGATAATGTACTGAGTATGTAAAGCATAAGGTAATGATGACAGGATACCAACATGATAAGTCGAAACATGATATCGCTACACATGTACTTTATAAGTGAAAATCATGCATATCTTTAACATATAAGGTGCCCAGCTTCCCTAGTAAGGGACTCGGCAAAATAATTATCATATATATACATCATACGTACCCGACCCTCTAGTGAGGGACTCGGTGAAATAGTCATCACATCATCTCCGTCATCATCATCATCATAACCATCCTCATCACCAATCATATATATAATATACATACCCGGCCCTCTAGTGAGGGACTCGGTGACATATGCAAGAAACTCCGCACGAACATTACCGGCCTGGGACTCGGTGAAATGATAAATGACTCTATGCATGAGCAGAACATTATGAGCAACCATATGCAATTAAAATCATTTCTTATAACTCAATAGAACAATCAACGTGAACCAGCAAGGAGTATTACCAAAGATTAACGTTTTATCAAGATTATTAACCTTTAACATGATATGAAAACGTAAAATCTCAATTACTCTAAGAATCTCTACCATAGATATGAGAAATCACCATAGCCTTAGACATAGCCGATATATAGAAGAATAGTTTGTGAAAGAAAGAATATACGTCACCTAGACACTCTAGAAGTAAGTGTCAAACCTGTCCGTCATTCGCTCATTTTTAAAAGTCATGCCAAACAAAGAAAGAAAGGATAGCGTTACATACCGTATAGTCGAGCCGCACGACCAATATTTACTGCCCAAGCTATTAATCTTTAACAAGTAACACTCGTGCCGCAATTAGATAGACGTCGCGCTTTACCACTTATTGTAAGCTAGCTAATAATCTAACAAAAATCCGGCAGCACTTCCCCTATTTTCCTTACTTTGTCCCAATCCGACAACAACCCAAATTATCCACAGCAATACCAAAACACATATAACCCAATGAATCATATTAAATAGTCCCCCCCAAAACAACTCCGTCTCGGCAACCATAGTAACGAAACAACTACACACCGAGCGATAACTCGTTTTATAATTCGTAACACATCTACCTTATCGTATTCATCCCTTGGAGTATATACCCATAATCACATTAACATATACATAACTCCAAAATAGAATTTCCCACATTTTGCTTTAATCAAAATAGCCCAAACACTAACACAACACCACTAATCCGATTATGGTTTCCGATAATACTTAGCACAATCAATAACTAAAACGAATTTTCTAAGCTACTGGTCACACCCCCTTCTTAACATTAATGGCTAATTAACAAAGGCATTCTAAAGAATTAACACACCAAGCAAAGAGATTACTAACCAAATTCCTTGAAGCTGCTGGCCGAGAGTTTCATGGCTGGTTTTCTCCTTTTCCATGGCTGCCTAAGCTAAGTTGAAGAAGATGATATATTTGCTGTCATTTCACCACTTCATTCATTATATGAAGTGGAGACAGCACCCCACTACACATCCCACTAAGCCTAGCGCCCATCTGATTTCCTTTAATGCCTTGAGTGGTGGGGCCCTCCACTTAATTAATTTAATCCCAAACAGCCACTAATTAATCCCCCACTTAACGTTAATGACAATCTGATTTCCTTTAATCACTTGGAACTTAATGACAATCTGATATATTTGCTGTCATTTCACCACTTCATTTATTATATGAAGTGGAGACAGCACCCCACTACACATTCCACTAAGTCTAGCTCCCATCTGATTTCCTTTAATGTCTTGAGTGGTGGGGCCCTCCACTTAATTAATTTAATCCCAAACAGCCACTAATTAATCCCCCACTTAAAGATAATGACAATCTGATTTCCTTTAAATCAATTGGAACTTAAAATAAAATCTCATTCCCCGGACTTACATCGACTAGCTCATGATGCGCACTACGTATAAAAATACGAGGCGTAACATTTACACTACGGTACGACACAAGAGTAGAGAAAGAAGGGAAACTCTATCGTCCTATAACCTCTCGTCCATATATGTGTCACGACTCACACCGATTATCTAGACTCTACTAGATGTGGCTTTATGAGACTTTTTGATTCCTAAGACCACTTTCATAACCTATGCTTTGATACCAACTTTTTCAAACCCCGAGAGCCCACCCTAGAAAATATGGCACTCTCGGAGGCGACATTGCATACTTGACCTCTCAGAGCGCGACATGGCGTACTTGACCTATCGGAGGTCTTGTACAAGCCTTTGAAATCGTTCATTGCATACATGTATGAAAATTAGTGCGGAATTAAAACTTTTCACACGAAATATCTTAAAAACAACTTTCATATTAAAATCATAGAAAACACTAAGTCTCAACATATGCCAGTCTTAGACTCAAGTATAATTGGGCATGACCCATACAATATGAAATATAGAAACTTAGTCTATTATAATACTTGAATAAAAGAAGTCTTAAGATAATTATGCCCTAGAGTCAAGTGAGGACATACTTCAAATTTGCTTTAACGGTTACTACACTCCAAGCTTGCTTCAAAGTACCTTTCACCTGTTTATCACACCTTTAGGGATAGACAAGAAGTATAGAATTAGTACAAATACATGTACTAAGTATGGCTTAATGCATAAAATCATGAGCAATGAATATTTATGACAAATATGCTCTTTTTGATTAAAACATCATATTAAAAGTATAAGAGCCACATTTAAGCACCAAACATAACATTTAGAATACAATATAAGTCATATGCAATTTATACCAAAGGATAAGACCTTACAGTAACATTACAGTGAGCTTCACTGCTACGTCACTGTGACTTCATGTAAAACTCATACATTACAATATAGCATCAATAACACCTACAAATCACACAACCATGAGATCCTCCTACCAAAGGTGATTCTAAGAATGACTTGAATAAGTTATGAAGCGACCGTCCATACAATCCCTTCAAACACACCTAAGAGATCCTTTAGAGTACCTAGGATAAGATCAATATCACTTCATACCACAATATATATATATATATATATATATATATATATATATATATATAATATGGCATTCTCTTCCCAAAGGTTATCAAAACACTTACTTAAGTAATTCAAGAACAGAACGCCCATACACCCTCCCCAAGATTACCTATATAATGCTTAAGACTACCTAAGTTTAGCTCATGTGTACTATATCAATCTACTTTCCTTATCTAGAGTTATTCTTAAGACTTCCCTAGGTAAGACAAGAGGAGACCATTCTTATGCCCCGTTCACACCTTAACTAGGCAACCCTTAAACTACTCTAGGTAAGTACTTATTCATTAACATACTTTCTAACTTAAGTCATTATCTTCATTAGTTCACTTAAGATACATTCAACATAGAATGACATTCAAGAAATGGTCTTGGAGAAGACTTAGGGACTTACTCACTAACATCTTCAAAGCCTAATCGTGCAATGTCTAGATAGCGTCCTATACCACCACTTTAACTTCATAGAACTTCTTTAACACTAGTAGGTATCCCATATGATAAGAATAGGAAATAATAGACATATATTATACTAGCTATGCATGGAATCCGGAGTCATGAACCTACTCCGATGGAGGGTGTTCTACTTTCCAATGGTAGAACTAGGACAGAACCCATGTAAGCAAATGGTTAAGGAATATGAGGATTTCTTTATTCTCTAATGTCATCTTATCTTAGAGAAAATCCCCTAACAATACTCACTCGGTGCTAGGCTTTGTTCTCATAGAGTATTTCAATAAAGGAGTACATAAAGAGGTTCCATATCTAGTTCACAACTCAATCACATTACACCTTACAAAAGAGGGTCCGCTAAGGCTACTTAAAATGGCTAATAGGATAGCTCAATGACTTTCCTAAGGACAATTTCATGCCGTTCCAGCTAACCAACCTTAAGTCCACCATTCATACAAGAAGGATACCATTACGGTGTTCGACTTAAAGGATATCATAACCTTCCAACTAGGTTGAAGGTTCCACATAAAAGACCTTCTTAACAATGTTCAAGGTCACATATCAATGACACATACAATACTAAGAAGCATTAGCATACTAATTCAAGAATTCATATTCAAAATCTACATGTATCAATAAGGAGACAAGTCTACCAAAGCAAGACACACACATCCTTCACATATAGCATATCATTCTAGGAGAATGTAGGCATAACTAAGGTCATCCATAGGTCACCCTATTCACTACTACATAATCATCAATCTAAGTATCACAATTATCATACAATCAGTCAAGAAACATCATACTTCAACATCAATAGATAATGAATCAAAGATCATACAACATGGATTTATGAATTTAGGGAAGCATACTAATAATTCTAACATGATTCTATCATAATTCAATAGCCTTAATCAAACTACATAAGAATTCAATAGCATAAAGATTGTAACATTCCAGAAAATGTACCTGTCTAGTGAAGAGTCTATTAGGTTTTAAGAATATGCCTTGGGGTACATAGGCATCCCCATGCCCAATATTGAGAAATATTGGAAATGTTAGAGAATATTGGCTTAAGGGTGTTAGCATTATATATACACAAGTGAATTAAAAATACATGTCGATGTCAAATGCTCCAATCCAAGCTTATTTAGGAATTGTACCTTCAATAAAGACCCGAAGCTAAAATAACTATATTCTTGACATGCACACATTAGGTACTAGGCATCCAAGTGTCAAGCCTAGGTACCATAGCACATGATCATTTAAAATGATCATGTAGATTAAGCAGTGCCCAAGGACATAGTGAGGATCCTTGGACAAGAAGTGAACTTTCCATAATTCAAGGTTAGGAAAGTGCACGGCAACACATGTGCAAGCACATGTGCTACCGGCCAAGGGACCACGCGACAAGCCAACCGATTTGGTAAGGGCGGTAAGGGGGCATGAGCACGTAGGGTCAAGCCACGTGGGGCCAAGCTTTCTAACCAGTCCTAGGCTCTAACTAAATTAACTAACTAGATACTAACCTAGGACTAACTAAAATGAACTAACTAGTGCACCCGACAACCTAAGACCTAACCGTGTGACACTAAGCGAGTAGCTAACTAAATAAACATCTTATTACCTTACCTAGGTTGGTCCAAAAGGGTTAGTTATGGTCCTAACGACTTAGGGGTACTTTAGTAATTACCCTAGGTCACTTAATTAATTAAATTAGAAACTTAATTAATTAATTTAAATGGTCACAACCGAGACTCTTACGCAAAATTTCAAAATTCGGTTAAGTCAAATGTTCTCCTATTTTTAGTCAATTTAGGAGTGGCGTTTTGGTAATTACCTAATTGATTTATTTAATTAAGTTAGTTAGTCTAAGTTGAATTAGTCATATTCAGTTCCTAAGCCTTATACTCACGTTTAATCACTAGAAAACCTACGACTGAAAAACAGTGAACAACGTAAGAAAAACCTTAGGCGATTTCAAGGCAGTTCTTCAAGGATTTCGTGCAAAGTGCAAGGTGATCTTCGTAGATTCAATTCTACAGTAAGGCTTGGGTTTTATCTCTTGAATTCCTTTCTCCAAGAGGCTTTTCAACGTTTTTAAATTCAAGAAATTGAAACTAGGGTTGTTCCTAATGATCGAATGCTCATATCGCTAGTTCCTCCTATTTCCGATTCTACTAGTATGCACAATGTAAATCTCGAGGATGTTGTTGGTATGTGGTTCTAACTGATCATTATGTGTAGGTCTGTGATTTATAATGTCGTATTAGACCTAATAGTTAGATCCGTATGATTAGGGTATTATTTACATGAGATAATAAATGTTGTAATGCCTACTTGTGTTCGAGAAGATAAAATTGTTATAAACTGTTCATTGAATTGTTCTTAAAGGCTAAACAAAGGCTAAAAGTTGGCGTGGTTAAAATGATGAGATTACTATAGTATATGCATGAAGTTAATTGAATTGGCTAATGATAATCTCATGAATTTTTTTTAGTGAAAGTTGATTTATACCAATAAATTGGCTAGCAAAATTATGTCCAAGATATTAATAGAATTGGCCAATGACTAATTCATACCAATATTATATGGACAATGTATTGTAATTCCAAATACATTTTTGATAAGTAAACTTGAAAATATGTAACTCAATGAACTCATAACCAAGGGTATGCCAACGATTGGGACAAGCCCCAACATACCCTATCTAAATGAACATTGTGAATGTAATAGCATTGAATAAATCCTTATAACTTTCATAAAGAATGGTACAAGACTACCAGAAGACGTTGAGCAAGATAAGGTGAGTAATGAAATAACTAAAAGCTTATGAGTTATGAAATTGACCTAATACAGGGTGTTAAAATGGAAGTGAGACAAGTCTCACTTATACTTAAACGATTATGTCAATAATACTCACATAAGAGGGTGCTAGAAACCGTGAGACAAGTCTCACTCGCACCATGATGATAATGTAAGATTAAATTTGTATTCATCAAGTATAAAAGAAAGGGGTGACCAGTCATCCATTGAGCTAAGTATACCTCATGCTATAAGCCAGCTTCCATAATGTTTGAGTCAACTCTAAAAGTTGTAAAGTATAATAAATCTTAGCTAAGCACCGATATACTAGCAATGAGCTTATGCCAGCACATATAAGCCTCATGAGACGATTTCACCACCAAAGTGTATCAAGGTCTCCGAAGTCTCCTAGTCTTTGAACTATGTTGCCAGCATAGGAACTAGCTAGTGAATGATTCCACCTAAGAATGCTAGGTAGTATTTGATTTCACTTTGGCCAGTGAACCACCTCTTTTCGTTGTGGGAAAGACACTGGATTTCATGTTAGCTCACATGATCTAAGTCAGTTAAATGCTAAAGATTTCTTTAAGAAAGTAAGAAAGAATGAAAGTAGCATGTTCAAAGTGAACAACATATCAAAGAAGAAGAAATGTAAGTTCAAAGTGAACTAAGTAAGCAAGAGCTTAAGAATGTCAATCATCAATGTTTGATAAGAATGAAGTTTTAACAAGTTATTGGTTTATGCCAATATTGGAGTATGAATTTATGCCCCAAGATCTATATATTATGTAAATAATCAAAGAATGCGCATAGCCAATAAATATTGGCTAATAATTACATTCATGCCCAATTTAACAAGAATGAGAAATATAACTTGTGAGTAGGGTATCCAAATCATTTCCTTAGTCCTTCATATTACTTACTCGATTCATTGTAGGTATGGGACTACAATGAATCATTGCAGTTGTAAGTAAAACATATGATCAAAAGAGATCATTGAACTACACAACAAGAAGAAGAAAAAGACTGAAAAATAAACAAAGGTATGGGACAAGAAGCTCTCAGACTAAGGAGCAAAATTATTAAGTTTTGTTTGAGTTGTTCTAAAGTTATGTTCATGATTCCCAGGTCTTATGTTCATATAGACAATGAGTGGTGTGCTTTAAATGCATGAAAACATGTCATATTCATAGCATGATTTACAAATAACGAATTAGGAAAGTATAGTGACTTTACATTCTAGAAACAACATGTTGTTATAGGAAGAACTTTCCTTGATCATGCATAGTCCTAATGTGTTTATGTGCATACACCCATACTTAGTAAAAGTGTGTACTAACCCATATACGATTACTATTTTTATAGGTGCAGGTTCTTAAGAAGACTGAAGATTCGTTGAAGCGGTTTGGATTAGCGATCTCCAGACTTTGGTAGGTCCTCTTGAGTTCGAGGATGCCTACGTTTATTATTCTAGTTTTAGTACATTAGACATAGCTAGTGGATGTTGTCCCTAGCGTTTCATTTCAAACATTTGTTCAAGCGTTGTATTAACGTCGGTTTGGTAAACTATTACTATTATTATGAATGCTTCAATTCAGTTGTTTAATCTATCATTAGATGGTTGTTTAGTTTGAACTTATTAGAATATTACTCCTATGCAATATTATATGAAGTCTATATACACTTCAATAAGTATTTAAAAGTTTTAAATTTTCCGCAATTTAACAGTATGATTGTGATGAAAGCTAAGAAGAGGCTTGTCTGCGACCTCTGAGAGGTTAACGACGCCGGTCTCATCTGGGGTTTAGGATCCGGGTGTGACAAACTTGGTATAAGAGCATGAGGTTAAATTACCTAGGAACTAAAGCTAAAAAACAACCACGTTGTGTAGTTTCTAACTTATGGTTGTGAAGTGCACCACAATCATGACTTAGAGACTAAGCGATATTAAGAATCTTCCTTTCTTCTACTCTTTATTGTGTTGTCTAGAGCTTTTACATTTTGTGTCATTCTAGGATCTAACTTCCTTCTTGTGTGTACATGTAGAAAATGAACACAAGGAGAAACGCAGGCAGGGGAGTTGAAGAAACAACCGCTAGGGGAAACCAAGCTCCTCCTCAAGCCCCAGCTGCTGGAGAAGTGAGAGCAACACTAAGTTCAGATGGCCCAAGCCATCACTGTTCAGGTACAGACTATCACAGCCCAGGCCACTAGAGAGGGTGCTCCCAGGGAGAACCCGCATACTAGCACCATGGCTAGTAGACTGAGAGATTTCACCAGAATGAATCCTCCAGTCTACTTTGGGTCCAAGACCAATGAGGATCCCCAAGAGTTTGTGGACGAGGTTCACAAGATTCTCTGTGCTATGGGTGTTGGTGAAGAGGAGAAGGCTGAGTTGGCTGCATACCAGCTCAAGGATGTGGCTTAGGTGTGGTACAGTATGTGGGGAGATGGCCGAACACCAGGAGAAGTCCCCATCACTTGGGACGTTCTCAAGACTGCATTCCTAGAGAGGTTCTTTCCCAGAGAGCAGAGAGAGGCAAAGGTTGAGAAGTTCATAAACTTACGTCAGGAAGGTATGTCAGTCAAGGAATACTCCTTGAAGTTTGTTAAGCTTTCAAAATATGCTTCTTCTCTTGTGTCCAATAGCAGGGATGAGATGAGCAGGTTTGTGACTGGTGTATCGGATGACTTGGAGGAGGAATGTTGGGCAGCCATGTTTCATGATAACATGGACCTTGGTAGGTTGAATGTGCATGCACAGCAGGTTGAGGAAAGTCATCGGAGAAAGAGAGGCCAAGAAGGCAAGAAGCGTACGCCCTCGGATCAGACTAGTTCTAGCACTGGTAAGAATTTGTTTGGAGTCCAGGACAGGCCCAAGTTCAAAATGGGGCACAAGCACTCAGGTAATCCTACTTTTTCCAAGAACACTAATGCCAAGAAGGGCAATGATAGAAATGCCCAGCATAATAGAAAATCGTGTGGTAAGTGTGGCCGTTCGCATAGAGGTGAGTGCATGGTAGGTTCTAATGCCTGCTATAGTTGCGGAAAGAGTGGGCATATGATCAGGGACTGCCCATATGTGAAGAATCAGGCCAAGGCAGATGCTCAGCCACGACCTAATACTACCGCTGCAGTCAAACCTCCCAAGAGAAACCTATTCTATGCGTTGAAAGGAAAAGAGGAGCAGGAGAAGTCAGGTGATGTGGTCACTGGTAACTTGCTTTTCTTTTCTTTTCCTATTTATGCATTGTTAGATCCAGGATCTACCTTGTCTTTTGTTACTCCTTTAGTAGCTAGTAAATTTTACTTGCTTCCTGAGATCTTGCATGAACCTTTTCTAGTTAGTACTCCCGTAGGGGACATCATTAGGGCCGAAAGAGTATATAGAGATTTCCCAATAACTATTCTTGATAGAGTTATGTCATGACCTAACCCGATGGGCCGTGACTAGTGCCCGTTTTGGACACTCATAAACAAACCTGCTAAGTATAACCAACTGAAACTAAAACAATATGGAATTTAATCAAATCAAACCTACCCCAACACATATATATATAAAGTGGATCTGTCTCATAAGGAGTTATAACCATTTAATCGTAACAATATACGCGAGCCGACAAGGCCGCCACTATCCAAAGCATACTAGCATACGCAAGCCGACAAGGCTGCCACTACACAATACACAATGATGTACGCAGCCGACAAGGCTGCCCCTGAACAAGCGGACATCCCAAACAAACCATGTTCAGACCATCATCCAAAACATATATATAAAACCCACATAATGTCTGCAGACCTCTAAGAGTATAGTAGTGAAACTCGACGAGACAGGGCCCTGCTGTACCCATAGATAAGCAAAAGACTACATAGGAAGTTATGTACCAAAATGACTGGGCTCCGGAACAGTGGAGCTCTCCCAATCAGCTGAGTAGATATCCTAGGCGAAAAGATCACCGAACTGTGCGTCTACACCTGCGGGCATGAAACGCAGCCCCCCGAGGAAAGGGGGTCAGTACGGATAATGTACTGAGTATGTAAAGCATAAGGTAATGATGACAGGATACCAACATGATAAGTCGAAACATGATATCGCTACACATGTACTTTATAAGTGAAAATCATGCATATCTTTAACATATAAGGTGCCCAGCTTCCCTAGTAAGGGACTCGGCAAAATAATTATCATATATATACATCATACGTACCCGACCCTCTAGTGAGGGACTCGGTGAAATAGTCATCACATCATCTCCGTCATCATCATCATCATAACCATCCTCATCACCAATCATATATATAATATACATACCCGGCCCTCTAGTGAGGGACTCGGTGACATATGCAAGAAACTCCGCACGAACATTACCCGGCCCGGGACTCGGTGAAATGATAAATGACTCTATGCACGAGCAGAACATTATGAGCAACCATATGCAATTAAAATCATTTCTTATAACTCAATAGAACAATCAACGTGAACCAGCAAGGAGTATTACCAAAGATTAACGTTTTATCAAGATTATGAACCTTTAACACGATATGAAAACGTAAAATCTCAATGACTCTAAGAAGCACTACCATAGATATGAGAAATCACCATAGCCTTAGACATAGCCGATATATAGAAGAATAGTTTGTGGAAGCAAGAATATACGTCACCTAGACGCTCTAGAAGTAAGTATCAAACCTGTCCGTCATTCGCTCATTTTTAAAAGTCATGCCAAACAAAGAAAGAAAGGATAGCGTTACATACCGTATAGTCGAGCCGCACGTCCAATATTTACTGCCCAAGCTATTAATCTATAACAAGCAACAATCGTGCCGCAATTAGATAGACGTCGCGCTTTACTACTTATTGTAAGCTAGCTAATAATCTAACGAAAATCCGGCAGCACTTCCCCTATTTTCCTTACTTCGTCCCAATCCGACAACAACCCAAATTATCCACAGCAATACCAATAACACATATAACCCAACGAATCATATTAAACAGCCCCCCCCCCAAAAACAGTTCCGTCTCGGCAACCATAGTAACGAAACAACGACACACCGAGCGATAACTCATTTTATAATTCGCAATACATCTACCTTATCGTATTCATCCCTTGGAGTATATACCCATAATCACATTAACATATACATTACGCCAAAACAGAATTTGCCGCATTTTGCTTTAATCAAAACAGCCCAAACACTAACACGACACCACTAATAATCCGATTATGGTTTCCGTTCATACTTAGCACATTCAATGACTAAAACAAATTTCCTAAGCTACTGGTCATGCCCCCTTCTTAACATTAATGGCTAATTAACAATGGCATTCTAAGGAATTAACACACCAAGCAAAGAGATTACTAACCAAATTCTTTTGTAGCTGCTGGCCGAGAGTTGCATAGTTGGTTTTCTCCCTTTCCATGGCTGCCTAAGCTAAGTGTTGAAGAAGATGATATGTTTGCAATGCATTTCACCACCTCATTCATTATATGAAGTGGAGGCAGCCCCCCTCTACACGTGCCCCACTAAGGGCCAGCTCCCAATCTAATTTCTTTTAATTTGCCTTGAGTGGTGGGGCCCACTTGATTAATTTAATCCTAATCAGCCACTAATTAATCCCTCACTTAATGTTAATGACACTTACATTAGCCAAATCATACCTAATATCACATTTGGAATTAACATCCTTGCCTAATATTTCTTTAATCACTTGGAACATAAAATAAAATCTCATTCCCCGGACTTACATCGACTAGCTCATGACGCGCACTATGTATAAAAATACGAGGCGTAACAAGTTACATATGCTAACCTGATAGAATTAACCATGCTTGACTTTGATATAATTTTGGGTATGGATTGGCTCCATGATTGCTATGCTACCATAGACTGTCGAAACAGGGTAGTAGGATTTCAGTTTCCAAATGAGTTAGAGCTAGAATGGGAAGGGTGTGGTTCAAATCCAACAGGCCAAATAGTTTCCAATCTTAATTCCAATAAGATGTTGTCTAAGGGGTATTTATGCCACTTAGTCAGAGTCACTTAGAACATGAAGTTCCTTCCATAGACTCTGTGTCCATAGCGAATGAGTTTCAAGATGTCTTTCCGGAGGATTTACCAGGAATCCCTCCTGAACGCGAAATTGACTTTGGTGTTGACTTAGATCACAACACCAAACCAATTTCTATTCCTCCCTATGGGATGGCTCCAGCGAAACTCAAAGAGTTGAAGTTACAGTTAAAATATTTACTTGATAAGGGCTTCATCAATCCAAGCATATCCCCATGGGGTGCTCCAGTGTTGTTCATTAAGAAAAGGATGGAACTCTTAGAATGTGTATCGATTATCAGCAACTTAACAAATCACTATAAAGAACAAATACCCTCTTCCTAGAATCGATGATCTATTTGATCAACTCCAAGGTTCAAGCTTTTTTTATAAAGTAGATCTTCAGTCAGGGTATCACTAACTTAGAGTGAGACATGAGGACATTCCTAAGACTGCCTTTCATACTAGGTATGGTCATTACCAGTTTCTTGTCTTGTCATTAGGTCTCACTAACACACCAGCCGCGTTTATGGACCTTATGAATAGAGTCTTCCGTGGATACCTTGATTCTTTTGTCATAGTATTTATAGATGACATCCTCATATACTCTAAGACCAGAGAAGAGCATGAACAACATTTGAGAATGACATTGCAAGTACTCAGGGAACATCTGTTGTATGCAAAATTCAGCAAATGTGAGTTTTGGCTGAGATCAGTAACCTTACTTGGTCACGTTGTGTCCGACCAGGGTGTAGAGGTTGATCTGAAAAAGATTGAGGCAGTAAAGAATAGGCCGAGACCCCTTACTCCTACAGATATTTGAAGTTTCTTGGGTTTGGCAAATTATTATCGCAGGTTTGTTGAGGAATTTTCCACAATTGCTGCTCCATTGACGGCTTTAACAAAGAAGAAGGCGAAGTTTGAGTGGTCTGAAACTTGTGAAAAGAGCTTCCAAGAGCTCAAAGAGCGACTCACTTCAGCCCCTGTTCTTACATTGCCGAGGAGTGGTGAAGGGTATGTGGTGTACTGTGATGCTTCCCGAGTAGGTTTGGGATGTGTTCTTCTCCAAGATCGCAAGGTGATTGCATATGCATCAAGACAGTTAAAAGTCCACGAGAAGAATTACCCTACGCATGATCTTGAGTTAGCTGTTGTGGTATTCGCGTTTAAACTTCGGAGACATTACTTATATGGTGTACATGTTGATGTTTTTACTGACCATAAAAGTCTTCAATATGTTTTTACACAGAGAGAATTGAATCTTCGTCAGAGAAGATGGCTAGAGTTGCTCAAGTTTTACTACAAGAGTGTCCACTATCACCCAAGTAAGGACAATGTAGTGGCCGATACTTTGAGCCGATTGAGCATGGGCAGTGTGTCTCATATCGATGATGAGAAGAAGGAGTTGGTTAAAGAGGTACACCAATTGGCTAGGTTAGGTGTATGGCTGGTAGATACACCAAGTGGGGGTGTTTCGGTTCATTCCAGTTCCAAATCCTCATTTGTTGTAAATGTTAAAGCTAAGCAGCATCTCGAACCAGTACTCATGGAGTTGAAAGATTTGGTGTTGAGTAAGCTGAATGAATCACTCTCCCTAGGGGTGGATGGTGAGATTAGATACCAGGGCAGATTGTGCATACCAAATAATGATGATCTGAGGCCTAATATTATTATAGAGGCTCATGGCTGCATGTATTCCATTTATCCAGGTTCTACAAAGATGTACCATGATCTTAAAGAGATCTATTGGTGGGAAGGTATGAAGCGAGATATCTCTAAGTTTGTGGAGGAGTGTCCCAATTGCCAACAGGTTAAGGCTGAACACCTTAAGCCTGGAGGTCTTACCCAGTCGATTGAGATCCCAACATGGAAGTGGGAGGATATTAATATGGACTTTGTGGTTGGTCTGCCTAAGACCCAAAAACTGCATGATTTCATTTGGGTCATTGTTGACAGGATGACTAACTCTGCTCACTTCATTCATGTGAAGTCTACTTACAGAGCCGAAGATTATGCCAAGTTGTATATTGATGATAGAGTGAGGTGGCATGGGATCCCTTTATCTATAATTTCGGATAGGGGAGCCCAGTTCACTTCTCACTTTTGGAAATCTTTCCAAAAGAACTTGGGTACACATGTCAAACTCAGCACTGCTTTTCACCCTCAAACGGATGGACAAGCAGAGCGTACCATTCAGACCCTTGAAGACATGTTGAGAGCATGTGTTATTGACTTCAAGCGGAGTTGGGATGATCACTTGCCACTGATTGAGTTCTCTTATAATAATAGCTACCATTCCATCATTGGGATGACACCTTTTGAAGCACTGTATGGTAGGATATGTAGGTCCCCAATTGGGTGGTTTGAAGTAAGAGAGTCTGCCATTCTTGACCCTGAGATCATACATGAGGCTGTGGAAAATGTGAGAATGATCAGGGATAAATTGGCTACTGGTTACAGTCGTTAAAAATCCTATGCTGATAACAGGAAGAGATCTCTTGAATTCGAAGTAGGTGATCAAGTCTACCTTAAGATATCACCCATTAAAGGGGTGATGAAGTTTGGTAAGAAAGGGAAGTTGAGTCCGAGGTATATAGGTCCTTATGAGATCTTACAGCGAGTAGGGAATGTTGCCTACGAACTGAAGTTACCAAATTACTTGGCTTCTGTTCATCCAGTGTTTCACGTGTCGATGCTTAAAAAGTGTCTAGGTGATCCAGCATCCATCCTACCTGTTGAGGGGTTAGGAGTCGCTGAGAAACTTTCTTATGAAGAGGTTCGAGTTGAAATTTTAGATTGCCAAGTGAAGCAGTTGAGGAACAATGAGGTTGCCACCGTAAAGGTGTTATAAAGGAACCACCTTGTTGAGGGAGCAACATGGGAGGCCGAGGCCTATATGAGATCCCGTTACCCTCACTTGTTCAGTTCTTGAGGTTAGATATACTCTTCCAAAGTCTGAGTTTGTGTATGAAACTCTAAATTTTAGTGCATTAGTCGGTTTTGGTGTTTTATGTCCATAACTGTGTGTTTTATACTTGCACTATATGAGTTGATATGAGTTCACGCTTGCATTCATGTTGCTGTTTTTTAGTAGTGTTGACATGATTTTTGTGTTGCATGAGTTGTGATGTGCATTGAGTTAAAATAAGATTGAGAAGGAAGTTCCTCAATCTTAGATATGAAGCTTCAGATAAGCTTTGAGTGATGTGCATCATCAGTAGTAAGTTGTGAATCTGATATTCACAAAGAGTAAAGTTTCTAGTATGTGGATGTGTTTTTCGAAAATACCCTCTTTGATTCTAAATGTTGTGTAGTGTCATTCTAGGATGAATGTTCCTAAGGGGGGGGGGGGATAATGTAACATTCCAGAAAATGTACTTGTCTAGTGAAGATTCTATTAGGTTTTAAGAATATGCCTTGGGGTACATAGGCATCCCCATGCCCAATATTGAGAAATATTGGGCATGTTAGAGAATATTAGCTTAAGGGTGTTAGCCAATGTCTACACACAAGTAAATTAAAATATACGTCGATGTAAAATGCTCCAATCCAATCTTATTTAGGAATTATACCTGCAATGAAGACCCTAAGCTAAAATAACTATGTTCTTCACATACACACATTAGGTACTAGGCATCAAAGTGTCAAGCCTAGGTACCATAACACATGATCATTTAAAATGATCATGTAGATTAAGCAGTGCCCAAGGACATAGTGAGGATCCTTGGACAAGAAGTGAACTTTCAAGAATGCAAGGTTAGGAAAGTGCACGGCAACACATGTGCAAGCATATGTGCTACCGGCCAAGGGACCACGCGACAAGCCCAACAGATACGGTTAGGGCGGTTAGGGGGAAGGCGCTCGTCGGGTCAAGCCACGTGGGGCCAAGCTTCCTTAATCAGTCCTAGGCTCTAAGTAACTTAACTAACTAGATAACTAACCTAGGACTAACTAAAATGAACTAACTAGTGCACCCGACAACCTAAGACCTAACTGGGTGACACTAACCGAGTAACTAACTAAACAAACATCCTAGTACCTAACCTAGGATGGTCCAAAAGGGTTAGTTATGGTCCTAAAGACTTAGGGGTAGCTTAGTAATTACCCTAGGTCACTTAATTAATTAAATTAGCAACTTAATTAATTAATTTAAATGTTCAAAACCAAGACTCTTAAGCAAAATTTCAGAATTCGGTTAAGTCAAATGTTCTCCTATTTTTAGTCAATTTAGGAGTGGCATTTTGGTAATTTGATAATTGATTTATTTAATTAAGTTAGTTAGTCTAAGTTGAATTAGTCATATTCATTTCCTAAGCCTTAGACTCACGTTTAATCACTAGAAAACCTACGGCTGAAAAACAGTGAACAACGTAAGAAAAACCTTAGGCGATTTCAAGGAGGTTCTTCAAGGTTTTCGTGCAAAGTGCAAGGTGATCTTCGTAGATTCAATTCTACAGTAAGGTATGGGTTTTATCTCTTGGATTCCTTTCTCCAAGAGGCTTTTCAACGTTTTTGAATTCTAGAAATCGAAACTAGGGTTGTTCCCAATGTTCGAATGTTCATATCCCTAGTTCTCCCAATTTCCGATGCTAGTAGTATGTACAATGTAAATATCGAGCATGTTGTTTGTATGTGGTGCTAACTGATCATTATGTGTAGGTTTTTGTCATTTAAAATGTCGTATGAGACCCAATGGTTAGATCCGTATTATTAGGGTATTACTTACATGAGATAATAAATATTGTAATGCCTACTTGTGTTCGAGATGATGAAATTGTTATAAGTTCATTGAATTGTTCTTAAAGGCTCAAAGGCTAAAAGTTGGCTTGCTTAAAATGATGAGATTACTATAGTGTATGCATGAAGTTAATTGAATTGGCTAATGATAATCTCATGAAAAATGTTTAGTGAAAGTTGATTTATGCCAATAAATTGTCTAGCAAAATTATGTCCAAGATATTAATAGAATTGGCCAATGACTAATTCATACCAATCTTTTATGGCCAATGTACTCTAATGCCAAATACATTTTTGATAAGTTAACTTGACAAGATGTAACTCAATGAACTCATAACCAAGGGTATGCCAAGGATTGGGACAAGCCCCAACATACCCTATCTAAATGAACATTGTGAATATAATAGCATTGAATAAGTCATTATAACTTTCATAAAGAATGGTACAAGACTACCAAAAGACATTGAGCAAGATAAGGTGAGTAATGAAATAACTAAAAGCTTATGAGTTATGAAATTGACCTAATACATGGTGTTAAAAAGGAAGTGAGACAAGTCTCACTTACACTTAAACGATTATGTCAAAAATACTCACATAAGAGGGTGCTAGAAACTGTGAGACAAGTCTCACTCGCACCATGATGATAATGTAAGATTAAATTCGCATTTGTCGAGTATAAAAGAAAGAGGTGACCAGTCATCCATTGACCTAAGTATACCTCATACTAGAAGCCAGCTTCCATAATGTTTGAGTCAACTCTAAAAGTTGTAAAGTATAATAAATTTGATCTAAACACCGATAGACTAGCAATGAGCTTGTGCCAGCATATGTAAGCCTCATGAGACAAGATAACCCCCAAGGTGGATCAAGGTCTCCGAAATATCCTAGTCTTTGAACTATGTTTCCAGCATAGGAACTAGCTAGTGGATGATTCCACATAAGTATTCTAGGTAGTATTCGATTTCACTTTGGCCGGTGAACCACCTCTTTTCGGTGTGGGGAAGACATTGAATTTCATGTTAGCTCACATGATCTATGTCGGTTAAAATCTCAAGAAAGTATTCGGGTTCACCTTAGCTTGTGAACCACATCATTTCTGTGTGGGGAAGACACTGGATATGGTTTCACCTTAGCCGGTGAACCACCTCTTTTTGGTGTGGGGAGGACACTGGATTTCATGTTAGCTCACATGATCTAAGTCAGTTAAATGCAAAAGATTTCATTAATAAAGTAAGAAAGAATGAAAGTAGCATGTTCAAAGTGAGCAACAGATCAAAGAAGAAGAAATGTAAGTTCAAAGTCAACTAAGTAAGCAAGAGCTAAGAATGTCAATCATCAATGTTTGATAAGAATGAAGTTTTAACAAGTTATTGGTTTACGCCAATATTGGAGTATGAATATATGCCCCAAGATCTATATATTATGTAAATAATCAAAGAATGGGCATACCCAATAAAGCTTGGCTTATAAATACATTCATGCCCAATTTAACAAGAATGAGAAATATAACTTGTGAGTACGGTAGCCAAATTATTTCCTTAGTCCTTCGGATTACTTACTCGATTCATTGTAGGTATGGGAATACAATGAATCATTGCACTTGTAAGTAAAAAATAGGATCAAAGGAGATCATTGAACTACACAACAAGAAGAAGAAAAAGAATGAAAAATAAACTAAGGCATGGGAGAAGAAGCTCTCGGCCTAAGGGAGCAAAATTATTAAGTTTTGTTTGAGTTGTTATATATTATGTTCATGATTCCCAGGTCTTATGTTCATATAGAAAATGAGTGGTGTGCTTTAAATGCATGAAAACATGTCATATTCATAGCATGATTCACAAATAACGAATTAGGAAAGTATAGTGACTTTACTTTCTAGAAACGGCATGTTGATATAGGAAGAGCTTTTCTTGATCATGCATAGTCCTTTTGTGTTTATGTGCATACACCCATACTTAGTACAAGTGTGTACTAACCCCTATACTATTACAATTTTTATAGGTGCAGGTTCTTGAGAAGACTGAATATGCGTTGAAGCGGTTTGGATTAGTGATCTCCAGACTTTGGTAGGTCCTCTTGAGTTCGTGGATGCCTACGTTTATTATTCTAGTTTTAGTACATTAGACATAGCTAGTGGATGTTGTCCCTAGCGTTTCGTTTCAAACATTTGTTCAAGTGTTGTATTAAGGCCGGTTTGGTAAAGTATTACTATTATTATGAATGCTTCAATTCAGTTGTTTAATCTATCGTTAGATGGTTGTTTAGTTTGAGCTTATTAGAATATCACTCCTATGCAGTATTATATGAAGTCTATGTACACTTCAATAAGTACACTTCGTAATTTAACTGTATGATTATGATGAAAGCTAAGAAGAGGCTTGTCTGCGACCTCTGAGAGGTTAACGACGCCGGTCTCATCTGGGGTCTAGGATCCGGGTGTGACAAAGACATAATCAATTTACCCACAAAGTAGTCAAAAACTAGGGTTCATGAATTACATGGTTTCATAGAGTAATTAGGTTAAAAACATCAAATTAACTTCAATTCAATCAATATATAATGATTCAAAACGTTTTATGCAAGAACCCAAGGTTAGATATCAAAATTGGATAAGTTCATCTTTTAAAGACTTTGGAAATCACTTTGAAGTTTGGATCCTTGAAGATAAGAGATTGAAGGATGAAGAATCATACCTCAATTGATGCTAGACCACAAATTTGATGAAGAATTGATGAATAATCACCAGCCAATCTTCAATATAAGCTCTATCTTGAGTTTTGACTTCAATGAAGTTATAGAGAGTTTCTTAGATATTTTGCATTTTTAATTGGAATAATGAATTCATATAGGTGTTTAGGACTTATAAACCCACTTGAATACCCAAAACACCCTTAGGTCAGCTTTTAGATGCGAAAAATCAAATGATGAAGGGGGAAATGAAATGTCGGATTGAATCGCCGAAGTATACTTGACTGGAAAAACCAACCAATCTACTCTCTTGGTCTCCCCCCTGTAACTTGAGAAGTGCAATGGGATAGATGGTAGAGGGTTGCATGTGCCCAAAAGCGATGATTCACTTGCCCCCTTGTCCATAGGGATAATCTCCCAAAAATTTATTTGGATGTGGGGTGAATTTTCCAATTCACCCCTTTACTTTACAGTGAACCAGCGCAGGTTGCAAATCCAAATGACGCATGCCCATCGACGGGGCGTAGGTCCATAAACGGACCGTCCTGTCTGTCTGTCTATGGGATCAGAGAATGTAAAGTGGGAGCTTACCTCCCTAGTCTAAGTCACCATTGACGCCACCACCTACGGGGCATCGACCAGCCTACTAGGCGTCGATTGCCCTCCGTAGGTGTGACTGCCTTAAGGCAGTTTTGGCAATCAAGATGGGTCCTTTCTCTAGGACCCTTGGTTGGTTGTTGGGGAATTTTATGTAATGACCAACAAGTACACCCAAGAAGTCAGATAATCCTTGAGTCTCCATACGGCGTATGAGACTCCGAAAAGTCTCACTAAAGCCACTCGTATCATTCATTGCATAATAAACAGTTTAAAATAAGTAAGAATTTAAAACTTTCTTCAGCATGAAGAAATATTTCAATAGCATACGCAAGCGAAAGACTTTCATTAAAACATTAAACTTTTACAATGTCTCATTGAACCATCTATACTTTGGAGTATACAACACTTGGGACTAAGCCCATACAAGACATAAAATAAAGACTAAGACATAAAAGGAACATGTGGATATTGTCCTCGAATCGATGAGGACTCACCAATACTTCATCTTCAACCCTTAGAAACCTATCGATCCTACATGGCATATCAAGACTTCCAATTCCCTACACTTTAGTCAAAAAGGTAAAAGAAGGGGTTAGCACATTAGATGCACTAAGTATGGAAGCCATGCAAAAACCATGAAAAGGGGACATTTAGTGAATAACATGTTTTTCATGAGTTTTGATATAAAACCTTCATAAGATAGTTTAAGAGACATCAAACAAGTCAATAATGACAATATAAGACACATTCCAAATTATACTCAATATATAGAAATGTTACAGTGACCTCACTGTAACTTCACATATAATTCACACATCACAAGGTAACATCAAGACCACATCAAAATACATAAACATACTCACGTGGATCCCCTACTATGGTTATCCTAAGACTCACCTATGTAAGATATGAAGCAGCCTCCCATACAAACCCTTCACACACACCAAGATGATCTCTAGGACTATCTAAATTAGGTTATTCCAATACACCACATGTCACACCAATTCACATATACATGAGACCCTCCTACCAAAGGTGATTCTAAGTGTCACTTGAGTGGGTTATGAAGCGACCGCCCATACAATCCATTCATACACACCAAAGAGATCCATTAGATTATCTAAGATAAGATTATTCCCATTTTACCAATTAGACTACACACCTAGAATTACTCAAAGACTCACCTATGTAAGGCATGAAGGGAGCACCCATACACCCTTTCCAAGCCTACCAAAGCAATCCTCTAAGTTACTCTGGATAGATACCTTTTCAATTAACAAGTGGTTACTTAAGTCATTAAGTTCATTAGGTCATTTAAGAGACATTCAACACTTAAGGACATTCATATAATGGTCTTGGTGAAGACCTAGGGACTCACACACTAACATCTTCAAAGCTTATTCGTGCAATGTCTAGATAATGTCCCACACCACTACCTAAACTTCATAGAACTTATCCAACACTAGCATGTATACCATATGATGATAATAGGAAAGAAGCGACATAGACCATGCTAGGTATGCATGGAATCCGAAGTCATGAACCTACTCCATTGGAAGGTGTTTTACTTGCCAATGGTAGAACGAGGACACATCCTATGTCGGCATATGGTTAAGTAATATAGAGATTTCTTTGTACTCTAGCCTCCTTCTTAACTAGAGCTACTACCCGAACATACTCGCTCGGTGTTAGCCTTTGTTCTCATAGAGTAATTCAATAATGGAGCATATGAAGGGGTTCCATATCAAGTTCACAACCCAATTCACATTACATCTTACCAAAGAGGGTCCATTAAGGTTACCTACAATGGCTAAGAGGATAGCTCAATGAAATTCCTAAGGATGATTTCATGTCGTTCCATCCAACCAACCCTAAGTACACCATTGACACAAAAAGGTTACCATTATGGCTTTAAACTTCAAGGATATTATAACCTATAAAGGCTCCACATAAAGAACCTTATTAACGATATTCAAGGTCACATGTCAGTCACATATACAAGACTAAGAAGCATTAGCATACTACATCAAGGAGTCACATATTCACATACCATTCATGCATCAAGAAGGGGGACTTAGGTCTACCTAATCGAAACTCAACATTCTTATTAGCACATATAAGAATTCATCATAAACTACCTTAGTCACACATAGCCATTTAAGAGCACGTGTTAATTTACACACATTCATATACAACATCATCATATATCATCACTTAAGAAGAACCATAACATAATCATTCACAAAAGATCCTACTAGCACCAATAAAGTACCTCACTGTACATTTTCACAAATGACACATATTTCATATCATGATTTCTACCACATGTTCATACAATTCATAACACCTCATGCATGATCATCTTATTTCACATAAACATATTCACATTATACCTCTATATAAACCCTAAACATGTTACTAATAAAATTAACAAAGTAATGCCGACGAGGCCACATCTTTCACAAAGGTAACACATAAACACCGCCACCATAAGTGGACCATACCAATCACCAGTGTAATACAAAAGCTATACATAATATTAAGAGAGTTAGGCCATCATACCATCAATCCAACCACACAACTTCAATCCATAGCCCAATCAACCAACTCAATACTCATAAGGCACTTACCATAGCCATAATCACCAATTCAATACCATAAACTCAATATACAATGAATCCAATAATATACATCATTCATGTAATCAAATTGAGACAGCCTATATGTAACGACCCGAAAGTACCCCGAGAAGAAGGGAGCACCCTTAGGTCAGAACAATTGCGTACTTGACCTTTCAGAGGTCTTGTACAAGCCTTAGCTATCATTCATTACATAAGACATGAAAAGTAGTGCGGAATTATAACTTTTCACGAAAATAATAATAATAGAACACCTTTCATAAAATCTAAGGAGTGACCTTGTCTTCACAAGCCACCTTAAATACATGACATAAATATCTTAGGGACACGATACTTTACATTAAATGAAATACATAATAAGTCTTAATGTTAGAAACTAAGAAATAGAACTATGCCCTCGGATATATGAGAACATACTTAGTCTTGAGAGAGTAGATTCCCAAGCTTTACCTTCTAGACTTCTTCTTGCCTCCAACCTATACTCATAGAGTATAGAAAAGTATGGGGTTATTACAAAACAATGTATTAAGTATGGCATATGCAAAAACATGCAAAAAGGAACATTTAAGTAAAATAAGATTTAATGCCAAATAAGTAAAACCTTCATGAATATAGAGTTAAAATAGTATAAGAATCATCATTTATCTCATAAAATAGAACTCTCATAATTTTTTAACCAAAAGATCATTTTACAGTAAACTCAGACAACTTAACAGTGAAACAGTGGAACATTATAGTGAACATTCAACCCAAGCATAGTGAACTCATTTCCTTTGAGGTTTCCCTAACCAATTTATCCTACGACTCCCTAATGTAAGAAAAGAAGGGACCACCCATACACCCCCTTCAAGACACACAAAAGCGATCCGTAAGACTACCAACCATAGGCTATCTCGCACTGGAAACATGTCCACACACTTGGCTAGACATTTGAAGGACATTCATACATTAAGGACTTCATGTAAATACCCTTCTCTAATAGCACTTATAAGTCACACTAAGTGCAATGTTAGAGTAGCATCCCATACTACTACTCTCAGTTAGTGCTCCTTGAGGATTCCCTTGGATTAAGCAGTCTACATTAGTTATTCATAACTTCATTACATAAAACTTAACTTTAACTTGCTTCTTTAACATTAGACCTTAAGTCATCTAACTTCATTTAAAATACATGATAACTCATTCATTTACTTCATATAGAACACACCAAGACTCCCCTTTCGAAAGGTCTACTTAGTGCAATGGATAGATAGCGTCTCATACCACCACCTACCCTAAATAGTACATTCTTTTAGGAAACTTAGTTCATACATTGTTTTGTGGGGAAATATCTTGAACTGACATAGACCATGAGAGTTAGACATGGAATATCGATACTAACCTTATCGGATGAGGGTTCCCCACTGTCCTAGGGTAGGGTCATTCTCTTAGCACTTACATGGCTTTTCCAACAGCTAAACCTGTGTGGGAGCAAAGTTAAGGGATAAGGAGATTGCTACTAAGTAACTCATTCTGTACTAATGAGCAATACACATCTCAAGAGGTACATTGGAATACAACATCTCAACTCACTAAGTGTAACCACACCTTCTTCATATCCTCTTGGTGCTAAGCATTACTCTCCCACAGAATCTTAAACATTCTTTACTATACACTAAGGGATAGCTAATTAGCACCACATCTGAACTCACGAAGGTTACTTATTCCTAGAGGTTACATTGGAATACCACATCTACACTCACGAAGGGTATCCAACCTCCAACTTATCTTAGAAAGCTCTTGGGAATAGTGAGATTGCCACTAAACACTTCATCTCAACTCACGAAGAGTGTTCAACCCAAAACTCCCCTTTTCCTTCACATTCTTTAACTTAATTCATTCATTCATTCAAAGTGTGAGTATGTGTGTACATGTGAGCACTCCTTTCACATAAATCATCACTTTCATAACATTGGCCTCCAAACCTGCTTACATCTTCATTCATCATATTTCACGCTTGAACATGCTTCACATAATCATAAAGTTCCTTTAGACATTATCTCTAGCATACTTCACATAACAAGTTTCATAAAGCATAACATCATTATCATCATACTTCACATACTATGCTTTCATGGCCTTATTCACAATAGACAAGTAGATTCACATTCATATATTTCAAGTAAACACCGCCACCAAAGGTGGACCATACAACTCAAGAACATTTTCATAATAAGAGTTAAGCCATGTAACCAACTCACCATTTATCCAAGCTTTCACCACCTAAAATAAATTCCTCAATAATACTTTATAAAATAGCCCTTAGGGCGGTAGCTAAGTCACAGTATAACCATAAAGAAACTCTAACTATAACATTATCAAATCATGTTCGTTAGATCCATTTCATAAGTCAAAAATTGATACAAAGCAATAACATGGTTTCATTGAAGTTTTAGCATTAAAATCACCAACTAACATTAGAAATACCAAATTTGAATCCTTTAAAACAATCTCATGCAAGACCCATACATAGAGTCCAAGATAGAAGAAGTTAGGGTTTGAAAACCTCTTTTAAAATTCCTTAGAAAAGTCTCCTTGAAAGGAAGAGAGTTCAAGGATGACTACCATACCTCAATGATAAGGAAAACCACTAATTTGGATGAAGAAACACGCCCACCACCAGCCTTCCCAAGCCCTTCCTTGAGTCCAAGCTTCTATGTAGTTTTGAGAGAGTCTTTATTGAGAGAGGGTTTAGGGTTTTAGGAAATGAAGTCTAAAATTAGGTCTTAATGTTTGAACCCTCTTAATATACATAAAAGACCCTAAAATATTCATCCACGGTTCATAAATTACTTTGGGTGAATTTACCAAACAGCCCAAGCCAAGGCAGAAAAATTATAGCTTTTTGGCAGGCCAACCTACGCCCTTCACAGACTGGCCGTTGCCCAATAGACGCCTCTTTGATGGAGTCCATAGATTGGGGCTGAGTCTCTACCAGGTTCAGGATTTTCTAGCCTTGCAGGGCCAGTCGACGCCCAAGGTCAACCAACGGCCCGTCCTTTGTGTCCATCGTTGGTCAGTGCTTGGCAGCATCCTACCAAAGGGATGGGGCCCTCTTTTAGGGACCCTTGTGGGTCCTAGGTGGGGTCGTACCCAGACGTTAAACCCCTATACATAGTCGTCTAGGTCTTAGGAACATTCCACATCAATTTTGATTAAAACAAACACGTAAAACTCACTAAAACACATGAAGACACACTAGCACTTTCTAAGGCACACCTTCCGAACGTCATGGACATTCTTTGACGTTTGACCTGCAAATGTCACCAAAATTCACACACTGCCTAAGAACATCATTATAAATCATTTTAACTCAAAACTAACTCATGAAACATTCACGAAGCTCTAATTCATCTTAGTTTATTTTAGTATATTACACTATAATCCATACAATCATGATCTATAATAAAACAATAGCCCTAAGCAATCTACACATTAATTCATTACTAGTTAGCAATAATCAATTCACCCATAGTTTGATAAAATTGAGAGATTTGAGAAGGTCAACGGTTCATGGAGAATTTTATTGGAGAAAATCAATTACACATAATTAATAACATACTTAGGGTTTGAAAACGTTTCATGCAAGAACCCATGACTTAGAGTAGAATTTGGACTTTTTCATCTTTTGGAAAGTCTATGAAATCATGTTTGAAATTTACTCTAAGGTGATACAAAACCTTAGATTAAGATCTCCCATACCTTATTAGAAGAATCCAAAGAGAATTGAAGAAGCTCCATTGAAGATCCATCATCACGCTCCATCTTCACCTTGAGCTCTCATGGAGGTTTTTGGAGAACTTTGGGAGGGAATTGGTTTTGATCTAGGTGCTAGGGTCTAAATGAGAGTTTAATGACTTAAATACTCTTAAAATAGCCATACACACCTAAAATAACTGTCCTCATATTTTATAAGACTTGGGATGAATTTCCCAAAAACCCAAGTCTTTAGCAGTAAAGCTGGTAGTTTTGCAGGCCCATCGATGGTTACCCATCGACGAACCATCGCCTGCGCTATGACCCATCAATTGGTGCCCGTTGGTTGGGTATGCAACTCCTAAACTGGCAGACCTGGAAGCTCCATCTATGCCCCAACTTGACGATCCGTCGTTCCATTGACAGGCCGTCGTTTGGGTCGTCGTTTGGCACTGCATGCAAGCTGTCATGCAACATCAAGTCTTGAGATGGGGTCCTCCTCTAGGACCCCTTGTGGGTCCTAGGTGATATTGTACCCAGACTTTAAACTCCTAAACACGCACGTCTAGATCTTAGGAACATCTCCAATCAAGTTCAACATCAAACAAGCCACACCACATTCTAAAACACATCTAAACTCACAAGGACATCCCATGACTATCGTTCGAACGTCACCAGACGTTCTTGGACGATTGACCTCCAAACCTTACAAACCTCAACATGCTGACTCTAAACACTGTTATCAACCATATTAGGACCTCATAAACTCATTACACACCCATAAGCACATGAAAACACATAAGGCACATAGGTAACTAGTCGTCGAACGTCTTGGTCGTTCTTTGATGTTTGACTTCAAACTTAACCAAATCTTTAGACACTGTCTCAAAACATCCTTTTAAACCATTTTAGGACTTCAAGATTTCATGAGACAGATGTTTGTCCCTAGTTTCACCTAAGTCATTTTAGAGGTGTTAAATTTTACCCAGATATTTCCAACCCGAATATGTTCGTATACGAGTTTAGGACCTCCCACATAAATTTCATCCAAAATGAACACATAAAAATTGAAAAAACACACTAATACACAAAACGGCATTTCAAGGCAAACCTTTCAAACGTCATGGACGTTCTTGGACGTTTGGCATCCAAACTTCATGAAACTTTAACCACTGACTCCTCACCTCATTATAAACCATTTTAGGACTTCAAAACATTAAGACACAAGTGTTAGGCTCTAGTTCCAACTAAGTCATTTTAGAGGTGTTACAGACCCATATTTGGAAGTGTCAAGATCCTCAAAATGAACTAAGGTGTCTAGAGCCTCACATGTTCCTTAAAAGACTAAGAACATGTTAATAAAGTATTTTGGAGATTATATAGTTATTTGAAGTTGTTTGGACGTCCAATGTCTAAGAACGTTCAAGACGTTCAAAAGTTAGTGTTTAGACATACTAGTGTGTTCTAGTGTTTCATTTGTATGTTTTATGTCTTGTTTTGGGTTGGAATTGATAGGAAAGGATCCAAACTTGTATACGAGTGTATTTAGGTTTGAAACATCCGGTCAAGACTCCCCAAGGACCGCCCAAAGGGTCCTTGAGGAGGACCCAAAGGCTGGCCAAGGAATGCCTAGGCATTGTCCAAACAGAGACCAAGAAGTCGACGCCCCATACTCTGATCGACACTCCATCGCTGGGGGCAAGATATATCGTGGTAACACAGTGTTTTCAATGCATTTTTCTTAAGTTATTTATGGGTCTAGAGACTTTTTGTAGTGATTTAACATGTTTTTATGTTTGTTTTGCAGGAAATGTTCAGTTTGAAAACGTGGAATGCAACTTAAAAAGTGCAGAAGATGACCTACGAAGGCCATTGACAGTCCATAGGTGGTGACGGTCGATGTGCAGTTAAGTATAAGGGAGAAGATCGGGAAATCTGACTAAGTGTGGAACCACGAGAATAAATGGTTCTTCGTTGATTAAACGACTAACCGTACTGGTAAACTGTCGATTGGTTCAGAGAAGGTTCCAGTACCTGACTTTTCAAGATTCTATGTGTGGAGCGACAGAGGAGCATCGAAGGACCGTAGATGAGTCTACAGACCGTACTACATGTCCGTCATTTGATTCATAAAAGATTCTAAGCCGATGAAGAAAAATAATTCTATGTCTGGACTAACAGAGGCAGTGGACGAACTGTCATTTCATTGACGGTCCGTCAGTAGGGTCGTCAATTAAAGTCTCGTCAACTGAACAAACTTCCTTATTTTAATTCCTTTTTCTTTGGGATAATATTTTCTATAAATAGGGTATTAAAACCTTATTTTTGGGGTTAGAAGCTCTTAGTATTATACTATTTTGTGTCGGAGATTATTGGTTGCAAACTTTTAGCAATTAATCAATTTCCAAATTCGTGTTGAAGGATTTTCTTGCAATTTAAAGTTGAATTTCAGGGTTTCTTATTGTTGTTAAGTAAGTTCATGAATTCTTTCTTAAAAATCATGAATTGTGATCTAGCTTGCATGAATAACTAATTCGACAACTAGGGTTGTGGGAACCATGGTTAATTAACAAATTAAACCTAACAAATAAGCAATTCTCAAGTAGGTTCTTTCATATATTGATAATTCTTTCGCTTAGAAGTATTTTTAACGAGTGCACGCGATAGAACTCGCCTTGTTGCTACTTGTCGGATCAAAGAGGTAAAAAAAGAGTTATCAACATACATTTAGTGTAATAATATCTAATAGGCTAGTGCCGATTGGTGCGAAGTAAAAACTAAGTCATACATCGATTATGATGTCTAATATGAAGTAAAGGTAAGGGTTAGTAGCTTATACACATGTAGCCGGACCAAGGTACGGGGTGAAATTCTTTAGATTCATAACTTACTACTTTACATGCAAAACACTAGGGAAGAATTGTTATTGCTAGGAATACGGCGTTATGAACCTGTGGGTAACACATATACCCTAGTTAGTCTCAAAAACATGATAAAAACTCAATATTTACTTTTTCTTACTTGTTAACTTAGAATTTTTTAAGAAACTTGTTTTATAACCCCCCCCCCCCTTTAATTGATTGCTTTAAGAAAGACCTTAGCTAAATAGACATGATTGTTAATTGAAGTTAAGTCTAAACAATTTTCCTTGTGGGATCGACCCCAACATACTAGTTGGGTTCTCTACTTGATTACGATCACTTATACTGCTTTAGGGAGGTATAATTTAAGCTTATCAAATTTTCACGCCGCTGCAGGAGAATCTAGATTAACATTAATTATATAATAGAAATTTAGTCAATGATTTCCTCATTTTTCTTTTTCTTTTTCTTTTCGTTTCATTCAGGTCTAGCTCTAGTGTATGCCAAGTACACGGAGCCGGGGAGAACCTCTCATTCCATTCGATCCCAAACTTAACCACACATTGAGAAGGATAGAAAATCAATAGATCCCAGTCAATCTAGGTGATGGGGTAATTCATCAGCTCCATTACCAGTTGATGCACATAACCAAGCTCGTGATGATAATCAATTAGATAATGCTTTGAGGATGTAGCCTCCAGCCCCACGACCTCAAGAATTTTATAGGGGCAATGTGAACATTACTGATTCTGATGGGCCTCTTGTCGTACCTCCTCTACACTATGAGCACACATTCATGGTGACGAGTAGCTTGATGCAGATGCTCATCGCAAGGGGCTTGTTTGCAGGACTGCCATTAGAGGACTCACATGCTCATATAGCCAAACTTTAAGAGTTATGTGCCCAGACTTGGATATGAATGTCATCAGGCTGCGAGTGTTTCCTCTATCTCTGACAGGAGATGCCACAATATGGTTTGCTGAAGTACCCTATAACTCCATTTATACTTGGGATCACTTGAGAGATGTGTTATTAGCAAAGTACTACCGAGTGTGTAAGAAGCTGGATAAGGCGAACAACTTTGTGGCACTACCTGGAGAGTATGTGAGTAGATCTTGAGACAGATTACTGCATTCGTGAGAGGCATCCCAAACATTGAAAGAGTACTCCTACAAAGGTCAAGATGATAACAATAAAGCAGAGATCATAGAGAAGTTGGAGAAGATATCTCTAAACAACAAGGCTTGGAGCACTAAAAAGTTGAATACTAGGAGAAACACCTTTGCAGTGCAAGCTACAAACAACCCAGGGGTGGATAATATTCGTGAGAACATGGCGCACAGAAGAACTGATCTAGGGTTTGTCTTGAAACGTGTGAGTGGAGGTCCAGAGAAGGTAAATGCGGTGAACTACTTTACTAAATCAACACCGCTAGTAGATGAGTACTATTATGAAGAAGATGCTTATGAAGTGAATGATCAGACGGGGGTTTCCGACCAAACACCGAAGGAGACAATCAGGATAATTGGCTCCAAGGTCAAGGAAACCATGGTCGAAACTATGGTAACTACAACCAAGAGGGTCAATATGTCCGAGATGGTAACTAAAACCGCGACAACTACTTCAACCGGAATAACTATGGTAATAAGAATGGTCAGAGTGGGCCGTATATTCCCACACAAATAGGTAAGTTGCTCCTAGGGACTGTGGAGGTGTATGGCGCGAGTTGAGGATATGTTACAGAAGATTATGAGGAGGTTCGATGCAAGTGATGAGAATGTCAAGGAGATGAGAGGTGACCTAGCTAACATTGGACAGAAGGTGGACGTACATGTAGTTTTGATTAAGCATCTTGAGTTACAAATGTCTCAATTGTCCACTACGGTGAACCCACCCCAACCTGGCACTTTTCCTAGCAACACTATCTAAAATCCTAAAAATGAATGGCATTGCATGACACTAACTACTCAAGGGGGTAAGTAGATTATTGATCAACCTATGCCGTTTGTAGTAGAAGATGATATGAGAAAAGACAAAGAGGTAGTAGAAGCTAGTGGAGAATTGGTGGACAACACGGTGAGAGAAGCAGAGGTATCTCAGAAAGTGGTCCCTATTCCTAGACCTCCACCACCATTCCTTAGAGATTAGTGAGGAAGACTAAGGATGGTAAATACCGTCGATTTATCACTATATTGAAACAGTTTTCCATCAATGTCCATTTGATAGAAGCTTAGGAATAAATGCCCGGTTATGCTAAGTTTATAAAGGATATGGTGCTAAGAAGAGGTTGGTGAGTTTTGAGGATGATTACATGTAACGGCCTGTATTTTTGTATGTGGTAGTTCTATTCATGTTATACTTGACATAGACTTATAGTGTAGGTGAGGGATCATGTTTCTTATGTGATTAGTGTTGGTTTAAACTAGCTTGGAAGGTGATGTAATGCCTTGCACGTTTTAGCATATGTATTGCAAGTTAACTCCGATGGAAAGTATTTAAGTAATTATAGTAAGATGGTAATTGAGCTAGCAGCTGCATCACCTACTTGATCTATATTATAGTTAAAGGGCCCAAGTTTGATTGACCAGATTTAGGCTTATATTTAGGGGCTCATTTGAAGCCCAAACCTATTAAAGAAAATTGTGAATGAAAGAAGGTCCAGCAGCCAAATCTGCCAATTGGCCCATTATGGATAAAGCCCAAGTGAAACTAGGTAAGTGCATGACCTCCTAAGATTTGTTTTACCATGTTATTGGGCCAAGTGTGTACCACCTACTTGCATTAATCTATCCCAAGTGGAATAAAAGAACAAAGGGAAAATGGACAGCCAAGGTCCAATAATATTAAGTCCAAAAAGGCCCAAGTTAAAAGGACAAGCAGGTGGGGCACCTACTTGACATTATATGGACCAAAATTGGTCAAGAGTGTCGGCCATAACACCTCCTTTTTCAAAGGATAAGGATCAAGTCTTATTCTCCATTTTGAACTTGCAAAAATTTCAGATTTCCTAAGTTCTTTCTTGGTCTCTCTTGGCTTCAATTAGCAGCCCTAAGACACCTTAGAGTTCTTGAGTGCTGTCTAATTTTTCAAGTAAGAGTTTGAAGGAGAGTTTGAATTCTTGAAGTACAAGTGTAGAGGATAAATTTTCAGAATTAAGGTAAGACTTCAACCCATTTGTTTTCCTCTCTTTGATAATGTTTGGAGTGGAGAATTTTGTATATGTTTATCAAGAATTCATGGATTGTGATAAATCTTTGAGTCAATATTCTCCTATTATGCTGAAAGATTTGAGATTGATAGTGGCTGCCTTATGAATATTGTTGTTGAGGGCTGTTTGGGTAGCTTGGGAGATGATGTATGAAGTTGTATTAATGTGTAGAGGAAGGGTGTGGTGGTTCACCATTTATGTAAGGGTTGTTTGGGCCTGATTTCCATCAAATATTTTAGCTACTGATTGGAGGACCTTATTGTGATTAGCTGCTGATGTTAGCTTAATCATGACTTATGTTGTAGATTAGCACCCAATAAGGAAGGCTGAATCGTGATAGTGGTATTGGTCAGAAAAATAAGGTATGTAAGGCTATTCGATTTTATATCCTTTTGGCATGAAATCTGCCATCTGCAATTAATATCAATGAAGTGATTCCCATAAGTTCTATTTCTTGAAAAGGAAGCATATTGGCAGCGTACTATCTCCAAATAGCTAACAATATTTCTTTCCCCATTCTAAGCACATGGAACTACTTCATTATATGTTCACTACTCTATACTTGTGTAATTTCCCCTTGTGCTGTTATAGAAATGGTATTTGCAAAAGAAAGTTTGATGAATCCTTCTCCTAAGCCAATTGAAGTCAATTGTGCCATTAAGGTCTTAAAGTAAGGTGTTGATGTTTCATAGCTCCTTATGTCATTGTTACTGCCTCAAAGTATTATTTTCATGTATTCCACTACTGTTCCGTATTTTCATATCTCCAAGATGATTATGATCACCAAATCAACATCCCAAAAGTGTTATGAACTGATTAACAACAATCTCAAAGATTAAAGAATCTAAGTGAAGAAATCTATATAATTAAGGGTGGCAGCTCAGGGGCGAAAGCCTAGCATGGGCCGATCCCTATTGGTATAGAAGGGTGGCAGCTCAGGGGCGAAAGCCTAGCATGGGCCGATCCCAAGTTGTGTAATTATGAGGACCGCATCCCAGGGGTTAATACGCCTAGCATGGGTCATCCTCTTCTACCACTGATCAGCTGGTCACTTGTATCACATGTCCAACAAAGATTATAACATACAAAAAGGTAAAGAAAAGAATGTAGCTTACTTGATTCCACAAGAGTAAGCAAAGGTGGTCTTCTCTCCTAATCTATGCACTCATATGTTGCTACTTGATTTCATTTGTGCCTTGTATTACATATACTTTTTGCCTTACATATTCAGTACATTTTTCGTACTGACGTCCCGTATTGGGGACGCTGCATTTCATGCTGCAGGCTCAGGTACTCCAGCTAGTAGACCTCCTCAGTAGGAGCACTCAAAATTCTGCTACTTTTGGTGAGCTCCAAGTTGATTCGGAGCTTTATTAAGTCCTTGGTAAATTCGTTTGGTATTGTATCGTAGTTAAGGGTAAGGCGGGGTCTGTCCCGACCTACTCTAGTCTTCTATCTTTTAGAGGCTTTGTAGACGTATGTACATGGTTCAGTTGTGTCTTAAGGAGTTGTGGCCTAAACGGCCAAGTCTTGTATATAACTTTTGGATCTACTTACGTTGGTTTGTATCGCTGCATCCAAAGTTAACTTGTCTCCAATTGTTATAGTATATGCTCAGTAAGAACAGGTTGTAGGTTGGTTCTCTCGGGCCTTTAGGGCATCGGGTGCCTGTCCGTCTTAATGGGTTTTGAGGCGTGACAAAAGTGGTATCAGAGCAGGTCATCCTAGGGAGTCTACAAAGCCGTGTCTGTGTAGAGTCTTACTTATGGATGTGTTGTGCACCACATTTATAAACAGGAGGCTACGGGACATATAGGAGTTGTCTCATTTCTTTCATTTTTTAGATCGTGCGATAGAACTTGTGTTGTAGGTGAATCATATCTAATTCCTCAATTGTTTTATTATAGAAAAGATGCCGATTACGAGAATGAGTAAAAGTACTGGTAAACGAGTAGAAGTTGCTGCCCAAGAAGGGACCAGCCAACCACCACCAAGTTAAGCTGTTCAAAGTGGGGCTCAAGATGAGTCTCTATCGCAGACTTCCTCGACGCCTCCATCTCCTAAAGAAATAAGGAGGGAAGATGAACCTCAGGAACCCCCTATTAATGCTACCGAGCAAGATTTGAAGAATGCAGTCCAATTATTGACTCGTATAGTTGCTGGTCATAGCCAAAGGCAAGAAGGTCCAGTTGCAGGTACTAGTGGTGTAGTTAGATCATCTGGAACACGGATACGTGATTTTCTTAACTTGGACCCTCCATCATTTATCGGGTCAGATCCTAATGAAGATCCCCAAGACTCTATAGATCAAATCCAACGCACTTTGGATATTATGCATGTAAGTGGTAAAGAAGCACTTGAGCTAGCTGCATACAGATTAAAGGGTGTGGCTATATTGTGGTATGAAGCTTGGAAGCAATCTAGGGGAACAAATTCACCTTCAGCTATGTGGAAAGAGTTTAAAAAGGAATTCCTTGATCATTATCTGCCATTGGAGATTCGAGAGGCCCTTGCAGATCAGTTCTTAAATCTCCACCAAAGAAATATGAGTGTGAGGGAGTATAGTCTCAAATTTAATTCCTTAGCCAGGTATGCTCCTAATGTAGTAGCTACTATGGCGGATAGAGTTTATCATTTTGTGGACAGGTTAGATTCATATCTGGTTAGAGACTGTACAATTGCTTCATTAAATAAAGATATGGATATAGCAAGGATGCAGGCTTTTGCACAAAAATTGGAGGATCAAAGGCAAAGAAGAAGAACACAAGAGTTGGAAACAGGGCATTCTAAGAGGGCCAGATCAATGGGGCAGTTTACACCATCCCAAGGTGAGTTTAGGCCTCGGTTCTCTAACAGACCACCTAGGCCATCATCTTTCTACTCTACAGCTAGTGCTCCACCACGGTTCCAAGGGTTCAGAGGCAATCAGTTTGGGCAAAGAAGTGAAAGCCAAGGCAGTCATCAAGAGCAAGGAAGTACGAGCCAATCAAGGCCTCCACGACAGCCTTGTAAACAGTGTGGGAGGAATCATCTAGGTGCATGCAGGTTTGGGACGGATGTTTGTTTTTGGTGTGGCACACCAGGGCATATAATGAGAAACTGCCCTCATAGGGGAGTGGGTGGCGTTGTTCAACCAACTAGATCAGTTGTTACGTCGACCTCATCAACCCCTTCTTTAGGTAGAGGACTACATATGCCTGCAGGTCGGGGTAGAGGAGCTAGGGGAGCAGCTAGTTCTAGTGGAGGTCAGAATCGCACATATGCACTAGGGGATCGACAAAATTTAGAAGCCTCGCCGGATGTGGTTACAGGTACATTGTCCATCTTTTCACATATTGTATATGCATTAATCGATCCGGGGTCTACACTATCATATGTTACACCATTGATTGCTGGAATGTTCAAAAGAACACCAGAATTATTAGCGAAGCCATTTGAAGTGTCTACACCGATTGGTGAATCTATTATAGCTAGGAGAGTTTATCGTAATTGCATTGTAACTGTTTGTGATCGCGATACATTGGCTGACCTTGTTGAGCTAGACATGGTAGATTTTGATGTTATAATGGGTATGGATTGGTTAGCTTCTTGTTATGCCACGGTAGATTGCCGAACTAAGATAGTGCATTTCCAGTTTCCAAAAGAGGTAGTCCTCGAATGGAAAAGTAATATTGGGATGCCAAGAGGTAAATTTATTTCTTATCTTAAGGCAAAGAAGATGATTTCCAAAGGATACATATGCCATCTGGTTAGAGTGAAAAATGTAGATGTAGAGCCACCAACCCTTCAATCCATTCCGGTGGTAAATGAATTTCCAAATGTGTTTTCTGAAGATCTTCCAGTTTTGCCTCCAGAACGAGAAGTAGAGTTCGGTATTGATGTGCTTTCAGATACTCAACCTATCTCAATTCCTCCGTATAGAATGGCTCCGGCAGAATTACGAGAGTTGAAGGAGCAGTTAAAAGACTTATTACAGAAAAGATTCATAAGGCCTAGTGTGTCGCCATGGGGAGCACCAGTTTTATTTGTACGCAAAAAGGATGGCTCATTAAGAATGTGTATCGACTACCGGCGGTTGAATAAGGTAACAATTAAGAACAAATATCCCCTCCCTAGAATTGATGATCTGTTTGATCAATTACAAGGTGCTAGGTGTTTTTCAAAGATCGACCTGAGGTCAGGTTATCACCAAGTGAGGGTCAAGGACAAAGATATACCCAAGACAGCTTTCCGAACACGGTATGGTCATTTTGAGTTCTTAGTCATGTCATTCGGGCTAACAAATTCACCAGCAGCTTTTATGGATTTGATGAATAGGGTGTTCAAGCCATTCTTAGATGTGTTTGTGATAGTGTTCATAGATGACATTTTGGTGTATTCAAGATCGAAAGAGGATCATGCTAATCACTTGCGGCAGATTTTACAAATTCTTCGTGATCGTAAATTGTATGCAAAGTTCTCTAAATGTGAGTTCTGGTTGAAATCTGTGGCATTCCTAGGTCATATCATATCCGAGGAAGGAATAAGGGTTGATAACCAGAAAATAGAAGCCGTGAAAAGATGGCCAAGACCTACAACGCCTACGGAGATCCGTAGTTTTCTTGGATTGGCAGGTTATTATAGAAGGTTTGTTGAAGGATTCTCTTCCATGGCTGCACCCTTAACAAAGCTAACACACAAAGGAACCAAGTTTCTGTGGAGCGATGAGTGTGAAAGAAGCTTCCAAGAGCTGAAGAGTAAATTAACTTCTACACCTGTGTTGGTACTTCCAGAAGGTACAGAAGGCTATGTAGTGTATTGTGATGCTTCGGGAGTGGGCTTAGGTTGTGTATTGATGCAGCATGGTAAAGTTATAGCTTATGGCTCAAGGCAGCTGCGGCCACATGAAAAAAATTATCCAACCCATGATCTAGAGCTAGCAGCAGTTGTGTTTGCTTTGAAGATATGACGCCACTACTTGTATGGAGTTCATGTTGACATATACACTGATCACAAAAGCTTGCAATATATTTTTAAGCAAAAAGACTTAAATCTGAGGCAGCGAAGGTGGCTGGAGCTATTAAAAGGTTATGACATTGACATCTTATATCATCCCGGTAAAGCTAATGTAGTAGCTGATGCTTTAAGCCGTAAAATAATGGCAACCACTTATGGGAAGTCTATGGAAAGACAAGGAATGACTAAGGATCTTTCCCAACTAGCTAACTTAGGTGTTCGCCTTCTTGAATCTCAAGACAAAGGGGTAATTGTGCAAAATGCGGCAGAATCCTCATTAATAGTGGAAGTGAAAGAGAAGCAGTACACTGATCCAATTCTTTTACAACTTAAAGAGAATGTACTACATGGTATGACAAAGGCGTTTGAGCTTAAGCAAGACGGAGTACTTCGATGTCAAAACAGATTGTGTGTACCTAATATAGATGAACTAAGAAAGAGGATCATGATGGAAGCACATAATTCAAGGTACTCTGTTCATCCGGGGTCAACTAAAATGTATCATGACTTGAAAGAAATGTATTGGTGGGGGAACATGAAGAAGAACATTGCAGAATTCGTGGCTCAGTGTCCAAACTGTCAACAGGTAAAAGTAGAACACCAAAAGCCCGGAGGTTACATGCAGCGTATAGAACTTCCAATTTTGAAATGGGACATGATCAACATGGATTTTGTTACTGGTTTGCCTCGCTCATTCTGGAAGTTTGACTCCATATGGGTAATAGTTGATAGACTTACCAAAGCAGCACACTTCTTGCCGGTGAAGACTACTTATACAGCTGAAGAGTATGCGAGGTTGTACATTAAAAAGATAGTTCGACTACATGGAGTGCCAATCTCTATAATATCGGATAGAGGAGCTCAATTTACAACAAATTTTTGGAAGTCATTTCAAAAGAGTTTGGGAACACAAGTGAATTTAAGTACAGCCTTTCATCCTCAAATGGATGGTCAGGCAGAACGTACGATTCAGACACTTGAGGATATGCTGCGAGCTTGTATATTAGATTTCAAGGGTAGCTGGGATGATCACCTACCACTTATTGAATTTGCTTATAACAATAGCTATCATTCGAGCATTAAAATGGCACCTTATGAAGCTTTATATGGTCGAAAGTGTAGATCACCAATTGGCTGGTTCGAAACGGGTGAAACTGGCTTATTTGGGCCAGATCTTGTTCATCAAGCTATGGAAAAAGTCAAAATGATACAGCAGCGGCTAGAAACAGCTCAAAGTCGACATAAATCATATGCAGATATTAGAAGGAGAGGACTAGAATTTTCTATAGGGGATTGGGTGTTCTTGAAGGTGTCTCCGATGAAAGGGGTAATGAGGTTTGGTAAAAAGGGAAAGCTGAGTCAACGCTATATAGGGCCATATAAGATTATCCGAAAATTTGGCCAAGTAGCCTATGAGTTAGAGCTACCACAAGAGCTTTCATCAGTTCATCCGGTGTTCCATGTCTCAATGCTACGGAAATGCGTAGGTGACCCATTTCGTATTACTCCTACTGAAGACGTACAGGTTACAGGCGATCTCACTTATGAAGAAGTACCCATTGCTATTCTGGATCGACAAGTTAGGAAGTTAAGGAATAAAGAAGTAGCTTCTGTAAAAGTTCTATGGAGAAACCAACAAGTAGAAGAAGTTACATGGGAAGCAGAAGAAGCAATGAAATTGAAGTATCCTCACCTCTTCCACACTGGTGGGAATGATCAAAATGTTAGTGGAGGCATTTACAAGTAAGTATAAGTCTATATGTTCAATGTGATTAATAGTAGTACTAGCTTAGGCTTGAACTTGTTTAGGCCGCACAACCATGCTAACATTCGAGGACGAATGTTCCAAGGGGGGAAGGATGTAACGGCCTGTATTTTGTATGTGGTAGTTCTATTCATGTTATACTTGACATAGACTTATAGTGTAGGTGAGGGATCATGTTTCTTATATGATTAGTGTTGGTTTAAGCTAGCTCGGAAGGTGATGTAATGCCTTGCACGTTTAGCATTTGTATTGCAAGTTAACTCCGATGGAAAGTATTTAAGTAATTATGGTAAGGAGTAATTGAGCTAGCTGCTACATCACCTACTTGAGCTATATTATAGTTAAAGGGGCCAAGTTTGATTGACCAGATTTAGTCTTATATTTAGGGGCTCATTTGAAGCCCAAACCTATTAAAGAAAATTGTGAATGAAAGAAAGCCCAGCAGCCAAATCTGCCAATTGGCCCATTATGGATAAAGCCCAAGTGAAACTAGGTAAGTGCATGACCTCCTAAGATTTGTTTTACCATGTTATTGGGCCAAGTGTGTACCACCTACTTGCATTAATCTATCCAAGTGGAATAAAAGAACAAAGGGAAAATGGACAGCCAAGGTCCAATAATATTAAGTCCAAAAAGGCCCAAGTTAAAAGGACAAGCAGGTGGGGCACCTACTTGACATTATATGGACCAAAATTGGTCAAGAGTGTCGGCCATAACACCTCCTTTTTCAAAGGATAAGGATCAAGTCTTATTCTCCATTTTGAACTTGCAAAAGTTTTAGATTTCCTAAGTTCTTTCTTGGTCTCTCTTGGCTTCAATTAGCAGCCCTAAGACACCTTAGAGTTTTTGAGTGCTGTCTAATTTTTCAAGTAAGAGTTTGAAGGAGAGTTTGAATTCTTGAAGTACAAGTGTAGAGGATAAATTTTCAGAATTAAGGTAAGACTTCAACCCATTGTTTTCCTCTCTTTGATAATGTTTGGAGTGGAGATTTTTGTATATGTTTATCAAGAATTCATGGATTGTGATAAATCTTTGAGTCAATATTCTCCTATTATGCTGAAAGATTTGAGATTGATAGTGGCTGCCTTATGAATATTGTTGTTGAGGGCTGTTTGGGTAGCTTGGGAGATGATGTATGAAGTTGTATTAATGTGTAGAGGAAGGGTGTGGTGGTTCACCATTTATGTAAGGGTTGTTTGGGCCTGATTTCCATCAAATATTTTAGCTACTGATTGGAGGACCTTATTGTGATTAGCTGCTGATGTTAGCTTAATCATGACTTATGTTGTAGATTAGCACCCAATAAGGAAGGCTGAATCGTGATAGTGGTATTGGTCAGAAAAATAAAGGTATGTAAGGCTATTCGATTTTATCTGCAATAATATCAATGAAGTGATTCCCATAAGTCTATTTCTGAAAAAGAAGCATATTGCAGCGTTTACATCTCCAAATAGCTAACAATATTCTTTCCCCATTCTTAAGCACATGAACTACTTCATATATGTTTCACTACTCTATACTTGTGTAATTTCCCCTTGTCGCTGTATAGAAAATGGTATTTGCAAAAGAAAGTTTGATGAATCCTTCTCCTAAGCCAATTGAAGTCAATTGTGCCATTAAGGTCTTAAAGTAAGGTGTTGATGTTTCTTAGCTCCTTATGTCATTGTTACTGCCTCAAAGTATTGTTTTCATGTATTCCACTACTGTTCCGTAATTTCATGTCTCCAAGATGATTATGACCACCAAATCAACATCTCAAAATGTTACGATTATCCAAAATAACATCTCAAAAGAGTTATGAACTGATTAACAATAATCTCAAAGATTAAAAAAATCTAAGTGAAGAAATCTATTTAATTAAGGGTGGCAGCTCAGGGGCGAAAGCCTAGCATGGGCCGATCCCTATTGGTATAGAAGGGTGCAGCTCAGGCGAAAGCCTACATGGCCGATCCCAAGTTGTGTAATTATGAGGACCGCATCCCAGGGGTTAATACGCCTAGCATGGGTCATCCTCTTCTACCACTGATCAGCTGGTCACTTGTATCACATGCCCAACAAAGATTATAACATACAAAGAAGGTAAAGAAAAGAATGTAGCTTACTTGATTCCACAAGAGTAAGCAAAGGTGGTCTTCTCTCCTAATCTATGCACTCATATGTTGCTACTTGATTTCATTTGTGCCTTGTATTACATATACTTTTTGCCTTACATATTCAGTACATTTTTCGTACTGACGTCCCGTATTGGGGACGCTGCATTTCATGCTGCAGGCTCAGGTACTCCAGCTAGTAGACCTCCTCAGTAGAAGCACTCAAAATTCTGCTACTTTTGGTGAGCTCCAAGTTGATTCGGAGCTTTATTAAGTCCTTGGTAAATTCGTTTGGTATTGTATCGTAGTTAAGGGTAAGGCGGGGTCTGTCCCGACCTACTCTAGTCTTCTATCTTTTAGAGGCTTTGTAGACGTATGTACATGGTTCAGTTGTGTCTTAAGGAGTTGTGGCCTAAACGGCCAAGTCTTGTATATAACTTTTGGATCTACTTACGTTGGTTTGTATCGCTGCATCCAAAGTTAACTTGTCTCAATTGTTATAGTATATGCTCAGTAAGAACAGGTTGCAGGTTGGTTCTCTCGGGCCTTTAGGGCATCGGGTGCCTGTCCGTCTTAATGGGTTTTGAGGCGTGACATTACAGAATGCAGCACTGTAGTGCTATTGCTACAAGATCTCTTAAGCCGAAGAAGGAATATCCTGGAGCTTTAACTATTCCTTGTACAATAGGGTTGCTACACTTTGCTAAAGCTCTATGTTATCTTGGTACAAGAATAATATCATGCCTCTTTCCATTGATAAGAAGTTAGGCGTGGGTGACCCAAAGCCCACTACAATGCGGTTACTGATGGCCGATCGAATGGTGAAGAGGCCCATTTGTATACTCTATGATGTGCTTGTAAAAGTTGAGTCATTTATATTTCTGGCCAATTTTGTGATTCTTGATTGTGAGGTTAATTTTGAGGTTCCCATTATTCTAGGGAGACCATTACTTGTCACTGGGAGTGCATTAGTTGATATGAAAAGGGGCAGATGAAGTTTAGGATGAACAATGAAGAAGCAAGTTTCAACATATGTAGGTTCATGAAGCAGAGTGGTGAGCTCCAAATGGTGTCTCCTATATCTTACAAGGTTGAGAGTGTATCTGAGGTACAAATTGAAGAGCGACTAGGTGTTGAGGCACTAGCGGCAGTGATCATGAATTTTGAAAATGATGGTATTGAATAGTTGGGTCTTATGTGGCTACACTTGAACGAAATGAATATCGGTCAAAATCAAAGAAATTGGAGTTATATATGAAGCATCGCGAGTCTCCACCCGTAAAACCATCTATTGAGGAGGCCCCAAATTAGAGCTTAACGCTCTATAACCTCATCTGAGGTATGTGTTCTTGGGTTAAGATGGCACTTTGCTGGTAATAATAGCAGCAAATTTGAATTAACGACAAGTAGAGGGCCTAGTGGCGGTATTAAAGAGGTTCAAACGAGCCATTGGTTGGACTATTGCGAATATTATTGGGCTTCCCCTGGTATCTAGTCCCATAAAATCCAACTCATGCCTGATCACAAACAAAGTATTGAGCATTAAAGAAGGTCGAATCCACCTATGCAAGAGGTAGTGAAGAAGGAAATCATCAAGTGGTAGGATGTCGGAGTCATTTATCCTATTGCGGACAGTAGTTGGTGTGTCATGTTCTGTGCTTGCCTAAAAAGGGTGGGATGGCAGTGGGACCTAATGATAATATCAAGGTTTTTTCGATGAGACCATTGACCGGATGGAGAGTTTGCATTGAATATCGGAAGTTGAATGCTTTGACTGATAAGGACCATTTCCCCATACCCTTTATGGATGATATGTTAAACAGACTTGCAGGCAAAGGGTGGTATTGTTTTATTGATGGCTATTCAGGCTACTGTCACGATCGAATTCTAGACCCCAGATAAGACCGGCGTCGTTGACCTCTCAGAGGTCGCAGACAAGCCTACATACATCGTCGTTACTTCATCTAGGTTAATTTTAGCGGAAAATTTGAACTTTTATTTACTTAAACTTTATATTGGAAAACATTGGTCTCGCATAATACTATCTACATAAACTCATAAGCGTTCACAACAACCATCTAAATAAAGATAATCAAATGAAAGATATAGTCATAAATATAGTGTTGCCAAAATGGCACCAATACAACGTCTGAAAGTAAATACAAAAGAAACGCTAGTGGAACATACTACACTAGCTCATGCCTACGTCTACGCTAGAATAAACCAGTAAGCATCCTCGAAAGCATGAGGTCCTACCAAATCCGGATGAAAGCTCCACGTCCGGATAACTTCTTCTTCGACTCGTAAGCTCTAACGTCCAGCTGCACCTGCACCTAAAAGTAGATAAATGTATGGAATTAGTACACACTTGTACTAAGTATGGGTATATACAAGCACACACCACGGACATGCATGATTTAGAATAGCTCTCTCCTAACGATATGAGTTATGGAAAGTCATGTCAGTGGACTTGCCAAAATCGGACTAGGAAAGTCATGTCATGAGAGTAACATACATCATCTTACGTATTATATTGTACACAACACATAACATATTGCATATAGCACATAACATATTGCATATAGGACATATCATATTTCATTTCATTCGTTCATATGCCATGAAACCTTGGAATCATGGACTTAACATTAGGACTTCCCAAAATGAGGGCTCAACATATGGTACCTCAACTAGGGAGCCTTCTTTAGAAAACACAGAGTCTGCTTCATTCATTCATGCGTACTTTATTTCCTTTCATTCATAGGCTAGTGTAAACACCAGTTATACCTAGGATGTAGTTTAAGACTCTCAGTGGGTTCACTATGCAATGACTAAGAATGACCTAGTGTCATTACATAAGTCTAGTTCACCTCTTGATTATCCTACCCAAACATCTTTGGTATCGTTCATTTCATTGTGGGCATTACATGAGGCTGGCCTCATTCTTTCTTTGGGAACTTTAACTTTAACCGACATAGATCATGTGAGCTCCATGAAATCTTGTGTCTACCCCAAACCAAAAAGAGGTGGAATCACCGGCCAAAGTGAAACCAAAATATGCTAGCGTATATATGGAATTGAACCCTGCTAGATCCCTATGTTGGCTGCATAGGTTCAAAGACTATGAGATATAAGGAGACCCATACCCGTCTGGACGGACAGTCTAATCTCATGAGAATTACACGAAGCTCTGCCTTCCCGAAATAAGGAATCGCCACTCATAGCTAGCCTATCAGTTATCAGTATAAAGTTCCATTACATTCATCTCATACATCATAGAAGCTGGCTTCTAGCATGAGGGCATCATTGCTCATTAGATAATTTCTCATCTCATCATTAGTATTAAGTATGCATTTACTTTAATACTTTCATTAGAGTGTTCATAGAGACTGGTCTCTTCATTAACTTACACTCTCATAGGTGAGTACGTTTTGGTAACATTTACTTAGGCTCATTTGAGATTGCTCTCATGTTTCACATTAGCCTCTTATCATGTTATCACCACATTCATTAGTCTTAGCACATTTGCGCTTCATAATTACTCACCCTTTTTACGTGAATGTTCATTTCATCATATGCCAATGCACTTGGCCTTTTAGTGTGTTTCACACTCTTACTTAACCCTTCTGGGGTCTCATCATTGATCACATAACATCTTAGGTTCACTTACTTTATAAACGTATGCTGGACTTATGAGTCCACACACAAAAGCCATGAGGCTTCATTTATAGTTCATTTAAGTGATTTATATTACCCAAGATTATGTGGTACAAGACTTATGCATCTTGTAAGTATGCCAAGGTCTCAATTTGATTCCTATAGGCATCATTCATTAAATATTTAATAACATAATACTTATGTGTCAATACGTAATTGGGCAAGGGAACCCGATTTCGAATCCCTTGAGCAACACTTAATCTTATATTAAACTTGGTAATTGTATTTTTCAGATTTGGGGGACCCTAGGTCAATCCCCATCACCCCCATATATTATTCTTTCTTTTTCCCTCCTCTCTTTTCCGTTTAAGTCCAAGAGGTTGTGGGATCGATCCCCCACAACTTCATTTTATTTCTTTTAGTTTTTCTCTTAACTTTGTCACCTATCCAAGAGGTTGTGGTTTCAATACCCACTCACATCATCTTATTTTTCTTGATTTTTGTCTCAAACATTTAGGCCTGGGGAACCCAAGATCGAATCCCCACGCCCCCATTCTTTTCTTTTTCCTTTATTTTCTTGATTCATTCGTTTAGATTAAGAGGGTGTGGGATTGAACCCCTACAACCTCACTTTATTTTAATTGCATTTTCTCCTTACCTTCTCATTCGGCCAAAAGGTTGTGGGTTCGAATCCCACATACCTCATTTTTATTATTTCTTTATTCATTTTTCTTCTATCTCCTTCATCCGCCCAAGAGGTTTTGGGTTCGAAGCCCACACGCCTCACTTCATTTTCTTTCATTTTCCCCTTAACTTTTCACTTGAGCTTTACCCCATTTTGAATCCCCCTTACCACATTTTATTATTTAATTTTTTATAACATGTATATGGTGAGGTCTTGGGTTCAATCCCCAGAGACCTCATGCATTTAAAAAAATATTTTTGAACGTGACTTTACTTACACAAAGCTGCCAAAAAAACAAGTTTCCAGAATGCTGGAAATTTGTTCACCCTCTTTGCAGTCCATTTTCTCAACATTTAAGTGTTAGATTCAGCACAAATTTACGTGTATCATCTAGTGCATATTTAGGTGAGTTTTCATGGTTACTTACGGGAATTTAATCACCTTTTTGAAGTACATTTTCTCACCCACTTTCACGTTAATCATTAAGACATTTCGAGTAGTTTTTAGGGAGATCTTTAGGTGCATTTTCAAGGTTACTTTCAATCAAGAATTAGCATTTAATTCAGCAAATTTAAACTTATATGAACATCACATTTTTAACATATTCATACACGTAAAATACAACAATTTAACATGCCAAATTTCATGCTTCAAGCCGTGGCTAATTCACAGTACACACGTGCACCCACAAGTTCACATATCACACATTTTTGGAAACACTTCTTTCATTTATACATAAAATCCGAATGCACATTCAGACACGTAATCACAACAGCCCTAAAATCATCTACCATAAGTCATACCAACGCATACTTGAATCTTTCAAAGGATCTAATGACAGGGGCATGTAACGGGGTACAATCATAGTTTTTGACTGGAATTAAGTTGAACTTAGGGGTCTCTTGGGAAAGAGACCAAGAGAGAAGAAAACCCATACCTTAATGTCGTTCAAAGTGTTCTTACGTGCTGCAAAAATCCCCTCACTAAGCCAACGTCTCACCACCGAAATCACAAGCACAATACATAGAGAACTTTTTTTTTTTTTGCTTTTCGTTTTGAAGCTTGTTTTGCTTTTTGAGTTTGAGCGTTCAAGTTCTTGATGAACTTTATATTTTCTTTTTGTTCTGTTCTCTTGTTTTACAATAGATTGAGCGTTTAAATAAGTTGAGAGTAGAGGAGACGTGAGAATGAGTTACCTTATGATTAGGAGATTAGGTGGAGACTTAGTCAAACAAGGACTCCTCATTATTATTATTTTTATTTTATTATTAAAAATCTGATTTTCATTTACTTAAATCAGAAAATTAAATATTAATTAATTCAATTAATTCACTAAATACCAATTAATTCATTTAATTCGTTGCTTCCACCCAGGTTCGAACCCGGGTAAAGCTTAAATTTGCATAAGGGTTAAATTCGATCAACCCCTACCCGAATTTCCCCTTAATCATATTAATTAATTAATTAATACTTAGGGTAATTACAATACTACCCTTAGCCTGGAAAAGTCCATTTTACCCCTAGACCCTCCAAACCTAAGATTACCCCTTTTAAGTTCGGTAAGACTCATCTGGGTGAATCTCTCCAATTTAGGTGCCCTACATGGTTGGTTCTCACCTTGACTAGCTCAACTAACTCACCAAGTTGGTTGGCTAGGCTAGTGCATAAGTTCTAAGGTATGGTTCTATGCGCAACAAGCCGTGTGAACCTGGTCTAATCCATGCATTCTAGGTAGGTTTAAGCTTTACTTAGCATAGTTATTTTAGGGTTGTTACATTATCCCCCCCTTAGGAACATTCATCCCCGAATGACACTACTCTTTACTAGAAATAAGTAAGTCGTCTATAGAACGTATGCATACATAGGTAATTCAATACTCCTCATTGGTGAATATCTGATTCACATATTAACATGATGGTGCACATCCTTGAAACCTACTAGTAGCTTCACATTAATAGAGTAAGGAACTCTTTCCTAAACTAGTCTCATCAAAGCATACAACATAAGTAAACATATAAGTCACACAAATCAGCAACCAACATGATGACTCAAACATATTAACCTCATACTAGTGCATAAGCACCATACAAAGTCAAATACATGAAAGACTAATTAAGGCTACGCACCCGAGACTTCACCTGAAGTGCCTTCCCCTGCACCCCTAGACTTGAGTGCGAAGAATCGTTGCCTCCTTGGAGCCTGTTCACTTTGAACATTAGGCTAAACTCTCTCCTTCCCTTGTTCTTGACTTCTCCTATTCGGACAATCCTTCACCATGTGACCCAGTTTATCACAATTGTAACAAGCGTTAGAGCCCATCATACACACTTCTCCATGCAGTTTGCCACACTTCCTGAAAGGTGGCCTCTCCTGAGGTGTATCTACTTCGTTGTTTCTCTTAACTATAGGCTAAGAATCCCTATCATAGCAACCCTTGGATGAACTTGACTCCCCTTGGTGGGAGAGTCCCTTATTAAACCTAGGCTTATCCCTGATTTCAGTACTACTCTTCCTTGAGAAATTCTCCTCAGCTTGCCTTGACCTGTTCCCTGCCCTAGTGTGCTTCCTCTTCCTCCTTTCCTCCACTTGTTGGACATGGACCATAGGCCTTGAAAGGTCCATGCTGTCATGCAGCATAGCTACCCTACACTCTTCCTCAAGATACTCAGCAATCCTGTCAAGAATCTACTCATCTCGTCTCTACTCTTAGACACAAGAGAAGTGGCATACCTGGAAAGTTTTATGAACTTCAGGGAGTAATACTTGACTGACATCGAGCCCTGCTTAAGGTTGATGAACTCCTCAAACTTAGCCTCTCTTATCTCTCTGGGGAAGAACCTCTCCAGAAAAGCTATCTTAAACATCTCCCTCGTGATCCGACCTCCGCCCAATGCCCTGCTATCGTGCCACATCTTGCACCAAGCCTGTGCAACATCCATAAATTGGTATGAGGCCAGTTAAGCTTTCTCAATCTCCGTGGCCTCCATCACCACTAGAATCTTCTGGACCTCCTCCACGAACTTCTGAGGGTCATCTGCAGTCTTAGATACTGTAAAGATTGGAGGATTCATCCTCGTATATTTTCGCAACCTGTTCGCCATGTTGTGGGCTGATGGGTTCTCCTGCTGAACCTCCTGTCTGTTGGCTCGGGCCGTCATAGCCTGATCCTGCACAGTGATGGCTTGAGACATCTGTGCCAAATCTATCCGCACCTCAGCATCAGTCAACCCAGCTGGGTTAACTGGCATGGCCACTCCTGCAGCTGGAGCCTGGGGTTGAACATGGTTGTCCCCAGCAACTGCTCCTACTCTTCCCCGACCAGCGTTCCCCCTTGGGTTCATTTTCTAAAAAATAAGAATTGATGTTAGATACGCTCATAACACCAACAATCAGACATTAAGGAAAGCACGATAAGATCAAAAGAAGGGAAATTTTCCTATGCATCATGCAGTCTCTAATTCATGATAGTGGTGCACTTCACTACCATAAGTCAAAAACTACTCGATGTGGTTGATCTGAACTTATTATCCTTGGAATTTAACCAAATGCTCTGGTACCATCTTTGTCACGAGCAGAATCTACACCCGAGAGGAGACCGGCGTCATTGACCTCTCAGAGGTCGCAGACAAGCTTACATACGTCGTCGTTACTTCATCTAGGTTAATTTTAGCGGAAAATGTGAACTTTTGTTTACTTAAACTTTATATTGGAAAACATTGGTCTAGCATAATACTATCTACGTAAACTCATAAGCATTCACAACAACCATCTAAATCAAGATAATCAAATAAAAATATAGTCATAAATATAGAGTTGCCAAAATGGCACCAATACAACGTATGATAGTAAATACAAAAGAAACGCTAGTGGAACATACTCCACTAGATCATGCCTACGTCTTCGCTAGAATAAACCAGTAAGCATCCTCTAAAGCATGAGGGCCTACCAAATCCGGATGAAAGCTCCACGTCTGGATAACTTCTGCGTCGACTTGTAAGCTCTAACGTCCCGCTGCACCTGCACCTAAAAGTAGATATATATATATGGAATTAGTACACACTTGTACTAAGTATGGGTATACGCAAGCACACACCAAGGACATGCATGATTTAGAATAGCTCTCTCGTGATGATATGAGTTATGGAAAGTCATGTCGGTGGACTTGCCAAAATCGGATTAGGAAAGTCATGCCATGAGAATAACATGCATCATCATACGTATCATATTGCACACAGCACATAACATATTGCATATAGCACATAACATAATGCATATAGCACGTATCATATTTCATTTCATTCGTTCATATGCCATGAGACCTTGGAATCATGGACTTAACATTAGGACTTCCCAAAATGAGGGCTCAACATATGGGACCTCAACTAGGAAGTCTTCTTTAGCAAACACTGAGTCTACTTCATTCATTCATACGTACTTCATTTCATTTCATTCATAGGCTAGTGTAAACACCAGCTATACCTAGGATGTAGTTTAAGACTCTCAGTGGGTTCACTGTGCAATGACTAAGAATGACCTAGTGTCATTACATAAGTCTAGTTCACCTCTTGATTATCCTACCCAAACATCTTTGGTATCGTTCATTTCATTATGGGCATTACATGAGGCTGGCCTCATTCTTTCTTTGACAACTTTAACTTTAACTGACATAGATCATGTAAGCTCCATGAAATCCTGTGTCTACCCCACACCAAAAAGAGGTGGAATCACCGGCCAAAGTGAAACCAAAACATGCTAGCGTATATATGGAATTGAACCCTGCTGATCCCTATGTTGGGCATAGGTTCAAAGACTATGAGATATAAGGAGACCCATACCCGTCTAGACGGACAGTCTCAATTATGAGAATTACACGAAGCTCTGCCTTCCCGAAAGAAGGAATCGCCACTCATAGCTAGCTTATCGGTGCTCAGTATAAAGTTCCATTACATTCACCTCATACATCATAGAAGCTGGCTTCTAGCATGAGGGCATCATTTCTCATTAGATAATTTCTCATCTCATCATTAGTATTAAGTATGCATTAACTTTAATACTTTCATTAGAGTGTTCATAGAGACTGCTCTCTTCAGTAACTTTACACTCTCATAGGTGAGTACATTTTGGTAACATTCACTTAGGCTCATTTGAGATTGCTCTCATGTTTCACATTAGCCTCTTATCATGTTGTCACCACATTCATTACTCTTAGCACATTTGCCCTTGATAATTACTCACCCCTTTTTACGTGAATGTTCATTTCATCATATGCCAATGCACTTGGCCTTTTAGTGTGTTTCACACTCTTACTTAACCCTTCTGGGGTCTCATCATTGATCACATAACATCTTAGGTTCACTTACTTTATAAACGTTTGCTGGACTTATGAGTCCACACACACAAGCCATGAGGTTTCATTCATAGTTCATTTAAGTGATTTATATTGCCCAAGATTATGTGGTACAAGACTTATGCATCTTGTAAGTATGCCAAGGTCTCAATTTGATTCCTATAGGCAGCATTCATTAAATATTTAATCACGTAAGACTTATGTGTCAATACGGAATTGGGCAAGGGAACCCGATTTCGAATCCCTTGAGTAACACTTAATCTTATATTAAACTTGGTAATTGCATTTTTCAGATTTGGGAGACCCTAGGTCGATCCCCATCACCCCCATATATTTTTATTTCTTTTCCCTCCTCTCTTTTCCGTTTAAGGCCAAAAGGTTCTGGGATCGATCACCCACAACTTCATTTTATTTCTTTTAGTTTTTCTCTTAACTTTCTCACCTATCCAAGAGGTTGTGGGTTCAATCCCCACTCATCTCATCTTATTTTTCTTGATTTTTGTCTCAAACATTTTGGCCTGGGGAACCCAAGATCGAATCCCCACGCCCCCATTCTTTTATTTTTCCTTTATTTACTTGATTCATTCGTTTAGATTAAGAGGGTGTGGGATCGAACCCCCACAGCCTCACTTTATTTTAATTGCATTTTCTTCTTACCTTTTCATTCGGCCAAGAGGTTGTGGGTTCAAATCCCACATACCTCATTTTTATTATTTCTTTATTTCATTTTTCTCCTCTCTCCTTCATCCGCCCAAGAGGTTGTGGGTTCGAACCCCACACGCCTCACTTCATTTTCTTTCATTTTCCCCTTAACTTTTCACTTGAGCTTTACCCCATTTCGAATCCCCCTTACCACATTTTATTATTTAATTTTTTTATAACATGTATATGGTCAGGTCTTGGGTTTAATCCCCACTGACCTCATGCATTTTAAAAAATATTTTTGAACGTGACTTTTTTTACAGTAAGCTGCCAAAAAAACAATTTTCCAGAATGCTGGTAATTTGTTCACCCTCTTTGAAGTCCATTTTCTCAACGTTTAAGTGTTAGAGTTAGGACAAATTTTTGTGTAGCATCTAGTGCATATTTAGATGAGGTTTCATGGTTACTTTCGGGAATTTAATCACCTTTTTGCAGTACATTTTCTCACCCACTTTCACGTTAATCATTAAGACATTTCGAGTAGTTTTTAGGGAGATCTTTAGGTGCATTTTCAAGGTTACTTTCAATCAAGAATTAGCATTTAATTCAGCAACTTTGAACTTATATGAACATCACATTTTTAACATATTCATACCCGTAAAATACAAAAATTTAACATGCCAAATTTCATGCTTCAAGTCGTGGCTAATTCACAGTACACACGTACACCCACAAGTTCACATATCACTCATTTTCGGAAACACTTTTTTCATTTCTACATAATTTCGAATACACATTCTAACACGTAATCACAACCAGCCCTAAAATCATCTACCATAAGTCATACCAACGCATACTTGAATCATTCAAAGGATCTAATGACAGGGGCATGCAACGGGGTACAATCTTAGTTTTTGACTGGAATTAAGCTGAACTTAGGGGTCTCTTGGGAAAGGGACCAAGAGAGAAGAAAATTCATACCTTAATGTCGTTCAAAGTGTTCTTACGTGCTGCCAAAATCCCCCCACTATGCCAACGTCTCAGCACCGAAATCACAAGCACAATCCGTAGAGAACTTGGTTATTTTTTTTCTTTTCGTTTTGAAGCTTGTTTTGCTTTTTGAGTTTGAGCGTTCAAGTTTTTTATGAACTTTATATTTTCTTTTTGTTATGTTCTCTTGTTTATAGTAGATTGAGCGTGTAAATAAGGTGAGAGTAGAGGAGATGTGAGAATGAGTTAGCTTAGGATTAGGAGATTAGGTGGAGACTTAGTCAAACTAGGACTCCTCATTATTATTTGTTTAATTTTATTATTAAAAATCTGATTTTCCTTTACTTAAATAAGAAAATTAAATATTAATTAATTCAACTAATTCACTAAATACCAATTAATTCATTTAATTCGTTGCTTCCACCTAAGTTCGAACCCGGGTAAAGCTTACATTTGCATAAGGGTCAAATTTGGTCAACCCCTACCCGAATTTCCCCTTAATCATATTAATTAATTAATTAATTAATACCTAGGGTAATTACAATACTACCCTTAGCCTGGAAAAGACCATTTTACCCCTAGATCCTCCAACCCTAAGATTACCCCTTTTAAGTCCAGTAAGACTCATCCAGGTGAATATCTCCAATTCGGGTGCCCTATATGGTTGGTTCTCACCTTGCCTAGCTCAACTAACTCACCAAGTTGGTTGGCTAGGCTAGTGGATAGGTTCTGAGGTCTGGTTCTACTCGCAACAAGCTGTGCAAACCTGGTCTAATCCATTAATTCTAGGTACATTTAAGCTTTACTTAGCATAGTTATTTTTGGGTTGTTACAGCTACAACCAAATCTGTATTTCCTCTGAGAATCAAGAAAAGACCACTTTTACTTGCCCTTATGGGACATTTGCTTTCAAAAGAATGTCGTTTGGGTGATGTCATGGATGATTTTTCTGTGGTTGGAGACTCCATTGATCGGTTTTTGTAAAATTTGTCTGAGGTGCTCAAAAGATGTGAAGATTGTAAGTTGATGCTTAATTGGGACAAATTCTAATATATAGTAAAGGAATGTAAGATCCCAAAAATGACTTAGGTGAACTAGAGCCTAACATGTTTGTCATGATGGAATAAGTCCTTAAATTGGTCTATAATGTTGTATGGAGGCAGTGTCTAGAATTTTAGGTGCATTGTAGTCAAACGTCAAGGGACGACTAAGACGTTCGACGACTAAGTCACCCATGTGCCTCATATTTTTTTTATGTGTTTATGTGTGATTCATGAGGTTATAAGGTACTTAAATTAGTTATTATTGTGTATATAGGCAGTGTGTCAAGTTTTGTGAAGTTTAGAGGTCAAACGTCCAAGAACGTCCATGACGTTCGGAAGATGTACCTTGAAATGACCTTGTGTATCTTGGCATGTTTCATCGTGTTTTACGTGTTTGTTTTGGGTGAAATTAATGTGATAGGTCCTAAAATAATATAAAGCATGTTTGGGTTGGAAACGTCCGGGAAAACATCCCAAGGACCATCCAAGGGTCCATGAGGAAGGACCCTTTTATTGAGCCAAAACTGCCCAAGGCAGCCCATCCTACGGAGGCAATCAACGCCCAGTGGGTCAGTCGCCGACCCATAGGTGAGGGGTCATTTGTGGACACTTATTCATTGTTAAGGAGAGGCCAAAGACCAGCCTCAGTCCCAAACCATGGACGAACAGGACGGTCCGTTGGTTAAGGGATGGGCCGTCAATTGGCAAGTCATGGGTGGACTGCCTTCCTGCGCAGTTCACTGTAAGTTGCAAGGGTGAAAGTGTAAATTCACCCAACACAAAAATTAGAATTTTGGATATTCCTTAAGGGTCTTTTGGGTATTTTAGACATGTATATAAGTCTTTAATACTTAGAAGAATTCATTCTTCCAAATCAAAACCTCAAAATCCCTTAGAAATTCCATAGAACTTCATAGAAGCCAAAATTCAAGGAAGAGCTTGGATTGGAGATTTGAGTGGTGATTTTTCATCAAATTTGAGGATTAAAATCATTTAGGTATGGTTTTTGATCCTTGAAACTCTATTCATCAAGAGGCCCAAATTCAAAGAAGTTTTCTAAAGTTTTCAAAGATGAACTTGTCAAATTTCATGATCTATCCATGGGTTCTTACATTAAAGGTTTTTAATCATTGAATATTGATTGAACTGTTTTTATTTATATGATTTTAAATTAATTAACCTATGAATCCATGTAATTGACGAACCCTAGTTTTTGACTAACTTATGGGTTACTTAATATTGATTTAATGCTTATGAATTATGGTGTAGTTTTCTATGGGTTATCTACTGATGTAATAATTGTATTCAATTGATGTCTAATTGGTATTAGATTGATAAATATATATTTAATTGACTTAGGTTCATTGAGAATTATGATTTATGCATTGAATTGATGTTCATGGCCATGAGTAAGGGTTTTATGGTATTGAATTGGATGATTTAAACATGGATTGAAGTGGAGAGTATAAATTGGTGGTACGCTGCCCTATTTATCTTTATTTTAAGTATTATAACTCTTCAATTATGTTGTGATTGGTATGGTCCACTTATGGTGGCGGTGTTATGTGATTGATGTGGCCTTGTCAGCATTAATTTGTGTATTATGATTATCATGGCCTTGTCGGCAACTAATTGAAGTAGTATGATGATTTGTGTAGTTGATTATGTGAAGTATGATCATATCTACATACATGTGAAGTAATGTGAAAGTATATGGTTTCTTCTATTGAAGTTGTTAGGTGATGATGTTAGACTATGACTATGTGTTCATGTGTGTAGTCTTAGAGTTGATGCATGATTGTTCCTACTTGACTATATGAGTTTATGGTGGTTATATTGATGATGATATAGTAGTGTATAGGGTGACTTAAAGATTATAATGGTTATTCCTATGTGCTTCTAGAATGACATGTAATATGTGCTAAAGTGAAGTAATTATGTGTCTTGTATAAGTAGACTGAAGTCCCTCTTCTTGATGCATTAATCATATGTGAATATGTGATGTCTTGACTTAGGATGTTAAAGCCTCTTATTCTTGTATGTATGAATGACATGAGACCTTGAATGTTGTTAAGAGGGTCCTTTATGTGAAACATTGAACCTGGTGGTAAGGTTATGACTCTTGAAGTAGAAAGTCGTAATGGTATCCTTCTTGTAATGAATGATGGAATTAAGGTTGGTTGGCTGGAACGACATCATATCAATCCTTAGGAAAGTCATTATGAGATTCTTGTCGCCATTGAAAGGCAGACCTAGGGGACCTCTTTGGTAGGGTAAATGTAATTGACTTATGAACTTGATATGGAACCCTTTGTATGAACCTTTAATGTGAATTATTCTATGATAACAAAGTCTAGAACCCAGTGAGTATGGTAAGGGAAGTAGTTCTAGTTAATGTATGAGGCTAGAATACAAAGTAAGCCCTTCATATTCCTTAACCATGTGCCTACATGGGATGTGTCTAAGTTCTACCATTGGAAAGTACAACACCCTCATTGGAGTAGGATAGAACTCTAGATTCCATGTTTTGTTATCATGGTCTATGTCGGTTATTGCCTATTCCCATCATGTGGGATACCTATTAGCATTAGAGAAGTTCTATGAAGTTTAGGTAGTGGTATGGGAGGCTATCTAGACATTGCGCAATAGGCTTTGAAGATGTTAGTGAGAGTCCCTAGGTCTTCTCCAAGACCATTACTTGAATGTCCTCTATGTGATGATTGTGTCTAAATGAACTAATGATATAATGGATTATGTTATGAATCATCTAAATGAATGAGTACCCAATCTATAGTGACTTAAGGATTTCTTAATTAAAGTGTGAAGGGGGCATAAGGGATGATCTCTTCATGTCTTATCTATGGAAGTCTTGAGAATTACTCTAGTTAGGGAAGTTTGTTGATTCTTTAGGCATGATCTAACTTAGAAAGTCTTAAGGATTACTTAGGTAACCTTGAAGAGGGTGTATGGGAGTTCTCTTCAAGGAGTACTTAAGTAAGTCTTTTGATTTTCTTGGTAAGGAGAATGTCATATTATACATGTTATGTGTTTTGGTGTATTGTAAGTGTGTATGTGTCCCATTATGAGTAGTCTTGAGGATCGTTTAGGCATGCTTAGAAAGGGTGCATGGGCGTTCTCTCTTTGTGTTGATTAAGTGAGTCTTAGGATAGCTTTTAGTGAAATAATTACATGCTAGGAGGTGTCTTGATTGAAGGTAAGCAACTTCACTGTAACAGTGAAGAAGTTCACTGTAACAGTGAAGAAGTTCACTGTACAGTGAGTTGAACTCACTGTAATGTGTTCCTAAAAATGTTATAAATTTAGTAAGTGATATTATGTGTTTCTAAGATGTTTAAATGTTGTTCTTATGATTATATTATGATATTTAAATCAAAAGATGCATATTTCCAATAAATGTCCATTTTCATGATTTTTATGCATTGCCATACTTAGTACATGTGGTTGTACTAATTCCATGATTTTATATATCTTTATAGTGGTTGGTAGGTGAGGAGCATTTGAGAAGCAAGACTTGGATCGTAGCATCATTCAAGTGAAGTTGAAGTATGTCCTCATTTGACTCAAGGGCATAGATGTCTTTTATATCTTTTATTGAAGTATTGTAATAGACTTAGTAGTACTATATTTCTATTGTGTATGGGCCGTGTACCAAGTACTCTTGTGTCTAAGCTTTGATGAGATTGAGACTTAGCATTTTCTATGGATTTTATATGAAAGAATTTTTAAAGACTATGAAATGTTTTGTGAAAAGTTTTAATTTCGCACTACTTTTCACTTGTATATGCAATGAACGATATGAAAAGGCTTGTATAATACCTCCGAGAGGTCGAGTACTCCGGTTGAACTCCGATATTACCATATCTTCTAGGGTGTGGTCTCAGGGATGTGACAAGGAAGGTATAGTGTTGGGCCATCACATCTTGGAGAACGGGATAGAGGTTGATCGATCTAAAGTGTAAGTGATAGAGAGACTTCCTCCACCCATCTCTGTAAAAGGTCTGAGAAGTTTTCTTGGACATGCTGGCTTTAAGAAGAGTTCACTAAGGACTTTTCAAAAATTGCACACCCTTTGTGAAAACTACTCGAGAAAGAATATAAGATTCATTTCTACAAATCCTGTCTAAAAGCATTTGGAGAGTTGAAGGAGATGTTGATGTCAGCGCCCATTATTATTTCACCAAATCGGAGTGAGCCATTTGAGGTGATGTGTGATGCTAGTGGGGTTGCACTTGATGTGGTATTGGGACATAGAAGGGATAAAGTTCTTCACCCTATTTACTATGCAAGTAATGGTCTGAATAAAGCTCAAAAGAACTACACGGTAACTGAAGAGGAGCTTCTCGCGGTGGTATTTGCATTCAAAAATTTTTGCTCCTATTTACTTAGCACGAGGGTGATAGTGTTTACAAACCACTCCGCTTTGAGGTACTTGATGGAAAAGATGGATGCGAAATCGAGGTTGATTAGATGAGTGTTATTACTTCAAGAGTTTGATTTTGAGGTAAAAGATATAAAGGGAACTGAGAATCAAGTTGCATATCACTTGTGTAGATTAGAGGATGAAGCTATGCGTTAATTGGGAGGAAAAGCAGAAATTGATGATGCATTCCCAGATGAACATGTATTGGCCACTTCTTAAGATTTGATCCCATGGTTCGTAGATTTAGCAAATTATATGGCAAGTGATATAGTTCCATTAGACTTGTCATTCCATCAAAGGGAGAAGTTCATGTATGATGTGAACAAATTCTTTTGGGATGAGCCTTACTTATACCAGAGTTGTGCATATGGGATCATTCGCCGTTGAGTATTTTGGAGGCATGTCACTCCAGTGGGTGGGCACCATATTGGTATCCGGACTGCGCATAAGACCTTGCAGTGTTGGTACTATTGGCCAACCATTAACAAAGATGCTCACGACTTCTCCAAATCATGTGATCGTTGTCAACGATAAAGGAGGAATTTCAAAAAGGCAAGAGCTCCCTTTAAATCCTATTTTGGTAATTGAGTTATGTGATGTCTGGGGCATTGATTTTATGGGCCAATTTATGAGTTCTAATGGGATGAAGTATAAAATTGTGATGGTTGGCTATGTGTCAAAATGGGTGGAAGCAATAGCGCTTCCTAACAATGAAGGAAAGAGTGTCACCGTGTTCTTGAAAAAGAATATATTAGCCAGATTTGGCACGTCGAGGGCCATTATTAGTGATGGTAACTCTCACTTTTGTAATAAGTTGTTAAAAAGGCTATTGGAGAAATATGGGTTTTGCCATAATGTGGCTACTTCTTACTATCCACAGACTAGTGGACAAGTTGAGGTGTCCAATCGAGATATAAAACAAATTCTGGTGAAAACGGTGAATGCAAATAGAACGGATTGGTCAAGGAGGCTTGATGATGATATTTGGGCCTACCTCAATGCATACAAGACTCCCATAGTTATGTCTCCATACCAACTTATATATGGAAAGGCTAGTCAAATTCCGGTCGAGTTATTGCATAAAGCAATGTGGGAAATGAAGAAACTGAAGATGAATTTGACTGCAACGGCAGAACAAAGATTAAATGGGTTGAATGTGCTTGATGAGTTTCGACTTAAGGTTTATGAAAGTTCAGCCATTTACAAAGAGAAGATGAAGAAGTATCACGACCAAAGAATTGAAAAGTGAGATTTTGTAGTTGGTGATTTGGTGCTTCTATTCAACTCTAGGCTACACTTGTTTCTAGGCAAACTCAAGCCCAAGTGGACATGGACATTCCTCATCACTAAAGTATTTCCATATGGAATGGTCGAGTTGGAGAATAAAGAAGGTGCAAAGTTCATGATCAATAGACAACGGATAAACAAATACCTTGGACATGCAGAGTGTGTGCATGAAGTGGTTGAGGCATAAAATCCGGATGAAGTGTGAGTAATCAAAGGGCCTACGTCGTGCAGCCACATTAAATCAAGTGCTTCTTGGGAGGCAACCCAAGGTATATCCTCTAGCCAACGATAGGTTTTTTTTCTTTGTAGAAATAATCGTTTTTTAGTTTTATTTTGGTTTTTAGTCTTAGTTCATTCTTGCTTATGTACTAGTGTTGGCTAGAGATTAGTATAGGGTTCGTGTCTCAAAACTGTCCAGAAAAACACAAAAAGAATGGCCTAATAGGTTTTACATGTGCAGGGACCAAAACAAAAATCTGTAGAATATGGGCTGTTGCGGAGGTCTACGTACCCCATCGACGGACCATCGATGGTGTCCGTAGATCCCATGTATGTTTCTTATTTTGGATAAGTCTAAAAGTCATCGACGGTCCGTCGACTGATATACGGACCATCGACGAGGTTTTGTGAGTCCAAAATGCCAGCGACCCGGCCCGACCCGGCCGGTAATATTAAAGGACATAACGGTTTACATTCATTCCCACCTTTAAAATCTTTTAAAATTCCCTTCCATAACCATTTCTATTCCTTTATTCCTTCCTTTATCACCAAACTCAACCTTTCCAAACCTCACTTAACTCCCAAATCATAATCCTCCCATCCCCAAACTCTCTTTTCCTCAAATATTCTCTATTCCTCCATTGTTCATCAGCCGGTGATCGAGTTCGGGCGCGTGTGCTACTCCTTGAAACTTCGCAAGTGAACACAATCACTCCACTGCTCCAAAAGGTATTTTGATTTCTCTAACTAACTTTGAATTCTCATTCATAGTTTAAATTAGGAATTTGGAACTGGGTCTTGAACTTGGAACTAGAATCGGTGAAATTCCATGCTAGAGCTTGTGTAGTTACGTCTCTCGGAATGATAGAGAGTGGTTGTGTCGTCTTGTAGTCTAAATAAATTGTTGGTATCTCTATTTTTTTGGAAATCCGAGTTAGTGTTTCTTACTATAGGTGAATTAGAACAAAAATTGTGTGAAAATGAAACTCTAGGAATGACGAATTCACCTTTTTGGATGATGAAATTGCATGTCTAAACTTGATTATGGAAACAAGTGTCTAAAATTTGTTCCTTGCAAAAAGTCTTGAAACTTGTCTCAGGCTACCAATACGATACCCCATTGACGGACCGTCGATAGGGTCTGTTGACTGTTCCAACCTAAAATTGTCTATGTCTTATACGACGGAAGTGTACTACGGTCCATTATTGATCGACGTACCATTCTGCACGTCCGTCGTTTCCATTAAAGAACCTATTTTCAATAACTTCTAAAGTAAATCTAAGTGTTAGACGACAGAAGTAGACTACGCTCTATTGATTGATCGAAGGTCTGCAGGACCGTCATTTTTATTAGAAGTGTAGAATGACGGACCCTATCAATGGACCGTCTTTTGATTGTCGGACCGTCAATAGTGCCCGTGGATCTGAATCTGCAGAACAAAACTATGTTGCTTATTTTTTAAATTTACTCCACCATGTGTATTCTGAGTGTGTCACAATGTTGCTTTGAGACTAACTACTACAGTACAGGTACTAATGGCTCCCAATAAAGACATCGTCTACTCAAGGGGCAAGTTAAAGTCTGTTGCCTTATCTCGTCGGATGATTGTAGACTTGGACAATGAGAAAGACACAGCCTACGTCCCTACAGGCGCCAAAACCCCCACTACAACTACACGAGTCACAAGGGAAACCCCTCGTAAGGTGACTCCCGGCGTAATCACTGCGTCCCAGTCTAACGAGGAGTGCACACTAACCGGATGACCAACTGGGGTTGGTTCTAGTTATGAAGGGGACTCAGAGTCTATGTCACAGACTCCTTCCGTCTCAAGGTCGACCAAATCTTTTGGGTCAAAAGGTGGCTACTACCTCCGATTCTGCTTCTCACAGAGCCACTAGGTCGGAGGGCCACGATCAACAAGCCTCGTCTGATGAGGCTACTATCTCAGAGTCTTCACCCGCACCCCGAGCATATGACCTCGCACATATTGCTAAGGAACCTAACCGTTGGTGCGTCGATGGCCAAAATAAGGTGTACAGGGATGCCATAATGCTGAATGAAAAGAGGGTGATTACACGGCTACTTACGGTGGAGCACCGATTCCTCACGGGGAGTTTTACACAGTTTACGAGGTGTATAGATTGTACAACATGCACAAGTTCGAGTGGATGGCTTGGAGTTTGTTATCCTAAAGCGAGGAGATAGTCAGGGAGTTCGACGCTTGTAATGTAGCTACTCTTAGAGGCTCCATGTTAATCTATACTTCCTTTTATAGTGTGCATTTTGGTATATTGTGCCTACATGAAATTTACTGAACATGTTGATATGTGTGTAAGAAATCTTTGGAATAATGAATAATCATGTAATCAATGTTGAACTCTTATGAGTTAAAAATAATGTTTTGAGTTGCATTGTCAAAAAGGTCATGTGCTATTATGATTTTGAATTTTGACTCGTGTTTTTGTTGGTTGGGCTGCTAGTCTTGAGTCTATTCCTTGCTTTTAAAGAATATTAGTGTCATTCGGGGACGAATGTTCCTAAGGGGGGATAATGTAATACTCCGAAAGTCTTAAACCTAATCTAGAGCCTAAAATGAGAGTCTAAGAGTTGTAAAATTGTTTTAAAGCAAATTATAAGGTATATAAGTCATTTAGGAAGTTTTAGAATCAAAACGTCAAGGAAGGTCCATGACGTTTGGAAACTAGTTCAAGAGGAGCTAGCGTGCCTTAGCCTATTTGACTATGTTTTAAGAGTCAGAAAAATATGAAATTGGTGTAAGGTGTCTATCACGTATTAGGGTTAGTTTATATTCGAAACATGCGGGTACGACTAACCAAGGACCCACCAAGGGCCCTTGAGGAAACCCTTGCAATTTGGCAAAAAACTGCAAAGAGGCAGTGTCTACCAATGAGTTGCAGGCATCGAGACATTGTTGGATCGACGGGGCATCGCTGACATTTGTCGACCAACACATAGACATTTTGGCTAATGGTCCCTTTGGACCAGTCTCTGAACCAATGATGGGTGTGCAGGACAGAGTGGCACATGGGCGTCGACTGACCTACGGCCCGTCAGTCGGGGTCTCGTAGGTTAGGCCACTGTGTTGCTGTTTTGTTTTACTTAATTCACTTAATTAGTTAGTTTATTTAGGAGTTTAATTAGTGATTAGGGGGTGGTTAATTAAGTTTGTTTATATAAACTACCCTAAGCCTAAAACCTCACTTAACTCGCATAATTTCCCCAAACCCAATTGTTCTTCCTTCTTTCTTTCTTTCTCTCTCCTAAAGAAACTCCATAGAAGAAAAAGAAACAGAGCGTTCTAGGGCTGCAAAAGATCATGTTTTCTCCATCAAACTTCATCAATTAGTAAGATATGGGATTCCTTTCACCTTTGGGATCTCTATCCCCATAGGGTTCCTCCAAATAGATTTCAAAAATATGAAATTCAAGTGGGTTTACTTCCAATGCGAAATTGATCTTTTGAATTGCTTTGTTTATCATTACTTTTGGTTATTATGAGTATATTAATATGTATTATGATTCAATTAGACTACTTCTTGATGCATTGACCTAGTTTTTGGAAAGATGACCTTTTCCCCTTAACCCTTGGTTGTGATCTTGAATTGAATTATCTAGTATTGATATAATTTGTTTTGTTAATGTGTGAATTACTATTCAATGTTGTTATTATGACAAGTTATGAGTAGATTGTGATATATTGTAATCAAATTATGATAGTTCTTGAGTAATTAACCTAGTTTATGAAGTAGATCATTAATTTGACCTAAGTCTCTAACCCTAGGCTATGAACTAGTAATTGATTGTTATGTAGTGATTCATTTGACTTTATTATTATGTTGTTTATTATGGTGTGATGATATTACACCCATTGTTCGGTTGAGTTAAATGGTTGATGGTCATTGATGATAGCTTGTGAAGGAGATTGGCGTAAGCCTTGTGATCTCAATTTTTTACTTCAATTATGATTACTTGTGATTAAGTGATGAAGTTATAGAAGTATACCTCATCTTAAGATTGATTAGAGTTGGAATGATGTTGAATTGTAATGTCTTGAACTATGGTTTGTGAGTTGTTGGCTAAGTTTAAATGTTATAAGGATGGTGATAACTTACCAATGTGCCTTACTATGATGTGACTATATAAATGTGCTAACCTCACATGTATGAATTGTAATGAAAAGAAAATACTCATTTAATACTTATTGATCTATGATGATGAAGATTATATAAGGGATAGACCCTATGACCTACATTAAGCTATGATGATTAATAAAGGCATTAAAGACATTTCAAAAAAGACTCTTGCTTAGAATCGAGTGAAGTAGAGTGAGGAGTGTCCCTTACCACATAGAGAAGGTCGGATCACTAACGTACTCATGATATTGGAGACTATAATGCATGTAGCATAAAGAGGGTCCCAACTACATCTCTTAGTTCTTGAACTATGTTGCCCCCATAGGAATACTAGCAAGTGGATCCACATAGAAGCTATGTTCATGTTTCTGTACTACCTTGGCAATTAGTCCGCCTTTTTTCGGTGTAGGGTTCTATGACACCGGATTCCACATTAGGTCATGTGGTCTATGTCGGTTAAGACAAGATGTTCCCAAAAGGTAAAATTAAGTAATGAATGGACTCTAACTAGTATGACCTTAGGGGTTTAGCTTAGTCTAGGTAGGGGTAAGGGACTCTACATATACATTGCACTAGTTAGCCTTGAAGGAAGTCTTAGAAGGATGTTCTTATGTATGTATATGCTTATAAATGTAAATGATATGTATATGATGATCTTACATGTTGATGACACTATATGATGTTTGTTTCACTTATGAACATGTGTTTGGTCTCTATTCCTAAAGTATGATGTTATGTACTCTTAATGATATGCTATGTGAGGTTGGAAATTGTTTATGGTTCTTGTTAGGTTTACTTGATTGAGTGAGGTTATGGGGCTTTGCTTAGTCATTGCAGTAGTAGGCTTAATGTGGGTTCATGAGTAATGGTCTTTCTTTGTTTATGATGTTATGAATTCTTATACATCCTTGTTGATGTTATAACTTGATAATATAGTTGTCTTGATTATGTGCTCAATTATGTTGATATGCATGTTGACTTGACTAGACTTAGTATTGTTGGTCTTGTGATGCACATGGTATTGAATTAATGAATAAGTATGATTGACTTGTATTGGTTCTTAAATGTGCATAAGGCATTTCAAGGTAAATTTCATACTTTATAGAAATGTCCATTTCTAGCATGATTTTATGTTTTGTATGCATATGGTCCCATACTTAGTACAAGTGATGTGCTAACCCCATTTTCTCTTTTCCCCTAATATTTTAGGTTCCGGTCGTTGAAGGGCTCGTGACAACTTTTGAAGGAAGACTTGGATTCTCATTCTCCAAGTTGGCTAGGTCTTCACTACTTCGAGCACAATGCCACTTTCTGGCATTGGATGTTGATTAGTCTTAAATACACTTTGTTCATTCCCTTTCCTTTGAATATTAAAGATTGTATAGCTTATATGTGGATTTTATTGTATTGATGTATGGGCTATGCCCAATTGTTATACTCTTGTCTAGATGGTTATGATATGAGACGCCCGTTTTAAGACTATGTTATATCTTATATGTAACATTCCGGAAAATTACATATCTAGTGAAGATCCCAATAGGTCTTTAAGGATGTGTATTGGGGGTACATAGGCATCCTAATGCCAATATTGAGAAATATTGGGCATAGTATAGAAAATTGGCCAAGGGGTATTAGCCCATTTCTATATACTATGCAAATAAGCAAAATATTGGGCATATTAGAAAATATTGTCTTAAAGGGTGTTAGCCAATTTTCTAGCATTAATGAGCTTGTCCAAAAAATGTACCTGCAATGAAGACCCTAGGCTAAAATGCTTTTTCCTTTAACTCACAAATTAGGTATGAGGCATCCAAGTGTCAAGCCTAGATACAATAGCACATGATCAATTAAAATGATTCATGTAGATTAAGCAGTGCCCAAGGACATAGTGAGGATCCTTGGGATAATAAGTAAACATTCCAAATGAACCATTATAAATAGTTAGTTAGGAAAGTACAAGCAACACATGTGCAAGCACATGTGAAGAAGCGGCCAAGGGAGGGGACCACCCTAACCGAATTCGGTTAGGGTAGTTAGGAGACAGGCGTGTGCAAGGGTGTCTCCATGTGGGGCGTAACTCCCTAACCAACTCTAGACTCTAATCAACTGACCTAACTAGCTAACTAACCTAGGACCAATTAAAAAGGACCACCCAAGGGACCCGACAAAGAATGTAAGATTTGATTAAGTCCAAAAACGTGAAGTATGTTAAGATTTGGTTGTATTTCGGTCATGAAGTATGCTTGCTGCTAAGTGTTAGTTTGTTTGAGATAATAAGTTCATTAAAGTATTTGCATGAGGCTAATTAAATGGCTAATAATGTTATGCATAGACTATGATACAAAATTGGCTAATGACAATCTCATGAAATTATACTTGAATGAATGTTTGGCTTGTGCCAATAAATTAGTTATGAATTCATTTCCAAATTTTGTAGGCCAATACTAAATTTATGCTAATCTCATATGCCAATACATTGTAATGCCAAATTAAGTATGACCAACATAACATTGAATCCATAACTAAGGGTATGCCAATCAATGGGACAAGTCCCAACATACCCTATACTATCTTATATGACTAAAATGTTGGGATGCCAAATGAATAAGTACACCTAAGGTAATTCAATGAATCCATAACCAAGGTTATGCCAACAATTGGGACAAGTCCCAACATACCCTAACAAAATGAACTATGAACATAAGTATTTCATTGAATGAAGTTCTCAACGTCCATAAATGATGATATGAATCTACCAAATGAACGTAAGCAAGTAAAGTGAGTATTAACATAATTAAAAGTGTCTTAGTTAAGAAAGTGACCAGAATGAGGTGTTAAAGGAAGTGAGACAAGTCTCACTTACACCTAAGACTACTATGTTAAGATACTCACAAAAAAGGGTGTTAGAACGTGTGAGACAAGTGTCATTAACACCAAACATGTTATGTAAGGATAAATTCACATTTCATCAATGTAAATAAAGGGATTACAAGTCATCAATAGAGTAAGTAAACCTCAATCTAGAAGCAAGCTTCCATAATGTTTGAGTCAACTCTAAAAGTAATGAAGTAAAAGAAAGTGAGCAAAGCACCGATATACTAGCTATGATCTTGTGCCATAACATGTAAGTCTCATGAGATGAGGCTCCACTACGGTGGATAAAAGTTTCCGAATATCTCCTAGTCTTCGAACTATGTCTAGCCAACATGGGAACTAGCATGTGGATTCCACCTAAGAGAGCAAGGTATGTTTTGGTTTTACCTTGTCCAGTGATTCCACCTCTTTTCGGTGTGGGGAAGACACCGAATTTCATGTTTATCTCACATGATCTATGTCAGTTAACGCTCAAAATAATGTTCCTGGTTTCACTTTAGCTGTGGACCACCCCTTTTCGGTGTGGGGTAAACACTTGATATGGATTCACTTTAGCCGGTGAATCACCCATTTTCGGTGTGGGGAAGACACTGGATTTCATGTTAACTCACATGATCTAGGATTCGCTTTGATCGGTGAATCACCTCTTTTCGGTGTGGGGAAGACACTGGATTTCATATAACTTCACATGATCTTAATGCTACAGACTTCTTTAATAAAGTAAGAAGGAAGAAGAGATGTAAGTTCAAAGTGAACTATGAAAGCAAGAGTTTATGAATGCCAAAGTTTGATAAGAATGAAATTTTCTATATGTAAAGGGCATAGCCAATAATGACATCTCATATTATGAAAATGATTAAAGCCAAATAAGATTGGCTTATAATGACCTTATATAATTGGCAAATGACACTAGCCAAATAAGATTGGATTATAATGACTTCTTGTATTAGGTCAACATCGGATAATAGATTAACCAATAAAGATTGGCTTACAAAGATTTCATGCCCTAAATTGTAGTTAAATAATTTCCTTAGTCTCTTGGATTACTTACTTGATTCATTGTGGGTATGGGACAACAATGAATCATTGCACTTATAAGTAAAACATAAGACCAAAGGAGATAATTGAACTAGACAACAAAAAGAAGAAAAATATAAGAAAATAAACTAAGTGTAAAAGTAAGAGCTCTCGGGTTTGGTGGTATCAAATTTCAAAAATTTTGCTCGAGTTGTTCGAAAATTATATTGATGATTCTATGGTCTTGTGTTCAGATAGAAAATTAGTTGTGTGGTTTGAATTCATTAAAATATGACATATTCATACCACAATTCACAAATAACGAATTAGGAAAGTCTAGTGATGTTACTTTCCAGAAATGGTATGTTGTTAGGAAGAGCCTTCCTTGATCATGCATTTTCCTTACGTGTATGTGTGCATACACCTATACTTAGTACAACTGTTTACTAACCCTATACTATTACTATTTTATAGGTGCAGGTCAGAGAGAAGGTTGAAGATTCATTGCAACGGTTTGGACACAGCGATATCCAGACCATTTGGTAGGTCCTCTCGAGTTTCGACGATGCTACATCTATTTCATAACCTAGTATTTAGACATAGCTAGAGGATGTTGTCCCTAGCGTTTCTTTCAGATGTTTTCATTTTGAAGCTTTTGTATTAAGGCCGTTTTGGCAAACTTATTATGATATATTGATTCTTCCTTTTGAATTGCATAATCCATTGTAGATGGTTGTTTAGTTTATCTTATAGTATATGAATTCATGTAAAGATTATATGAAGTCTATGTACACTTCATTAAGTTTTAAAAGTTTTAAACTTTCGGCAAATTTAACTATATGAATGTGATGAATGCTAAGAAGAGGCTTGTCTGTGCCTCTGAGAGGTTAACGACGTCGGTTGCGATTCGGATTCCAGAATCCGGGTCGTGACAAACTTGGTACTAGGAACTAAAGCTCAAAACAACCATGTTACGTAGTTTCTAACTTATGGTTGTGAAGCTCGCCACAATCATGACTTAGAGACTAAGTGATGATAGGAAATCTTCCCTTCTTCTACTCTTTATCGTGCTATCTAGAGTTTTGACACTTTTTGACATTCTAAGTATCTACCTTGCTTCTTGTCTGAGCGCGTATAAGAATACACACAAGAATTAGGATAGCCAAGTGGTCTAAGGCTCCAGACTCAAGATCTGGCCTTCCCAAGAAGGGCAATGGTAGAAATGTCCAGCGTGACTGAAGGATGTGTAGTAAGAATGGTCGTTCATATGGAGGTGAATACATAGTAGAGTCTAAATGCATGCTGCTAGTATTAATGAAGAGGAGAAGGCTGAATTGGCTGCATACGAGCCCATGTATGTGGCTCAGGTATGGCTTGGCTCCATAAAGTGTTATGCTACTATAGACTGTCGAAATAGGACAGTGAGGTTTTAATTTCCAAATGAGTTAGAGCTGGAATGGGAAGGGCGTGGTTCAAATCCAAAAGGCATAATAATTTCACATTTAAAAGGCAATAAGATGATAGCTAAGGGGTATTTATACCACTTAGTTAGAGTTAATTACTTAGAGCAAGAAGTCCCTTCCATAGACTCTGTGTCTATAGTGAAAGAGTTTCAAGATGTCTTTCTGGAGGATTTGCCAGGAATTCCTCTTGAACGTGAGATTGATTTTGGTGTTGACTTAGATCCCAACACCAAACCAATTTCTATTACTCCATATAGAATGGCACCTGCCGAACTCAAAGAGTTGAAGTTGCAGTTAAAGGATCTACTTTATAAGGGCTTCATCCAGCCGAGCATATCCCCATGGGGTGCTCCAGTGTTGTTCGTAATGAAAAAAGATGGAACTCTTAGAATGTGTATCGATTATCGGCAACTCAACAAAGTCACTTTAAAGAATAAGTATCCTCTTCCCATAATCCATGATCTCTTTGACCAACTGTAAGGTTCAAGTTTCTGTTCAAAAATAGACCTTCGGTCAGGGTATCATCAGCTTAGAGTTAGGCGAGAAGACGTCCCTAAGACTTCTTTTTGTACTAGATATGGACATTATGAATTTTTGGTTATGTCATTTGGTCTCACTAACGCACCATCCGCGTTTATGGAACTTATGAATAGAGTCTTCCGTGAATACCTTGATTCTTTCGTCATAGTATTCATAGATGACATTCTAATATACTCTAAGTCTATAGAACAACATGAAGTACACTTAAGAAAGACATTGCAAGTACTCAGAGAACATCAGCTGTGTGCAAAGTTCAGTAAATGTGAATTCTAGTTGAGATCAGTGACCTTCATTGGTCATGTTGTGACCAATCAGGGTGTTGAAGTTGATCCAAAAAAGGTTGAAGCAGTGAAGAAGTGGCCAATACCCCTCATTCCTACCGATATTTAGAGTTTCTTGGGTTTGGCTAACTATTATCGCAGGTTTGTGGAAGGTTTTTCCACTATTGCTACTCCGATGACAACCTTAACGAAGAAGAAAGTGAAGTTTGAGTGGTTTGAAAAGTGTGAGAAGAGCTTCCACAAGCTCAAGGACTGACTCACGTCAGCCCAGTGCTCACATTGTCGAGAAGTGGTGCAGGGTACGTGGTATACTGTGATGCTTCCCGAGTAGGTTTGGGATGTGTTCTTATGCAAGATGGCAAGATTATAACATATGCATCGAGACAATTGAAAGTCCACAAGAAGAATTACCCTACTCATGACCTTGAGTTAGCTTCGATTGTCTTCGCGTTGAAGCTGTGGAGACATTATTTATATGGTCTACATGTTGATGTATATACTGACCATAAAAGGCTTCAGTATGTTTTTACGCAGAGGGTAGTAAATGTTGCTTACGAACTAAGGTTACCACAAGACTTGGCTTCTGTTCATCAAGTGTTTCACGTTTCAATGCTTAAGAAGTGTCTAGGCGATCCAACATCCATCCTGCCTTTTGATGGGTTAGGAGTTGATGAGAACCTTTCTTATGAAGAGGTTTCAGTTGAAATTTTAGATCGCCAAGTGAAGCGGATGAGGAACAAGGAGGTTGCCACTGTGAAAGTATTATGGAGGAACCACCTTGTCGAGGGAGCAACATGGGAGGCCGAGGCCGATATGAGATCCCGTTACCCTCACTTGTTCAGTTCTTGAGGTTAGATATACTCTTCCTAAGTCTGGTTTTTGTTAAGAAACTCTATGCTTTTAGTGCATTAGTCTATTTTGGTGTTGTAAGTCCATAATCATGTGTTTTATACTTGCACTATATGAGTTAAAATGAGTTCATGTTTGCATTCATGTTGTTGTTTTCGTATAAGCGTAGACATGATTTTTTTGTTGCATGAGTTGTGATATGCATTAAGTTAAGTGTGATTGAGAAGGAAGTTCCTCAATCTCAAATATGAAGCTTCAGATAAGCTTTGAGTAATATGCATCATCCAGAGTAAGTGTGAATCAGATATTCACAGAGAGTAAAGTTTCAAGTATGCTAAAGTGTTTTCGAAAATCACCCTCTCTATTTTAAAATGATGTGTAGTGTCATTCAGGGACGAATTCCTAAGGGGGGGGGGGGATAATGTAACATTCCAAAAAATTACATGTCTAGTGAAGAGATCAATAGGTCCTTAAGAATGTGTATTGGGGGTACATAGGCATCCCAATGCCCAATATTGAGAAATATTGGGCATAGTATAGAAAATTGGCCAAGGGGTATTAGTCCATTTCTATATACTATGCATATAAGCAAAATATTGGGCATATTAGAAAATATTGTCTTAAAGGGTGTTAGCCAATTTTCTAGCATTAATGAGCTTGTCCAAGAAATGTACCTGCAATGAAGACCCTAGGCTAAAATGCTTTTTCCTTTAACTCACAAATTAGGTATGAGGCATCCAAGTGTCAAGCCTAGATACAATAGCACATGATCAATTAAAATGATTCATGTAGATTAAGCAGTGCCCAAGGACATAGTGAGGATCCTTGGGACAATAAGTAAACATTCCAAATGAACCATTATAAATAGTTAGTTAGGAAAGTACAAGCAACACATGTGCAAGCACATGTGAAGAAGCGGCCAAGGGAGGGGACCACCCTAACCGAATTCGATTAGGGTAGTTAGGAGACAGGCGTGTGCAAGGGTGTCTCCATGTGGGGCGTAACTCCCTAACCAACTCTAGACTCTAATTAACTGACCTTAGCTAACTAACCTAGGACCAATTAAAAAGGACACCCCAAGGGACCCGACAACCTAAGAACTATTCAGGTGGCACCTAACTAACTTAACTAACTTAGGGACAACCTAGTACCTAACCTAGGATGGTCCAAAGTTTTTAGTTGTGGTCCTAGTAACTTAGGGGTATTTTGGTAATTTCAGTAGGTCCCTTATTTAATTAATTAAGCCATCAAATTAATTAGATTAAGCCTTGGTGTCACGACCCAACCCGATGGGCCGTGACTAGTGCCCGTTTTGGACACTCATAAACAAATCTGCTAAGTATAACCAACTGAAACTAAGACAATATGGAATTTAATCAAATCAAACCTACCCCAACGCATATATATATAAAGTGGATCTGTCTCATAAGGAGTGATAACCATTTAACCGTAACAACATACGCGAGCCGACAAGGCCGCCACTATCCAAAGCATACTAGCATACGCAAGCCGACAAGGCTGCCACTACACAATACATAATGATGTACGCAGCCGACAAGGTTGCCCCTGAACAAGCGGACATCCCAAACAAACCATGTTCATCATCCAAAACATATATATACAACCCACATAATGTTTACAGACCTCTAAGAGTATAGTAGTGAAACTCGATGGGACAGGGCCCCACCGTACCCATAGATAAGCAAAAGACTACATAGGAAATTATGTACCAAAACGACTGGGCTCCGGAACAGTGGAGCTCTCCCAATCATCTGAGTAGATATCCTAGGCGGAAGGATCACCGAACTGTGCGTCTACACCTACGGGCATGAAACGCAGCCCCCCGAGGAAAGGGGGTCAGTACGGACAATGTACTGAGTATGTAAAGCATAAGGTAAAGATGACAAGATACCAACATGATAAGTCGAAACATGATATCGCTACACATGTACCTTATAAGTGAAAATCATGCATATCTTTAACATATAAGGTACCCAGCTTCCCTAGTAAGGGACTCGGCAAAATAATCATCATATATATACATCATACGTACCCGGCCCTCTAGTGAGGGACTCGGTGAAATAGTCATCACATCATCTCTGTCATCATCATCCTCATCACCATCCTCATCACCAATCATATATATAATATACATAGCCGGCCCTCTAGTGAGGGACTCGGTGACATATGCAAGAATCTCCGCATGAACATTACCCGGCCCGGGACTCGGTGAAATAATAAATGACTCTATGCACGAGCAGAACATTATGAGCAACCATATGCAATTAAAATCATTTCTTATAACTCAATAGAACTATTAACGTGAACCAGCAAGGAGTATTATCAAAGATTAACGTTTTATCAAGATTATGAACTTTTAACACGATATGAAAACGTAAAATCTCAATGACTCTAAGAAGCTCTACCATATATATGAGGAATCACCATAGCCTTAGACATAGCCGATATATAGAAGAATAGTTTGTAGAAGCAAGAATATACGTCACCTAGACACTCTAAAAGTAAGTGTCAAACCTGTCCGTCATTCGCTCATTTTTAAAAGTCATGCCAAACAAAGAAAGAAAGGATAGCGTTACATACCGTATAGTCGAGCCGCACGACAAATATTTACTGCCCAAACTATTAATCTATAACAATCAACAATCGTGCCGCAATTAGATAGACGTCGCGCTTTACCACTTATTGTAAGCTAGCTAATAATCTAACGAAAATCCGGCAGCACTTCCCCTATTTTCCTTACTTCGTCCCAATCCGACAACAACCCAAATTATCCACAGCAATACCAATAACACATATAACCCAACGAATCATATTAAACAGTCCCCCCAAAACAGCTCCGTCTCGGCAACCATAGTAACGAAACAACGACACACCGAGCGATAACTCGTTTTATAATTCGCAACACATCTACCTTATCGTATTCATCCCTTGGAGTATATACCCATAATCACATTAACATATACATAACTCCAAAATAGAATTTCCCACATTTTGCTTTAATCAAAACAGCCCAAACACTAACACAACACCACTAATCCGATTATGGTTTCCGATCATACTTAGCACAATCAATAACTAAAACGAATTTTCTAAGCTACTGGTCACACCCCCTTCTTGTCATTAATGGCTAATTAACAAAGGCATTCTAAAGAATTAACACACCAAGCAAAGAGATTACTAACCAAATTCCTTGAAGCTGCTGGCCGAGAGTTTCATGGCTGGTTTTCTCCTTTTCCATGGCTGCCTAAGCTAAGTTGAAGAAGATGATATATTTGCTGTCATTTCACCACTACATTCATTATATGAAGTGGAGACAGCACCCCACTACACATCCCACTAAGCCTAGCTCCCATCTAATTTCCTTTAATGCCTTGAGTGGTGGGGCCCTCCACTTAATTAATTTAATCCCAAACATCCACTAATTAATCCCCAACTTAAAGTTAATGACAATCTGATTTCCTTTAATCACTTGGAACTTAAAATAAAATCTCATTCCCCGAACTTACATCGACTAGCTCATGACGCGCACTACGTATAAAAATACGAGGCGTAACATCCTTCCCCCCTTAGGAATATTCATCCTCGAATGTTAAGTTAGCGTCTTAAAAAAAAATTCCAGCAAGGTCTCTCTAACAGTTATACCTATCAACCTGCATTCCGTAACCTACAGATGCCTCACAGAGTCACAACTTACTACAAAAACTCGTTTATGAATCAATATTGTCAAGCTAGGAATTGAATTACCTACATGTACGGGGAACAAGTAAGGATACTTATTCTTCACTTCGTCTTCCGCTTCCCAAGTCATCTCCTCCCTATTATCATTTCGCCACAACACTTTGACGGAAGCCACATCCTTAGTACGTAACCTTCTAACCTGGCGATCAAGTATAGCGACGGGTTTCTCCTCATATGACAACTCCTCTGTTACCTGACCATCATCTACAGGGCATACTCTAGAAGGATCACTAATACATTTACGTAGCATCGATACATGAAAGACTGGATGTACCGCCTCCAAATCAGATGGTAGATCCAACTCATAGGCAACCTTGCCTATCCTACGAACAATATGATAAGGCCCAATGTATCTCGGACTGAGCTTCTCTTTCCTGCCGAATATCATTACACCCTTCATGGGTGATACCTTCAGGAATACCCAGTCACCAATCTGAAACTCCAAATCTCAACGCCGATTATCTGCATATGACTTCTATCGACTCTGGGCTGCTAATAATCTTTCCTGAATAAGCTTCACCTTGTCAACAGCTTGCTGAATCATATCCGAGCCTATTAACTTAGTCTCGCCAACATCGAACCAACCAATAGGTGACCTGCACTTCCTTCCATATAAGGCCTCGTACGGTGCCATCTGGATACTAGAATGGTAGCTATTATTATAGGCAAACTCAATGAGCAGCAAGTGGTCATCCCAGCTACCTTTGAAGTCAATAATACAGGCCTGCAACATATCTTCTAATGTCTGAATAGTACGCTCAGCCTTCCCATCAGTCTAAGGGTGAAATGCTGTGCTAAGGTTCACCTGTGTCCCCAATCCCTTCTGAAACGATCTCCAAAAGTTGGCTGTAAATTGAGCTCCTCTGTCTGATATAATGGACGTGGGAACCCCATGAAGTCTCACTATCTCCCTGACATATAACCTCGCATAATCTTCAGCCGAATAAGTAGTCCTGACTGGAAGAAAATGGGCCGATTTCGTCAGCCTATCTACAATAACCCATATAGAGTCATACTTCCGTTGAGTGCGAGGTAAGCCTGTAATGAAGTCCATATTAATCATCTCCCATTTCCAAGTCGGGATCTCTATCTCCTGTAATAATCCACCAGGCTTTTGATGTTCGATCTTGACTTGTTGACAATTCGGGCACTGAGCAACAAACTCCGCTATGTCCTTTTTCATGCCATCCCACCAGTATAAGCATCTGAGGTCATGATACATTTTCGTTGACCCTGGGTGAATAGAATAACGGGCAGAGTGTGCCTCTCCCATAACCTGCCGTCGTAGCCCCGCAATATCAGGTACACACAATCTGCCTTCATATCGTAACACTCCGTCAGGTGTAACCTTAAATGGGGTCTTTTCCTTTTGAAGAGCTGCATCTCTATACTGTGCCAGAATAGGGTCCTCGTACTGGTGTCTCTTTACCTCATCTATGATTGAGGACTCAGCAACCTCTCGAATAGAAACTCCACTATCTTCTGAATTAGCCAGACGGACTCCAAGGCTGGATAGCCGCTGAATCTCCCAAACCATCTCCCTCCTTTCTGGTTGTACATCTGTCAAGCTACCCATGGACTTACGGCTAAGAGCATCTGCTACAACATTTGCTTTCCCTGGATGATATAAAATATCAACATCATAATCCTTTAGCAACTCTAACCACCGCCTCTGTCGTAAGTTCAGCTCCTTCTGTTTAAAGATATATTGGAGACTCTTATGATCTGTATAGATGTCCACATGGACACCATATAAATAATGCCTCCATATCTTCAAGGCATGAACCACGACTGCTAACTCCAGATCGTGAGTAGGATAATTCTTTTCATGCTTCCTAAGCTGTCGGGAGGAATAGGCTATAACTTTGCCATGCTGCATCAATACACTTCCTAGCCCAACATCCGAAGCATCACAATAAATAACATAGCCGTCCGGTCCCTCCGGAAGAGTTAGGACTGGAGCTGTAGTCAATTTGTCTTTCAATAGCTGGAAGCTTCGCTCACAAGCATCAGTCCACTGGAACTTGGCTGCCTTTTGAGTTAGCCTTGTCAAAGGCGCTGAAATTGAGGCAAACTTTTCTACAAATCTCCTGTAATATCCTGCTAACCCCAGAAAGTTGCGTACCTCAGTAGGTGTCATAGGTCTGGGCCAAGTCTTTACCGCCTCAATTTTCTGATTGTCTACCCGAATACCATCAGCTCCAATAATATGCCCCAAGAATGCCACTGAAGTCAACCAGAACTCACACTTGGAGAACTAAGCATACAACTTCTGTTGCTGAAGTACCCTAAGTACCGTCCTTAAATGGTCTCCATGCTCCTCTTCTGAACGTGAATAGACCAGAATATCGTCTATAAATACAATAACAAACATATCAAGGAATGGCTTAAATACTCGATTCCTTAAATCCATAAACACTGCTGGAGCATTAGTCAGCCCAAAAGACAGCACTCTAAACTCATAATGCCCGTATCGGGTCCGGAATGCCGTCTTTGGAATATCTGCCTCCCTTACCCGCACCTGATGATAACCTAACCGCAAGTCTATCTTTGAAAAACACTTAGCACCCTGCAACTGGTCAAATGGATCGTCAATCCTTGGGAGGGGATACCTGTTCTTTACTGTTACTTTGTTCAGCTGCCTATAATCAATACACATCCGCAGTGACCCATCCTTCTTCCTCACAAACAGTACCGGTGCTCCCCAAGGTGACGTATTAGGCTTGATGAAGCCCTTTTCTAGCAAATCTCTCAATTGCTCTTTCAACTCTTTCAACTCAGCAGGTGTCATTCTATAAGGAGGTATAGATATAGGCTGGGTATCTGGCAGTACATCTATAGTAAACTCTATCTCTCGTTCTGGAAGAAGGCCTGGAAGCTCCTCTGGGAATACATCGGGAAATTCATTAACTACCGGGACTGATTGAAGAGTCGGTGCCTCTGCCTTTATGTCATGCACCCGAACCAGATGATAAATATAGCCTTTTCTAACCATCTTCCTGGCCTTAAGGTATGAAATAATATTACCTTTCGACGATACTGTACTCCCCTTCCACTCTATAATCGGTTCCCCTGGAAATTGAAAAACTATCTTTCCTCTGCAATCAAAATTAGCATAGCAAGAAGCCAACCAATCCATGCCCATGATAATATCAAACTCAATCATATTTAACTCTATTAGATCTGCTACGATACGACGACTATATATAACCACTGAACAATTCTTATATACTCGCGTAGCTATGACAGAATCTCCTACAGGTGTAGCTACCTCAAATGGTTATATCAACTCAGACTCTATTTCGATCCTACTAGCAACGAAGGGGGATATAAATGATATGGTGGAACTTGGGTCTATCAATGCATACACACTTCGAGAGAATAGTGATAATATATCTGTGATCACATTAGGTGATGCCTCCTGATCCTGCCTACTAGTCAAAGCATATATGTGGTTCGAGGGACCGCTAGAACTGGGAGCTCCACCACGACCTCTTCCACGGCCTGCTGGCACCTGAATACCCTGCCCCGTAGGGCGCATAGCCACAGAAGAAGATGAACCAGCAACAGACCCAGTAGGCTGTGCCATACCACCGGCACTACCTCTAAAGGGACACTCCCTCATAGTATGACCCTGACGTCCGTAAGAAAAACACGCACCTGTAATCCAAAGCCTTGATTATCCTTAATGTACGCTGCATCTGACGAATAAGCTCTTGCGGATCATCCTGGGGCCTTTATCCAAAGAACTCTGGAGGATTACAACTTAAAAAGTCACGAGCCCTTAAGCTATCAGATCTGTCCGCATGATCAACTCCTAGTCCATGCCTGCTAGCCTGACTGCCACTAATCTAGTAAGCAACTGAACCGCATCTCTCATGGACCTATCCTCCGCCCCTGACTGAGGAGCTGGAGGTTCAGGTGTTGGGGCTTCGGGGGCTGGTGGTGGTGTCCCCCGAACTGGAGTTGCTGCTGCTCTAAGCTCCTCTGGCGGTGGCGGTGTAGAAGAGCTCTCCGACTGGAGCACAATACTAGGCATAAGTCATAACTATCCGGGTCTGACTAGTACCTTCTGCTACCGATTTGCCCTTCTGGGCGGCTGTCGCTTTCTTTGGAGGCATAGCTGAAAACGCAGGGATTCGTTAGAGAGGGATTATCCTGTTAATATAGCTCTATCGCACGATCTAGAATAAGAAGAAAGGATAACATCCTAAATGTCCTGTAGCTTCCTATTTATAGATGTGGTGCACAACACACCGATAAACAGGACTCTACTAGACACGGTCTGTAGACACTTCCGAGGAAGAACCGCTCTGATACCACTTTTGTCACGACCCAACCTGATGGGCCGTGACTAGTGCCCATTTTGGACACTCATAAACAAACCTGCTAAGTATAACCAACTGAAACTAAGACAATATGGAATTTAATCAAATCAAACCTACCCCAACGCATATATATATAAAGTGGATCTGTCTCATAAGGAGTTATAACCATTTAACCGTAACAACATACGCGAGCCGACAAGGCCGCCACTATCCAAAGCATACTAGCATACGTAAGCCGACAAGGCTGCCACTACACAATACACAATGATGTACGCAGCCGACAAGGCTGCCCCTGAACAAGCGGACATCCCAAACAAACCATGTCCACACCATCATCTAAAACATATACATACAACCCACATAATGTTTACAGACCTCTAAGAGTATAGTAGTGAAACTCGACGGGACAGGGCCACGCCGTACCCATGATAAGCAAACGCCTACATAGGAAGTTATGTACCAAAATGACTGGGCTCCGGAACAGTGGAGCTCTCCCAATCAGCTGAGTAGATATCCTAGGCGGAAGGATCACCAAACTGTGCGTCTACACTTGCGGGCATGAAACGCAGCCCCCCGAGGAAAGGGGGTCAGTACGGACAATGTACTGAGTATGTAAAGCATAAGGTAAAGATGACAAGATACCAACATGATAAGTCGAAACATGATATCGCTACACATGTACCTTATAAGTGAAAATCATGCATATCTTTAACATATAAGGTGCCCAGCTTCCCTAGTAAGGGACTCGGCAAAATAATCATCATATATATACATCATACGTATCCGGCCCTCTAGTGAGGGACTCCGTGAAATAGTCATCACATCATCTCCGTCATCATCATCATCATAACCATCATCATCACCAATCATATATATAATATACATACCCGGCCCTCTAGAGAGGGACTCGGTGACATATGCAAGAAACTCCGCACGAACATTACCCGGCCCGGGACTCGGTGAAATGATAAATGACTCTATGCACGAGCAGAACATTATGAGCAACCATATGCAATTAAAATCATTTCTTATAACTCAATAGAACAATTAACGTGAACCAGCAAGGAGTATTACCAAAGATTAACGTTTTATCAAGATTATGAACCTTTAACACGATATGAAAACGTAAAATCTCAATGACTCTAAGAAGCTCTACCATAGATATGAGGAATCACATAGCCTTAGACATAGCCGATATATAGAAGAATAGTTTGTAGAAGCAAGAATATACGTCACCTAGACACTCTAAAAGTAAGTGTCAAACCTGTCCGTCATTCGCTCATTTTTAAAAGTCATGCCAAACAAAGAAAGAAAGGATAGCGTTACATACCGTATAGTCGAGACGCACGACCAATATTTACTGCCCAAGCTATTAATCTATAACAAGCAATAATCTTTCTGCAATTAGATAGACGTCGCGCTTTACCACTTATTGTAAGCTAGCTAATAATCTAACGAAAATCCGGCAGCACTTCCCCTATTTTCCTTACTTCGTCCTAATCCGACAACAACCCAAATTATCCACAGCAATACCAATAACACATATAACCCAACGAATCATATTAAATAGTTCCCCCCAAAACAGCTCCGTCTCGGCAACCATAGTAACGAAACGACAGACCGAGCGATAACTCGTTTTATAATTCGCAACACATCTACCTTATCGTATTCATCCCTTGGAGTATATACCCATAATCACATTAACATATACATAACTCCAAAACAGAATTTCCCACATTTTGCTTTAATCAAAACAGCCCAAACACTAACACAACACCACTAATCCGATTATGGTTTCCGATCATACTTAGCACAATCAATAACTAAAGCGAATTTTCTAAGCTACTGGTCACACCCCCTTCTTGACATTAATGGCTAATTAACAAAGGCATTATAAAGAATTAACACACCAAGCAAAGAGATTACTAACCAAATTCCTTGAAGCTGCTGGCCGAGAGTTTCATGGCTGGTTTTCTCCTTTTCCATGGCTGCCTAAGCTAAGTTCAAGAAGATGATATATTTGCTGTCATTTCACCACTTCATTCATTATATGAAGTGGAGACAGCACCCCACTACACATCCCACTAAGCCTAGCTCCCATCTGATTTCCTTTAATGCCTTGAGTGGTGGGGCCCTCCACTTAATTAATTTAATCCCAAACAGCCACTAATTAATCCCCCACTTAAAGTTAATGACAATCTGATTTCCTTTAATCACTTGGAACTTAAAATAAAATCTCATTCCCCGGACTTACATCGACTAGCTCATGACGCGCACTATGTATAAAAATGCGAGGCGTAACACTTGGTCAGCCGAGACACTTAGTAAAAATTGTAATTGGCTAAGTCAATGGTCCTCCTATGTCTAGTCAACTTAGGAGGGGCATTTTAGTAATTAACTAATTAGTTATTTAATTAAGTTAATTAAGCCTTAAGTTGTTTAATTCAAGATCAGTTCCTAAACCAAGAATTCACGATCAAATCTTGAGAACTCACGTCGTAAGGCAGTAGAACGCAAACCAGAAAACGTAAGAACGCTAGAGGTTTTTCTTCGGCGATTTCAAGTGTTTTCAAGGATTTCGTTAGGGTGATCGCCGTAGATTCGAATCTACATAAGGTATGGGTTTCTCTCCTGGAATTCTTTTTCCAAGAGTATTTTCCAATCTTGAATCTATGAAATCTCAAAACTAGGGTTGCTTCCCAATGTTTTTGTCGAACATCCTTCTCCCTAGTATCCTTGTTTCCGATTCTAATGATTATGTATATGTAAACTCGATCATGTTGTTGGTATGTGGTGCTCGCTGATCTTAATCTGTTGATTTTTGTAATGTGTAAATGTTCGAAGAAACCTATAAGTTATGATTCGCATAATGTGAAGTACTACTTAAGCGAGATAAAGAATGTAAGATTTGATTAAGTCCAAAAACGTGAAGTATGTTAAGATTTTGTTGTATTTCGGTCATGAAGTATGCTTGCTGCTAGGTGTTAATTTGTTTGAGATAATGAGTTCATTAAAGTATTTGCATGAGGCTAATTGAAATGGCTAATAATGTTATGCATAGACTATGATACAAAATTGGCTAATGACAATCTCATGAAATTATACTTGAATGAATAATTGGCTTGTGCCAATAAATTGCTATGAATTCATTTCCAAATTTTGTAAGCCAATACTAAATTTATGCTAATCTCATATGCCAATACATTGTAATGCCAAATTAAGTATGACCAACATAACATTGAATCCATAACTAAGGGTATGCCAATCAATGGGTCAAGTCTCAACATACCCTATTCTATCTTATATGACTAAAATGTTGGAATGCCAAATGAATAAGTACACCTAAGGTAATTTAATGAATTCATAACCAAGGGTATGCCAACAATTGGGACAAGTCCCAACACACCCTAACAAAATGAACTATGAACATAAGTATTTCATTGAATGAAGTTATCAATGTCCATAAATGATGATATGAAGCTACCAAATGAATGTAAGCAAGAAAAGTGAGTATTAACATAATTAAAAGTGTCTCAGTTAAGAAAGTGACCAGAATGAGGTGTTAAAGGAAGTGAGACAAGTCTCACTTATACCTAAGACTACTATGTTAAGATACTCACGAAAAAAGGTGTTAAAACGTGTGAGACAAGTCTCATTAACACTAAAGATGTTATGTAAGGATAAATTCACATTTCATCAATGTAAATAATGGGATGACAAGTCATCAATAGAGTAAGTAAACCTCAATCTAGAAGCATGCTTCCATAATGTTTGAGTCAACTCTAAAAGTAATGAAGTAAAAGAAAGTGAGCAAAGCACCGATAGACTAGCTATAAGCTTGTGCCAGCACATGTAAGTCTCATGAGATGAGGCTCCACTACAGTGTATAAGAGTCTCCGAATATCTCCTAGTCTTCGAACTATGTCTAGCCAACATGGGAACTAGCATGTGGATTCCACCTAAGAGAGGTATGTTTCGGTTTCACCTTGGACAGTGATTCCACCTCTTTTTGGTGTGGGGAATACACCAGATTTAATGTTTATCTCATATGATATATGTCGGTTAATGCTCAAAATAATGTTCCTAGTTTCACTTTAGTCATGGACCACCCCTTTTCGGTGTGGGGTAAACACTTGATATGGATTCACTTTAGCCGGTGAATCACCCCTTTTCTGTGTGGGGCAGACACTGGATTTCATGTGAACTCGCATGATGTAGGATTCACTTTGATCGATGAATCACCTCTTTTCGGTGTGGGGAAGACACTGGATTTCATGTAACTTCACATGATCTTAATGCTACGAACTTCATTAATAAAGTAAGAAGGAAGAAGAGATGTAAGTTCAAAGTGAACTAAGAAAGCAAGAGTTTATGAATGCCAAAGTTTGATAAGAATGAAATTTTCTATATGTAAGGGGCATAGCCAATAATGACATCTCATATTATGAAAATGATTAACGCCAAATAAGATTGGATTATAATGACCTTATATAATTGGCAAATGACAGTAGCCAAATAAGATTGACTTATAATGACTTCTTGTATTAGGCCGACATCGAATAATAGATTTAACCAATAAAGATTGGCTTACAAAAATTTCATGCCCTAACTTGTAGTTAAAAGATTTCCTTAGTCTCTTGGATTACTTACTTGATTCATTGTGGGTATGGGACTACAATGAATCATTGCACTTATAAGTAAAACATAAGAACAAAGGAGAGAATTAAACTATACAACAAAAAGAAGAAAAGATCAAAAGATAAACTAAGTGTCAAAGGAAGAGCTCTCGGGTTTGGTGGTATCAAATTTCAAAATTTTCGCTCGAGTTGTTCCAAAATTATGTTGATGATTCTAAGGTCTTGTGTTCATATAGAAAATGAGTTGTGTGCTTTGAATGCATTAAAATACGCCATATTCATACCATAATTCACAAATAACGAATTAGGAAAGTCTAGTGATGTTACTTTCCAGAAATGGCATGTTGTTAGGAAGAGCCTTCCTTGATCATGCATTGTCCTTACGTGTATGTGTGCATACACCATACTTAGTACAAGTGTGTACTAACCCTATACTATTACTATTTTATAGGTGCAGGTCAGAGAGCAGGTTGAAGATTCATTGCAGCGGTTTGGACTCAGCAATCTCCAGATCATTTGGTAGGTCCTCTCGAGTTTCGAGGATGCTACGTCTATTTTCATAGCCTAGTATTTAGACATAGCTAGAGGATGTTGTTCCTAGAGTTTCTTTCAGATGTTTTCATTTCGAATCTTTTGTATTAAGGCCGTTTTGGCAAACTTATTATGATATATTGATTGTTTCTTTTGAATTGCGTAATCGATTATAGATGGTTGTTTAGTTGAGCTTATAGTATATGAATTCATGTAAAGGTTATATGAAGTCTATTTACACTTCATTAAGTTTTAAAAGTTTTAAATTTTCCGCAAATTTAACTATATGAATGTGATGAAAGCTAAGAAGAGGCTTTTCTGCGACCTCCGAGAGGTTAACGACACCGGTTGCGATCCGGATTCCAGAGTCCGGATCGTGATATTATATATACGTGCCATAAAAGTAGAAGACTATGTAATCTTCTTATATGAAGGGTCTATGTATACTTGATATAATATATATATTATGTATATGCGAGAGGTCTATATAAACTTCATGATAGATAGAAGAAAAGTTTTCTATTTTCTGCATTTTTAGCCTATGAATGTAATGATGTAAGTTAAGAGGCTAGTCTTAGTCCTTTTCGAGGACGATGGAGCCGATTACGTCTATGGGGTGCTCTCCGAACGTGACAGGTGTTATAGAAGAACCACCTAGTTGAGGGTGCAACAAGGGAGGCCGAGGCTAACATGAAGTCCCGTTACCCTCATATATTTGATAACTAAGGATAGTTGTTCCTACTTATAGTAAAAATAATGAGTTTATTTGAAGTTGCCTTGATTTTTGGTAAAATAGTGAATTTTATGCTTTGTTACAGTGAGTTACAGTGAATTATTCCTATTTCAATGAAATTTTTCAAGAAAATGCTCTTTTACTTGATTTGAGGTTATGTGGTGTATTTTGATATATTGTGCCTTCATAAGTTGTATTGAGCAAGTTTATATGAGTTGAAGAAACTTTGCCATAAGTGAATAAGCAAGTAATGATTGTTGAACTCTTATGAGTTGAAAATAATGTTTTGAGTTTCATGGTGTAAAAGGTCATGTGGTTATGTTGATTTAAATTGTAACTCATGTTTATATATGTTGATATTGGTTGGGATGCTAGTCTTGAATCTGTTCCTTCCTTTTAAAGAATTTTAGTGTCATTCGGGGATGAATGTTCCTAAGGGGGGATAATGTAATACTCCGAATATCTAATGCTTAATCTAGAGCCTAACATGACATTCTAAGAGTTGTAACACTGTTTTAAGGAAAATTATAATTTATATAAGTCATTTAGGAAGTTTTAGAATCAAAACGTCAAGGAACGTCCATGACGTTCGGAAACTAGTTCAAGAGGTGCTAGTGTGCCTTAGCCTATTTTACAAGGTTTTAGGATTCGAAATTCAATGAAATTTGGTGGTAAGGTATTTAAAACGTATTAGAGTTGGTTTATAGTTGAAACATCCAGGTACAACACCCCAAGGACCAACCAAAGGGTCCATGAGAAGGACCCTTGCATATTGGCAAAGAGATGTCAATTGGACAGTGCTTACCTACGACCTCAGTCAACGAGGCGTGCGTGGATCAACGGGGAATCCATGCCTCCGTAGACCAACACTTATCCATTTTGGATAAAGACACATTTGGAGCAATCTCTGTCGCAAAACCACGGACGTTCAAGACATAGGGGGGCAAGGGCGTAGGTTGACCTACGGACCGTCGATCGAGGTCTCATAGGTCCTGCCACTGTTTTGCTGCCACATTTTAGATTAGTTAATTTAATTAATTACGTGGTTATTTAATTAGTTAGGGATTAAGGGTGATCTAAGTAAGTTAGTTAATGCCCTATATAAAGACCCCAACCTAATTAAACTAACCCAACCCTCATAATTGCCAAAACACAAATTTTCTCTTCCTTCTCTCTTCTTTCTCTCTCCCAAATAGAAGAACTCTATTGAAGGTTAGTTCAAGGTCTAAGGGCTGAAAGAAGGGGTCTTTTATCCATCAAACTTCATCAAATTAGAAAGGTATGGGATTCCTTTCACCTTTGGGATCTTTTCCCCCAAAGGGTTCCTCCAAATTGATTTCAAAAAGATGAGTTTCAAGAGGATTTTCTTCTATTACGAATTTGACTTTCTACATTGACTTGTTTATGATTTCTTTAGATAGTATGAGTATATAATGATGCATTGTAAGTAAATTATGCTAGTTCTTGATTAAATATCCTAGGTTGTGAAGTAGATCATGAATTCGACCTAAATCCCTAACATTAGGCTATGAACTAGTGATGAATTGTGGTGTAGTGATTCAATTGACTTTAATATTGTGTTGATTAGTATTTTATGATGATATTACACCCATTGTTGGGTTGCATTGTATGGTTTATGGTAAAACCTTGATGATGGCTTGTGAAGGAGATTGGGGTAAGTCTTGTGATCTCAATTCTTTACTTCAATTATGATTACTTATGTTTAGTGATGAAGTTGTATTGAAGTATACATTATTTTAAGATTCCTTAGGGTTGGTATGATGTTGAATTGGAATGTCTTGAATTATGGTTTTTGAGTTATTAGCTAAGATGTAATTTTTATAAGGATTATGATAACTTACCAATGTGCCTTATTATAATGTGATTATGTAAATGTGTTAACCTCACATGTGTGAATTGAAATGAAAGGACAATACTCGTGCAATTCTTATTGAGCTATCATGATGATTATATTAGGGAGACCCTATGACCTAAACTAAGTTATGATGTTTAATAAAGACTAAAGGATATTTCAAAAGGGACTTTAGCTTAGGAACGAGTGAACTAGAGTGAGAAGGGTCCCTTCCCACATAGGGAAGGTAGGATCACTAATGTACTCATGAGATTGGAGACTATATGAATGTAGCACAAAGAGGGTCCCAACTACATCTCCTAGTTCTTGAACTTTGTTGCCCCCATAGGAATACTAGCTACTGGATCCACATAGATGCTATGTTCATGTCTTGGTACTACCTTGGGAAGTATTCCGTCTTCTTTCAGTATAGGGTTCCATGACACCGGATTCCATATTAGCTCATGTGGTCTATGTCGGTTAAGGCAAGATGTTCCCAAAAGGTAAAATTAAGTAATAAAGTGAACTCTAACTAGGATGACTTAAGGGGTTTAGCTTAGTAAAGGTAGGGGTATGGGACTCTACCTATACATTGCACTAGTTAGCCTTGAAGGAACTCTTAGAAGGATATTCTTATGTATGTATATGCCTATAAATGTAAATTATATTTATACGATGATCTTCCATGTTAATGACACTATGTGATATTGGTTTCAATTATGTACATGTGTTTGGTTTTTATTGATAAAGTATGATGATGTTTACTCTTAAAGATATAATATGTTAAGTTGGGCGTTGCTTATGGTTCTTGTTGGGTTTACTTGGTTGAGTGAGTTTATGGGGCCTTACTTAACCACTAAACTAGTGGACTTAATGGGGGTTAATGAGTAATGGTCTTGCTTTGGTTATGATGTTAAGAACTTTTATACATGCTTTTTAATATGATAACTTGGTGATAGAGTTTTCTTGATTATGTGCTCAATTATGTTGATATGCATGTTGGCTTGACTAAACTTAGTATTGTTGGTCTTGTGATGTAAATGGTCTTGACATAATGAATATGTTCTAATGATTTGCATTGGTTCTTGCATGTTCATATGACTGTTCAATGTAAATTTGTATGCTCTAATGAATGTCCCTTTTTAGCATGATTTCTATGTTGTATGTGCATATGGTCCTATACTTAGTACAAGTGATGTGCTAACCGAATTTCTCCCTTTTCCCCCAACATTTTACGCTCCGGTCATTGAAGGGTTCCTGATGACTTTTGAAGGAGGACTTGGATTCTCATTCTCCAAGTTGGGTAGGTCCTCATGATGTATCGTGGTTTTACGGTACTTTCAATACTTTTTCCTTAAGTTTAGTGTGTGTCTAAGGCCTTTTTTTAGTATTTTTAATTTATTTTTCTTTGTGTTTGCACGAAAATCTGTCCAGAATGAAAACACTGAAGATGTGCTGAAAATTGCAAAAAAGATGACCTACGGAGCCATCGACGGTCTATAGGTGGAAACCGTCGCCATGAAGATTTTATGCTGCCAAGGAAAGATCGGGGAATTCTGACAAGTGTGGCGCTACGGAAGGGATGGCGGTCCGTCGTCGCATTGACGGACCATCCTGGTGATCCATTGGTGTTAACAAAATGTAGCTTCAGTACCCGATTTGAAAGGATTCTAAGTGTGGATCAACGAAGGCCATCGACGGACCATCGTCCTATCAACGAATTATCGTCTTGGTATGTCGATGGTAACAGAGAGTTGGAAAAGAAGGCAGCTGAAAATATAGTTGAAGTATGGACCGACGGTGGCGTCGACGATCCGTCGTTGCCTCGACGGTCCTTCGGTCAGGTCATCGACGCGAGACGCATTTTTGGACAAATTTTCCTTATTTAGGTTTCCCTCTATGTTTAGGATTCTATTATTATAAATAGGACAAAAAAAACCTCATTTTAGGGGTTAGACTCTGGGTTATTTTTCTGATTTGTAATAATTGTTGTTGAATATTGGGTTTTGAAAAATACTCTATTTTTCCGGGATTGTTTATTCCATTATTTTCTCAAATTCAAGTGATTTCTAGATTTTCTTCAATCTCATCAAAATAAGTATATGAATTCTTGTCTAATTAATATGAATCGAGTAAATATGAACATGGGTAACTAATCCACAACTAGGGTTGTGGGAACCATGGGTAATCAACAAAGTAAAACTAGCTAAAATAACAATTCTCGAATAGTTTCTTGCATGTGTTGATAATTCTTTCGTTTAGAAGTCTTTTTAACGAGTGCACGCATTAGAACTCGCCTTGTTGATTCTTGCCGGACCAAGGAGGTAGGCAATAAGAAAAGAATTATCAACGTAGATTTAGTATATACTATCTAATAGGCTAGTGTTGATAAGTGCGATGTAATAACTAATTCATACATCGATTATGATGCTTAATATGAGGTAAAAGGTAAGGTTTAGTAAAGTATACACACGTAGCCAGACCAAGGTGCGGAGTGAAATTCACTAGTTGTCGGACCAAGGAATTAGGGATACATAACTTATCACTTTGCAAGCAAGATACTAGGAAATAGTTGTTATATCTAGGGTTACTGCGTTATGAACCTATGGGGAACACTTACACCCTAGTTTCTCTCATTACTTGATAAACATCAAACATTTGAACTTGCTACTTGTTTACTGAGAATTAATTAATTAATTTTGTTACAACCCCCCCCCCCCTTTAATTGTTTATTTTTTGAAAGGACTTGATTAAAATAGAAGTAATGGTAGATTAAAGTTATGTCTAAACCATATTCCTCGTGGGATCGACCCCAACCTAACATTTGGGTTCTTTACTTGATAAGACCGCTTATACTTCTTTAGGGAAGTGTAATTTGAGTGTATCAAGTTTTGGCGGCGCTGCCCGGGACAGTGGCTTTTAGATTAACTTTAAGCACATTACCGAGTTTTAGTCAATAATTTCCTGATTTTACTTTTTCTTTTTCTTTTTGTCTCTCGCAGGTCTAGCTTTAGTGTATGCCAGGTACACAGAGTTGAGGAGAACTAATACTTCCGCTTGATCCAGAACTAAACCGTACACTTCGCACAATGATCATTCAAAATAATCCTGCTTCAATCGAGGATGAGATCAATCTCCACCTCCCCCTCCAGTTGATGCTCATAATCAAGTGATGGTTGATAACCCGGGTAAAGGTAATCCAAGGAGGCAACCTCCTGCTCCACACCCTCAAGAGTACTATAGGGGAAATGTTAACATCACTGACTCTGACGGGCGACTTGTCCTACCTCCCCTACCACATGGTCATACTTTCGTGGTAACTAGTAGCTTAATGCAGATGCTTACAGCTAGAGGTCTGTTTTCGGGGCTACCATCTGAGGATCCACATGCTTACATCGCCAAACTGAGGTCGTTGTGTAAGAGTTGTGTAGGTAGGCCTTACTTGGACATGGACCTCATTGGGCTAAGAGTGTTTCCTCTCTCACTGACGGTAGAGGCTGCTATATGGTTTACTAAGCTTCACTATAACTCAATCTATACATGGAACCAATTGTGGGATGTGTTCTTAGCTCGTTACTATCCAGTTTCAAAGAAGCTCAACCACAAAGATAGAGTGAACAACTTTGTCGCACTACTAGGGGAGTCGGTAAGCGGTTCTTGGGATAGGTTCACCTCTTTCTTGAGAAGTGGCCCAAATAAAAGTATTGATGATGAGTCGTTGAAAGAGTATTTCTATCGAGGGCAATATGATAATAATAAAGCGGTGTTGGATACGATTACGGGTGGTTCTTATGGAGAGTGTACTTATGCAGAAATTGCTGAGAAGTTAGAGAAAATCTCCCAAAATAATAAAGCTTGGAGCACTAGAAAGTCAGATACTGGGAGAAACACTTTTGTGGTGCAATCTACACATAACCCAGCCGCTGATGATATTCGTGAAGAAATGGCTCAAATAAGAACTGAGCTTGGGTTAGTGTTGAAACATGTCACTGGGGGTGCAGAGAAAGTGAATGCGGTGAATTATTTGACTAAGTTACCACCGCCGATAAATGAGTTTTACTATGAGGAAGATTCTTATGCAGTGAATTAATAGACGGGGGGTTTCCGACAGAATGCCCAAGGCTCCAATCAAGAGAATTTGCACCAAGGTCAAGGAAATCAAGGTCGAAGCTATGGTAATTACAACCGAGAGGGTCACTATTTCGTGAAGGAAACTACAACCGCGACAACAACTTCAATCGGAGTAACTATGGAAATAGAAACGATCGAAGTGGGCCTTATGTTCCACCTTAAAATCGGAAAGTTGCTCCTAGGGATGGGGGAGGTAGTATGGCGCGAGTTGAAGACATGTTGCAAAGATGATGAGGAGGTTTGACGCAAGTGATGAGCACGCCAAGGAATTGAGAGGTGATTTGTCTAACATTGGGCAAAAAGTAGATGCACATGCAGTCTCCATCAAGCATCTTGAGATGCAAATGGCCCAATTGTCATCTACTGTAAACCCTCGTCAATCGGGTACTCTTCCTAGCAACACTGTTTAAAATCCGAAGAATGATGAACATTGTATGGCAGTCACTACTCGAGGTGGTAAGCAAACCATAAATCCACCTATGCTATCTGGCGTAGAAAATAAGATGAGAAGAGAAGATGAGTTAGTAGAAGCTAGTGGTGAGTTGGTAGATGAAGCAGGAAAAGAAGCGGAGAAGCACCAAAAGGTGACTCCCATTCCAAGACCACCACCACCATTCCCGCAAAGGTTGGTGAAAAAGATCGAGGATGGTAAATACCGACATTTTATTAATATGTTGAAACAGCTTTCCATCAATGTTCCTTTGATAGAAGCTCTTGAAAAAATGCCCGATTAGGCCAAGTTCATGAAAGATATGGTCACTAAGAAAATATCGGTTAGTTTTGAGGATGATGATAGGATGCAACACTGTAGTGCTATTGCTAGTGTAACGGCCTGTATTTTGTATGTGGTAGTTCTATTCATGTTATACTTGACATAGACTTATAGTGTAGGTGAAGGATCATGTTTCTTATATGATTAGTGTTGGTTTAAACTAGCTCAGAAGGTGATGTAATGCCTTGCACGTTTCAGTATATGTATTGCAAGTTAACTCCGATGGAAAGTATTTAAGTAATTATAGTAAGGTGTAATTGAGCTAGCTGCTGCATCACCTACTTGAGCTATATTATAGTTAAAGGGGCCAAGTTTGATTGACCAGATTTAGTCTTATATTTAGGGGCTCATTTGAAGCCCAAACCTATTAAAGAAAATGTGAATGAAAGAAAACCCAGCAGCCAAATCTGCCAATTGGCCCATTATGGATAAAGCCCAAGTAAAACTAGGTAAGTGCATCACCTCCTAAGATTATTTTTTTATCATGTTATTGGGCCAAGTGTGTACCACCTACTGGCATTAATCTGTCCCAAGCTGAATATAAGGACAAAGGGAAAAATGGACAGTCAAGGTCCAATAATCTTGAGTCCAAAAAGGCCCAAGTTAAAAGGACAAGCAGGTGGGACACCTACTTGACATTATATGGCCCAAAATTGGTCAAGAATGTCGGCCATAACACCTCCTTTTTTAAAGGATAAGGATCAAGTCTATTTTCTCCATTTTGAACTTGCAAAATTTCAGATTTCCTTAAGTTTCTTTCTTGGTCTCTCTTGGCTTCAATAAGCAGCCCTAAAACACCTTAGGGTTCTTGAGTGCAGTCTCATTTTTCAAGTAAGAGTTTGAAGGAGAGTTTGAATTCTTGAAGTACAAATTTACAGGATAAATTTCCAGAATTAAGGTAAGACTTCAACCCATTTGTTTTCCTCTCTTTGATCATGTTTGGAGTGGAGAATTTTGTATATATTTATCAAGAATTTATGGATTGTGATAGATCTTTGAGTCAATATTCTCCTATTATGCTGAAAGATTTGAGATTGATAGTGGCTGCCTTATGAATATTGTTGTTGAGGGTAGTTTGGGTATCTTGGGAGATGATGTATGAAGTTGTATTAATGTGTAGAGGAAGGGTGTGGTGGTTCACCATTTATGTAAGGGTTGTATGGGCCTGATTTCCATCAAAATTTTAGCTACTGTTTTCGAGGACCTTATTGTGATTAGCTGCTGATGTTAGCTTAATCATGATTTATGTTGTAAATTAGCCCCAAAAAGGAAGGCTGAATCGTGATAGTAGTATTGGTCAGAAAAATAAGGTATGTAAGGCTCTTCGATTCTATATCCTTTTGGCATGAAATCTGGCACCTGCAATTAATATCAATGAAGTGTTTCCCATAAGTTCTATTTCTAGAAAAGGAAGCATAGTGGCAGCGTACTATCTCCAAATAGCTAACAATATTTCTTTCCCCATTCTAAGTACATAGAACTACTTCATTATATGTTCACTACTCTATACTTGTGTAATTATTCCCCTTGTGCTGTTATAGAAATGGTATTTGAAAACAAAGTTTGATGAATCCCTCTCCTAAGCCAATTGAAGTCAATTGTGCCATTAAGGTCTTAAAGTAAGGTGTTGATGTTTCATAGCTCCTTATGTCATTGTTACTGCCTCAAAGTATTATTTTCATGTATTCCACTACTGTTCCGTATTTCCATATCTCCAAGATGATTATGACCACCAAATCAACATCTCAAAAGTGTTATGATTATCCAAAATAATATCTCAAAAGAGTTATGAACTGATTAACAATAATCTCAAAGATTAAAGAATCTAAGTGAAGGAATCTATATAATTAAGGGTGGCAGCTCAGGGGCGAAAGCCTAGCATGGGCCGATCCCTATTGGTATAGAAGGGTGGCAGCTCAGCGGCAAAAGCCTAGCATGGGCCAATCCCAAGTTGTGTAATTATGAGGACTGCATCCCAGGTGTTAATACGCCTAGCATGGGTCATCCTCTTCTACCACTGATCGCTGGTCACTTGTATCACATGCCCAACAAAGATTATAACATACAAAAAGGTAAAGAAAAGAATGTAGCTTACTTGAATCCACAAGAGTAAGCAAAGGTGGTCTTCTCTCCTAATCTATGCACTCATATGTTGCTACTTGATTTCATTTGAGCCTTGTATTACATATACTATTTGCCTTACATATTCAGTACATTTTTTGTACTGACGTCCCGTATTGGGGACGCTGCATTTCATGCTGCAGGCTCAGGTACTCCAGCTAGTAGACCTCCTCAGTAGGAGCACTCAAAATTCTGCTACTTTTGGTGAGATCCAAGTTGATTCAGAGCTTTATTGAGTCCTTGGTAAATTCATTTGGTATTGGATCATAGTTAAGGGTAAGGCGGGGTCTGTCCCGACCTACTCTAGTCTTCTATCGTTTAGAGGCTTTGTAGACGTATGTACATGGTTCAGTTGTGTCTTAAGGAGTTGTGGCCATGACGGACAAGTATTGTACATAAATTTTGAACCTACTTACGTTGTTTTATATCGCTGCATCCTAAGTTAACTTGTCTCAATTGTTATCGTATATGCTCAGTAAGAACAGTTTGCAGGTTGGTTCTCTCGGGCCTTTAGGGCATTAGGTGACTGTCCATCTTAATGGGTTTTGAGGTGTGACAAAAGTGGTATCAGAGCAGGTCATCCTAGGGAGTCTACAAAGCCGTGTCTGTGTAGAGTCTTGCTTATGGATGTGTTGTGCACCACATCTATAAACAGGAGGCTACGGGATATATAGGAGTTGTCTCATTTCTTTCATTTCTTAGATCGTGCGATAGAACCAGTGTTGTAGGTGAATCATATCTAATTTCTCAATTGTTTTATTATAGCAAAGATGTCGATTACGAGAAAGAGTGAAAGTACTGGTAAACGAGTAGATGTGGCTGCCCAAGAAGGGACCAGCCAACCACCACCAAGTCAAGCTGTTCAAAGTGGGGCTCAAGATGAGTCTCTATCGCAGACTTCCTCGACGCCTCCATCTCCTGAAGAACTAAGGAGGGAAGATGAACCTCAGGAACCCCCTATTAATGCTACCGAGCAAGATTTGAGGAATGCAGTCAAATTATTGACTCGTATAGTTGCTGGTCATTGACAAAGGCAAGAAGGTCCAGTTGCAGGTACTAGTGGCGTAGATAGATCAGCTGGAACACGGATACGTGATTTTCTTAACTTGGACCCTCCATCATTTATCGGGTCAGATCCTAATGAAGATCCCCAAGACTTTATAGATCAAATCCAACGCACTTTGGATATTATGCATGTAAGTGGTAAAGAAGCACTTGAGCTAGCTGCATACAGATTAAAGGGTGTGGCTATATTGTGGTATGAAGCTTGGAAGCAATCTAGGGGGAATAAATGCACCTTCAGCTATGTGGAAAGAGTTTAAAAAGGCATTCCTTGATCATTATCTGCCATTGGAGATCCGAGAGGCCCGTGCGGATCAGTTCTTAAATCTCCACCAAGGAAATATGAGTGTGAGGGAGTATAGTCTCAAATTTAATTCCTTGGCCAGGTATGCTCCTAATGTAGTAGCTACTATGGAGGATAGAGTTCATCGTTTTGTGGACAGATTAGATTCATATCTGGTTAGAGACTGTACAATTGCTTCGTTGAATAAAGATATGGATATAGCAAGGATGCAGGCTTTTGCACAAAAATTGGAGGATCAAAGGCAAAGAAGAAGAACACAAGAGTTGGAAACAGGGCATTCTAAGAGGGCCAGATCCATGGGGCAGTTTACACCATCCCAAGGTGAGTTTAGGCCTCGGTTCTCTAACAGACCACCTAGGCCATCATCTTTCTACTCTACAGCTAGTGCTCCACCACGATTCCAAGGGTTTAGGGGCAATCAGTTTGGGCAAAGAAGTGAAAGCCAAGGCAGTCATCAAGAGCAAGGAAGTACGAGCCAATCAAGGCCTCCACGACAGCCTTGTAAACAGTGTGGGAGGAATCATCTAGGTGCATGAAGGTTTGGGACGGATGTTTGTTTTTGGTGTGGCACACCAGGGCATATGATGAGAAACTGCCCTCATAGGGGAGTAGGTGGTGTTGCACAACTAACTAGATCAGTTGTTGCGTCGACTTCATCAACCCCTTCTTTAGGTAGGGGACTACATATGACTATAGGTCGTGGTAGAGGAGCTAGGGGAGCAACTAGTTCTAGTGGAGATCAGAATCGCACATATGCACTAGGGGATCGACAAAATTTAGAAGCCTCGCCGGATGTGGTTACAGGTACATTGTCCATCTTTTCACATATTATGTATGCATTAATCGATCCGGGGTCTACACTATCATATGTTACACCATTGATTGCTGGAAAGTTCAAAAGAACACCAGAATTATTAGCGAAGCCATTTGAAGTGTCTACACCGATTGGTGAATCTATTATAGCTAGGAGAGTTTATCGTAATTGCATTGTAACTATTTGTCATCGCGATACATTGGCTGACCTTGTTGAGCTAGACATGGTAGATTTTGATGTTATAATGGGTATGGATTGGTTAGCTTCTTGTTATGCCACGATAGATTGCCGAACTAAGATAGTGCATTTCCAGTTTCCAAAAGAGGTAGTCCTCGAATGGAAAGGTAATATTGGGATGCCAAGAGGTAAATTTATTTCTTATCTTAAGGCAAAGAAGATGATTTCCAAAGGATACATATGCCATCTGGTTAGAGTGAAAAAATGTAGATGAAGAGCCACCAACCCTTCAATCCATTCCGGTGGTAAATGAATATCCAGATGTGTCTCCTGAAGATCTTCCAGGTTTGCCACCAGAACGAGAGGTAGAGTTCGGTATTGATGTGCTTTCAGATACTCAACCTATCTCAATTCCTCCATATAGAATTGCTCCGGCAGGATTACGAGAGTTGAAGGAGCAGTTAAAAGACTTATTACAAAAAGGATTCATAAGGCCTAGTGTGTCTCCATGGGGAGCACCAGTTTTGTTTGTACGCAAAAAAGATAGCTCATTAAGAATGTGTATCGACTACCGGCATTTGAATAAGGTAACAATTAAGAACAAATATCCCCTCCCTAGAATTGATGATCTGTTTGATCAATTACAAGGTGCTAAGTGTTTTTCAAAGATCGACCTGAGGTCAGGTTATCACCAAGTGAGGGTCAAGGACAAAGATATACCCAAGACAGCTTTCCGAACACGGTATGGTCATTTTGAGTTCTTAGTCATGTCATTCGGGCTAACAAATGCACCAGCAACTTTTATGGATTTGATGAATAGGGTGTTCAAGCCATTCTTAGATGTGTTTGTGATAGTGTTCATAGATGACATTTTGGTGTATTTAAGATCGGAAAAGGATCATGCTAATCACTTGCGGCAGGTTTTACAAATTCTTCGTGATCGTAAATTGTATGCAAAGTTCTCTAAATGTGAGTTCTGGTTGAAATTTGTGGCATTCCTAGGTCATATCGTATCCGAGGAAGGAATAAGGGTTGATAACCAGAAAATAGAAGCCGTGAAAAGATGGCCAAGACCTACAACGCCTACGGAGATCCGTAGTTTTCTTGGATTGGCAGGTTATTACAGAAGGTTTGTTGAAGGATTCTCTTCCATGGCTGCACCCTTAACAAAGCTAACACACAAAGGAACCAAGTTTCAGTGGAGCGATGAGTGTGAAAGAAGCTTCCAAGAGCTGAAGAGTAAATTAACTTCTACACCTGTGTTGGTACTTCCAGAAGGTACAGAAGGCTATGTAGTGTACTGTGATGCTTTGGGAGTGGGCTTAGGTTGTGTATTGATGCAGCATGGTAAAGTTATAGCTTATGGATCAAGGCAACTGCGGCCACATGAGAAAAATTATCCAACCCATGATCTAGAGCTAGCAGCAGTTGTGTTTGCTTTGAAGATATGGTGCCACTACTTGTATGGAGTTCATGTTGACATATACACTGATCACAAAAGCTTGCAATATATCTTTAAGCAAAAGGACTTAAATCTTAGGCAGCGAAGGTGGCTGGAGCTATTAAAAGATTATGACATTGACATCTTACATCATCCCGGTAAAGCTAATGTAGTAGCTGATGCTTTAAGCCGTAAAATAATGGCAAGCACTTATGGGAAGTCTGTGGAAAGACAAGGAATGACTAAGGATCTGTCCCAACTAGCGAACTTGGGTGTTCGCCTTCTTGAATCTCAAGACGAAGGGGTTATTGTGCAAAATGCGGCAGAATCCTCATTAATAGTGGAAGTGAAAGAGAAGCAGTACACTGATCCAATTCTTTTACAACTTAAAGAGAATGTACTACATGGTATGACAAAGGCATTTGAGCTTAAGCAAGACGGAGTACTTCGATGTCAAAACAGATTGTGTGTACCTAATGTAGATGAACTAAGAAAGAGGATCATGATGGAAGCACATAATTCAAGATACTCTGTTCATCCGGGGTCAACTAAAATGTATCATGACTTGAAAGAAATGTATTGGTGGGGGGACATGAAGATGAACATTGCTGAATTCGTGGCTCAGTGTCCAAATTGTCAACAGGTAAAAGTAGAACACCAAAAGCCCGGAGGTTACATGCAGCGTATAGAACTTCCAATTTGGAAATGGGACATGATCAACATGGATTTTATTACTGGTTTGCCTCGCTCATTCCAGAAGTTTGACTCCATATGGGTAATAGTTTACAGACTTACCAAAGCAGCACACTTCTTGCCGGTGAAGACTACCTATACAGCTGAAGAGTACGCGAGGTTGTACATTAAAGAGATAGTTCGACTACATGGAGTGCCAATCTCTATAATATCTGATAGAGGAGCTCAATTCACAGCAAACTTTTGGAAGTCATTTCAAAAGAGTTTGGGAACACAAGTGAATTTAAGTACAGTTTTTCATCCTCAAACGGATGGTCAGGCAGAACGTACAATTCAGACACATGAGGATATGCTGCGAGCTTGTATATTAGATTTCAAGGGTAGCTGGGATGATCACCTACCACTTATTGAATTTACTTATAACAATAGCTATCATTCGAGCATTAAAATGGTACCTTATGAAGCTTTATATGGTCGAAAGTGTAGATCACCAATTGGCTGGTTCGAAACAGGTGAAACTGCCTTATTTGGGCCAGATCTTGTTCATCAAGCTATGGAAAAAGTCAAAGTGATACAGCAGAGGCTAGAAACAGCTCAAAGTCGACATAAATCATATGCAAATATTAGAAGGAGAGGACTAGAATCTTCTATAGGGGATTGGGTGTTCTTGAAGGTGTCTCCGATGAAAGGGGTAATGAGGTTTGGTAAAAAGGGAAAGCTGAGTCCACGCTATATACGTCCATATAAGATTATCCAAAAAGTTTGGCCAAGTAGCAAATGAGTTAGAGCTACCACAAGAGCTTTCATCAGTTCATTCGGTATTCCATGTCTGAATTCTACGGAAATGCGTAGGTGACCCATTTCGTATTACTCCTACTGAAGACATACAGGTTACGGGAGATATCACTTATGAAGAAGTACCCATTGCTATTCTGGATCGACAAGTTAGGAAGTTAAGAAATAAAGAAGTAGCTTCTGTAAAAGTACAATGGAGAAACCAACAAGTAGAAGAAGTTACATGGGAAGTAGAAGAAGCAATGAAATTGAAGTATCCTCACCTCTTCCTCACTGGTGAGAACGATCAAAATGTTAGTGGAGGCATTGACAAGTAAGTATAAGTCTATATGTTCAATGTGATTAATAGTAGTACTAACTTAGGCTTGAACTTATTTAGTCTGGACAACCATGCTAACATTCGAGGACGAATGTTCCAAGGGGGGAAGGATGTAACGGCCTGTATTTTGTATGTGGTAGTTCTATTCATGTTATACTTGACATAGACTTATAGTGTAGGTGAGGGATCATGTTTCTTATATGATTAGTGTTGGTTTAAACTAGCTCGGAAGGTGATGTAATGCCTTGCACGTTTCAGCATATGTATTGCAAGTTAACTCCGATGGAAAGTATTTAAGTAATTATAGTAAGGTGTAATTGAGCTAGCTGCTGCATCACCTACTTGAGCTATATTATAGTTAAAGGGGCCAAGTTTGATTGACCAGATTTAGTCTTATATTTAGGGGCTCATTTGAAGCCCAAACCTATTAAAGAAAATGTGAATGAAAGAGAGCCCAGCAGCCAAATCTGCCAATTGAACCATTATGGATAAACCCCAAGTGAAACTAGGTAAGTGCATCACCTCTTAAGATTATTTTTTTATCATGTTATTGGGCCAAGTGTGTACCACCTACTTGCATTAATCTGTCCCAAGCTGAATATAAGGACAAAGGGAAAAATGGACAGCCAAGGTCCAATAATCTTGAGTCCAAAAAGGCCAAGTTAAAAGGACAAACAGGTGGGACACCTACTTGACATTATATGGCCCAAAATTGGTCAAGAATGTCGGCCATAACACCTCCTTTTTCAAAGGATAAGGATCAAGTCTATTTTCTCCATTTTGAACTTGCAAAATTTCAGATTTCCTTAAGTTTCTTTATTGGTCTCTCTTGGCTTCAATAAGCAGCCCTAAAACACCTTAGGGTTCTTGAGTGCTGTCTCATTTTTCAAGTAAAAGTTTGAAGGAGAGTTTGAATTCTTGAAGTACAAGTTTAGAGGATAAATTTCCAGAATTAAGGTAAGACTTCAACCCATTTGTTTTCCTCTCTTTGATCATGTTTGGAGTGGAGAATTTTGTATATATTTATCAAGAATTTATGGATTGTGATAGATCTTTGAGTCAATATTCTCCTATTATGCTGAAAGATTTGAGATTGATAGTGGCTGCCTTATGAATATTGTTGTTGAGGGCAGTTTGGGTATCTTGGGAGATGATGTATGAAGTTGTATTAATGTGTAGAGGAATGGTGTGGTGGTTCACCATTTATGTAAGGGTTGTATGGGCCTGATTTCCATCAAAATTTTAGCTACTGTTTTCGAGGACCTTATTGTGATTAGCTGCTGATGTTAGCTTAATCATGATTTATGTTGTAGATTAGCACCCAAAAAGGAAGGCTGAATCGTGATAGTAGTATTGGTCAGAAAAATAAGGTATGTAAGGCTATTCGATTCTATATCCTTTTGGCATGAAATCTGGCACCTGCAATTAATATCAATGAAGTGTTTCTCATAAGTTCTATTTCTAGAAAAGGAAGCATTGTGGCAGCGTACTATCTCCAAATAGCTAACAATATTTCTTTCCCCATTCTAAGTACATAGAACTACTTCATTATATGTTCACTACTCTATACTTGTGTAATTATTCCCCTTGTGCTGTTATAGAAATGGTATTTGAAAAACAAAGTTTGATGAATCCCCCTCCTAAGCCAATTGAAGTCAATTGTGCCATTAAGGTCTTAAAGTAAGGTGTTGATGTTTCATAGCTCCTTATGTCATTGTTACTGCCTCAAAGTATTATTTTCATGTATTCCACTACTGTTCCGTATTTCCGTATCTCCAAGATGATTATGACCACCAAATCAACATCTCAAAAGTGTTATGATTATCCAAAATAATATCTCAAAAGAGTTATGAACTGATTAACAATAATCTCAAAGATTAAAGAATCTAAGTGAAGGAATTTATATAATTAAGGGTGGCAGCTCAGTGGCGAAAGCCTAGCATGGGCCGATCCCTATTGGTATAGAAGGGTGGCAGCTCAGGGGCAAAAGCCTAGCATGGGCCGATCCCAAGTTGTGTAATTATGAGGACCGCATCCCAGGGGTTAATACGCCTTGCATGGGTCATCCTCTTCTACCACTGATCAGCTGGTCACTTGTATCACATGCCCAACAAAGATTATAACATACAAAAAGGTAAAGAAAAGAATGTAGCTTACTTGAATCCACAAGAGTAAGCAAAGGTGGTCTTCTCTCCTAATCTATGCACTCATATGTTGCTACTTGATTTCATTTGAGCCTTGTATTACATATACTATTTGCCTTACATATTCAGTACATTTTTCGTACTGACGTTCCGTATTGGGGACGCTGCATTTCATGCTGCAGGCTCAGGTACTCCAGCTAGTAGACCTCCTCAGTAGGAGCACTCAAAATTCTGCTACTTTTGGTGAGCTCCAAGTTGATTCGGAGCTTTATTGAGTCCTTGGTAAATTCATTTGGTATTGGATCATAGTTAAGGGTAAGGTGGGGTCTGTCCCGACCTACTCTAGTCTTCTATCTTTTAGAGGCTTTGTAGACGTATGTACATGGTTCAGTTGTGTCTTAAGGAGTTGTGGCCACGACGTCCAAGTATTGTACATAAATTTTGGACCTACTTATGTTGTTTTGTATCGCTGCATCCTAAGTTAACTTGTCTCAATTGTTATAGTATATGCTCAGTAAGAACAGGTTGCAGGTTGGTTCTCTCGGGCCTTTAGGGCATCGGGTGACTGTCCGTCTTAATGGGTTTTGAGGCGTGACAGCTACAAGGTCTTTAGTGCAAAAGAAAGAAGATCCGGGTGCTTTCACTATTCCATGTACAATCGGGATGTTACACTTCGCTAAATCATTATGTGATCTTAGGGCAAGCATAAATCTCATGCATCTATCCATCTACAAAAAGTTGGGTTTGGGTGATACAAAGCCCACTGCGATGCGGCTACTGATGGCCGATCGAACAGTGAAGAGGCCTATTGGGATACTCCACGATGTGTTACTGAAGGTGGAGTCATTCATATTTCCAGCCTATTTTGTGATTCTTGACTGTGAGGTGGATTTTGAGGTGCCTATTATTATTGGGAGGCCATTTCTTTCTATCGGTCGCGCCTTGGTCGACATGGAAAAAGGACAGATGAAGTTTTGGTTAAACAATGAAGAGTAGTGAGCTCCAATCGGTATCTGCAATATCCTAAGGAGTTGAGAGTTTGTCAGAGGTCCAAATAGAAGAACGTCTTGGTGTTGAGGCACTAGCAGCAGTGATTATGAACTTTGAGAGTGATGGTATTGCAGAGTATGGGTCATTGGTTGCGGTACTTGATCGAGGTGATGTTCGATTCAAGTCAAGAAATTTGAGTTAGATATGATGCATCGCGAGTCTCCACCTGTGAGACCATCTATTGAGGAGGCTCCATAATTAGAGCTTAAGGCTCTACCACCTCATTTGAGGTATGTATTCTTGGGGAAAGATGACACTTTGCCGGTAATTATTTCATCAGATTTGAAGGTGCAACAAGTAGAGTGTTTGGTTGAAGTGTTGAAGACGTTCAAGAGAGCTATTGGGTGGACTTCTGCGGATATTATTGGGATCCCTCCCGGTATTTGTTCACACAAAATCCATCTCATGCCCGATCATAAGCCAAGTATTGAGCACCAGAGACGTTTAAATCCACCTATGTAAGAGGTAGTGAAGAAGGAAATTATTAAGTGGTTGGATGCCGGAGTCATATATCCGATCGCTGATAGTAGTTGGGTATGCCCTGTTCAGTGTGTACCCAAGAAAGGGGGAATGACTATGGTCCCCAATGAGAAAAATGAGCTTGTTCCAGTGAGGCCAGTGACCGAATGGAGAATGTGTATGGATTACCGGAAACTAAATGCATGGACTGAGAAAGACCATTTTCCTATGCCCTTCATGGATCAGATGTTGGATAGACTTGCAGGCAAAGGGTGGTACTGTTTTCTTGATGGCTATTCAGGTTACAATCAAATCTCTATTGCATTTGAAGATCAAGAGAAAACCCCTTTTACTTGCCCTTATGGAACTTTCGTGTTCAAGAGGATGCCCTTTGGGTTGTGTAATGCACCAGCTACCTTTCAGGGATGTATGATGTCCATATTTTCTGATATGGTGGAGGATACCATTGAGGTATACATGGATGATTTTTCTGTTGTTGGTGATTCGTTTGATCACTGTTTGAGTCATTTGTCTGAAGTCTCAAAAGATGTGAAGAGTGCAACCTTGTGCTAAATTGGGAAAACTGTCACTTTATTGTGAAAGAGGGTATTTTATTGGGCCACCGCATCTCAGAGAAGGGTATAGAGATTGATTGAGCTAAAGTCGAGGTTATAGAGAGACTTCCTCCACCCATCTCTATAAAAGGTGCGAAGAGTTTCCTTGCGCATGCAGGTTTCTACCGGAGGTTTATAAAAAATTTCTCAAAAATTGCACATCCTCTGTGCAAGCTGCTTGAGAAAGATTGTAATTTTATTTTGACGAATCTTGTCTGAAGGCATTTGGAGAGTTGAAAGAGAAGTTGGTATCTGCGCCTATCATTATTTCTCCGGATAAGAGCAAGCCATTTGAGGTGATGTGTGATGCTAGTGGGGTTGCGCTTGGCGTGATACTGGGACAAAGAAGGGATAAAATCCTTCACCCCATTTATTATGCTAGTAAAGACCTTAATGAAGCCTAAAAGAACTACACCGTGACTAAATAAGAGGTCCTTGCGGTGGTCTTTGCTTTCGAGAAATTTCGCTCCTATTTGCTTGGCACTAGAGTTAAAGTGCATACTGATCATTATGCCTTGAGATATTTGATGGCAAAGAAGGATGCGAAACCAAGTTTGATTCGTTGGGTTTTACTATTGCAAGAATTTGACTTTAAAGTGAAAGATAGAAAAGGGACCGAAAATCAAGTGGCCGATCACTTGTCCCGATTAGAAGATGAATCAATGCGAGAGTTAGGTGAAAAAGCTGAAATTGATGATACTTTCCCTGATGAGCATGTATTGGCTGCTTCTCAAGACTTGATTCCATGATTCGCAGATTTTGTAAATTATTTGGCTAGTGATATCGTCCCACCGGACTTGTCCTTTCATCAAAGGAAAAAGTTCATGCATGATGTGAAAAAGTTCTTTTGGGATGAGCCATATCTTTATAGGAGTTGTGTCGATGGGCTTATTTGGCTTTGTGTACCGAAAGTTGAGATGTTGAGAGTTTTTGAGGCATGTCACTCCTCGCCTGTGGGTGGGCATCATAGTGGTATCCGGACAGCCCATAAAATCTTGAAATGTGGCTACTATTGGCCAACCATCAACCAAGATACACATGAGTTCGCTAAGGCATGTGATAGGTGCCAAAGATATGGCGGTATTGCTAGAAGGCAAGAGCTCCTTTAAAATCCCATTCTTGTGATCGAATTGTTTGATGTGTGGGGCATTGACTTTATGGCCCCTTTTGTTAGTTCTCATGGGATGAAGTACATTCTTGTGGCGGTTCATTATGTGTCAAAATGGGTGGAAGCCATAGCACTTGCAAATAATGAAGGGAAGAGTGTCACCGCGTTCTTGAAAAAGAACATATTTTCCAGATTTGGCACCCCAAGGGCGATTATTAGTGATGGGGGATCCCACTTTTGCAACAAGTTGTTCAAAGGATTGTTGGAGAAATATGGGGTTCGCCACAATGTGGCCATACCATCCTCAGACTAGTGGGCAAGTTGAGGTGTCAAACAGAGAAAGCAGATTCTGGCAAAAACGGTGAATGTGAATAGAACGGATTGGTCAAGGAGACTTGATGATGCTCTTTGGGCCTACCGGACACCATACATGACCCCCATAGGTATGTCCCCACACCAACTTGTATATGGAAAGTTTGTCACTTGCCGGTTGAGTTAGAGCATAAGGCCATGTGGGCAATGAAGAAACTGAAAATGGATTGGAATGAGGCTGTGGAACAAAGGTTAAATGGGTTGAATGAGCTTGATGAATTTCTCTTAAAGGCATATGAAAGTTCATCCCTCTACAAAGAAAAGATGAATAAGTACCACCATGACTGTTACGCCTCATATTTTTATACGTAGTGCGCGTCATGAGCTAGTCGATGTAAGACTGGGGAATGAGATTTTATTTTAAGTTTCAAGTGATTAAAGGAAATCAGATTGTCATTAACATTAAGTGGAGGATTAATTAGTGGGTGTTTGGGATTAAATTAATTAAGTGGAGGGCCCCACCACTAAAGGCATTAAAGGAAATCAGATGGGAGCTAGGCTTAGTGGGATGTGTAGTGGGGTGCTGTCTCCACTTCATATAATGAATGAAGTGGTGAAATGACAGCAAATATATCATCTTCTTCAACTTAGCTTAGGCAGCCATGGAAAAAGAGAAAACCAGCCATGAAACTCTCGGCCAGCAGCTTCAAGGAATTTGGTTAGTAATCTCTTTGCTTGGTGTGTTAATTCTTTAGAATGCCTTTGTTAATTAGCCATTAATGTTAAGAAGGGGGTGTGACCAGTAGCTTAGAAAATTCGTTTTAGTTATTGATTGTGCTAAGTATGATCGGAAACCATAATCGGATTAGTGGTGTTGTGTTAGTGTTTGGGCTGTTTTGATTAAGCAAAATGTGGGAAATTCTGTTTTGGAGTTATGTATATGTTAATGTGATTATGGGTATATACTCCAAGGGATGAATACGATAAGGTAGATGTGTTGCGAATTATAAAACGAGTTATCGCTCGGTGTGTCGTTGTTTCGTTACTATGGTTGCCGAGACGGAGCTGTTTTGGGGGGAACTGTTTAATATGATTCGTTGGGTTATATGTGTTATTGGTATTGCTGTGGATAGTTTGGGTTATTGTCGGATTGGGACGAAGTAAGGAAAATAGGGAAGTGCTGCCGGATTTTTGTTAGATTATTAGCTAGCTTACAATAAGTGGTAAAGCGCGACGTCTATCTAATTGCGGTAAGATTGTTGCTTGTTATAGATTAATAGCTTGGGCAGTAAATATTGGTCGTACGGCTCGACTATACGGTATGTCCTTTCTTTCTTTATTTGGCATGACTTTTAAAAATGAGCGAATGACGGACAGGTTTGACACTTACTTTTAGAGTGTCTAGGTGACGTATATTCTTGCTTCTACAAACTATTCTTCTATATATCGGCTATGTCTAAGGCTATGGTGATTCCTTATATCTATGGTAGAGCTTCTTAGAGTCATTGAGATTTTACGTTTTCATATCGTGTTAAAGGTTCATAATCTTGATAAAACGTTAATCTTTGGTAATACTTCTTGCTGGTTCACGTTAATTGTTCTATTGAGTTATAAGAAATGATTTTAATTGCATATGGTTACTCATAATGTTCTGCTCGTGCATAGAGTCATTTATCATTTCACCGAGTCCCGGGCCGGGTAATGTTCATGCGGAGTTTCTTGCATATGTCACCGAGTCCCTCACTAGAGGGCCGGGTATGTATATTATATATATGATTGGTGATGAGGATGGTTATGATGATGATGATGACGGAGATGATATGATGACTATTTCACCGAGTCCTTCACTAGAGGGCCGGGTACATATGATGTATATATATGATGATTATTTTGCCGAGTCCCTTACTAGGGAAGCTGGGCACCTTATATGTTAAAGATATGCATGATTTTCACTTATAAGGTACATGTGTAGCGATATCATGTTTTGACTTATCATGTTGGTATCTCGTGATCTTTACCTTATGCTTTACATACTCAGTACATTGTCCGTACTGACCCCCTTTCCTCGGGGGGCTGCGTTTCATGCCCGCAGGTGTAGATGCACAGTTCGGTGATCCTTCCGCCTAGGATATCTACTCAGCTGATTAGGAGAGCTCCACTGTTCCGGAGCCCAGTCGTTTTGGTACATAACTTCCTATGTAGTCTTTTGCTTATCTATGGGTACGGCGGGGCCCTGTCCCATCAAGTTTCACTACTATACTCTTAGAGGTCTGTAAACATTATGTGGGTTGTATATATATGTTTTGGATGATGGTCTGGACATGGTTTGTTTGGGATGTCCGCTTGTTCAGGGGCAGCCTTGTCGGCTGCGTACATTATTGTGTATTGTGTATTGGCACCTTGTCAGCTTGCGTATGCTAGTATGCTTTGGATAGTGGCGGCCTTGTCGGCTCGCGTATGTTGTTACGGTTAAATGGTTATAACTCCTTATGAGACAGATCCACTTTATATATATATATATATATGCGTTGGGGTAGGTTTGATTTGATTAAATTCCATATTGTCTTAGTTTCAGTTGGTTATACTTAGCAGGTTTGTTTATGAGTGTCCAAAACGGGCACTAGTCACGGCCCATCGGGTTGGGTCGTGACAAAAGTGGTATCAGAGCGGTTCTTCCTCGGAAGTGTCTACAGACCGTGTCTAGTAGAGTCCTGTTTATCAGTGTGTTGTGCACCACATCTATAAACTGGAAGCTACAGGACATTTAGGATGTTATCCTTTCTTCTTATTCTAGATCATGCGATAGAGCTATATTAACAGGATAATCCCTCTCTAATGAATCCCTGCGTTTTCAGCTATGCCTCCAAAGAAAGCGACAGCTGCCCAGAAGGGCAAATCGGTAGCAGAACATACTAGTCAGACCCGGAGAGTTACTAAGGCCCGCGCCCAGTCTATGCCTGGTATTGTGCTCCAGTCGGAGAGCTCTTCTACACCGCCACCGCCAGAGGAGCTTAGAGCAGCAGCAACTCCAGTTCGGGGGACACCACCACCAGCCCCCGAAGCCCCAACACCTGAACCTCCAGCTCCTCAGCCAGGGGCGGAGGATAGGGCCATGAGAGATGCGGTTCAGTTGCTGACTAGATTAGTGGCAGGTCAGGCTCGCAGGCATGGACTAGGAGTTGATCATGCGGACAGATCTGATAGCTTAAGGGCTCGTGACTTTTTAAGTTGTAATCCTCTAGATTTATTTGCATCAAGGCCCCAGGATGATCCGCAAGAGTTTATTCATCAGATGCAGCGTACATTGAGGATAATCAAGGCTTCGGAGAACGAGTCTGTTGAGTTGGCTACGTATCATTTGCGGGATGTAGCTATTAATTGGTATGAGTCTTGGGAGTTATCTAGGGGTGAGGGTGCTCCTCCAGCGTTATGGGATGAATTTGTAGAGGCTTTCCAAGGCCACTTCCTACCTCCAGAGATGAAGCGAGCTAGAGTCGATAGATTCTTGCGTTTGAGGCAAAATGGCAGGAGCGTTCGAGAGTATAGCCTCGAGTTTGATTCATTGGCTAGGCATGCGCCTACTATTGTGGCTGATATGGCAGACAGAGTACATCGTTATGTGATGGGATTGGATCGTTATCTGATTGATGGTTGTATGGCAGTGACTCTTCAGCTAGTTATGGACATTGCTCGGGTGCAGGCATATGCACAGGGGGTAGAGGATCGGCACCGGGGACGTCATCCAGAAAGAGATTATAATAGAGGCCAGTATAAGAAGGCTAGATCAGCAGGTTATCCTGACGAGTTTCGAGGCGGGCAGTCTCAGCAGCATGTTAGATTTTCTTCCCAGCCAGCACAGAGTGCACCCCCACGTTTCATAGGTAGGGGGTTCGATCGTACGGGATATTCGGAAACTGGTCAGAGCTCTAGGGTGGCAGGGTAACAGATGGGCAGGGGTTTGAGCCAGTCGAGACCACTTTTGCCTCGGTGTTCTCACTGTGGTAGGTCCCATCCTGGGGAATGTCATTGGATTACAGGTGCGTGTTTTTCTTACGGCCGTCAGGGTAATACTATGAGGGGGTGTCCCTTTAGAGGTAGTGCCGGTGGTATGGCACAGCCTACTGGGTCCGTTGCTGGTCCATCTTCTTCTGAGGCTATGCGCCCTACGGGGCAGGGTATTCAGGCGCCAGCAGGCCGTGGTAGAGGTCATGGTGGAGCTCCCAGTTCTAGCGGTCCCTCGAACCGCATATATGCTTTGACTAGTAGGCAGGATCAGGAGGCGTCACCTAATGTGATCACAGGTATATTATCACTATTCTCCCGAAGTGTGTATGCATTGATAGACCCAGGTTCCACCTTATCATTTATATCCCCCTTCGTTTCTAGTAGGATCGGAATAGAGTCTGAGTTGATATAACCATTTGAGGTAGCTACACCTGTAGGAGATTCTGTCATAGCTACGCGAGTATATAAGAATTGTTCAGTGGTTATATATAGTCGTCGTACCATAGCAGATCTAATAGAGTTAAATATGATTGAGTTTGATATTATCATGGGCATGGATTGGTTGGCTGCTTGCTATGCTAATGTTGATTGCAGAGGAAAGATAGTTCGATTTCAATTTCCAGGGGAACCGATTATAGAGTGGAAGGGAAGTACAGTATCGCCGAAAGGTAAGATTATTTCATACCTTAAGGCCAGGAAGATGGTTAGAAAAGGCTATATTTATCATCTGGTTCGGGTGCATGACATAAAGGCAGAGGCACCGACTCTTCAATCAGTCCCGTAGTTAATGAATTTCCCGATGTATTCCCAGAGGAGCTTCCAGGCCTTCCTCCAGAACGAGAGATAGAGTTTACTATAGATGTACTGCCAGATACCCAGCCTATATCTATACCTCCTTATAGAATGGCACCTGCTGAGTTGAAAGAGTTGAAAGAGCAATTGAGAGATTTGCTAGAAAAGGGCTTCATCAGGCCTAGTACGTCACCTTGGGGAGCACCGGTACTGTTTGTGAGGAAGAAGGATGGGTCGCTGCGGATGTGTATTGATTATAGGCAGCTGAACAAAGTAACAGTAAAGAACAGGTATCCCCTCCCAAGGATTGACGATCTATTTGACCAGTTGCAGGGTGCTAAGTGTTTTTCAAAGNTCCAGCCACCTTCGCTGCCTCAGATTTAAGTCTTTTTGCTTAAAAATATATTGCAAGCTTTTGTGATCAGTGTATATGTCAACATGAACTCCATACAAGTAGTGGCGCCATATCTTCAAAGCAAACACAACTGCTGCTAGCTCTAGATCATGGGTTGGATAATTTTTCTCATGTGGCCGCAGCTGCCTTGAGCCATAAGCTATAACTTTACCATGCTGCATCAATACACAACCTAAGCCCACTCCCGAAGCATCACAATACACTACATAGCCTTCTGTACCTTCTGGAAGTACCAACACAGGTGTAGAAGTTAATTTACTCTTCAGCTCTTGGAAGCTTCTTTCACACTCATCGCTCCACAGAAACTTGGTTCCTTTGTGTGTTAGCTTTGTTAAGGGTGCAGCCATGGAAGAGAATCCTTCAACAAACCTTCTGTAATAACCTGCCAATCCAAGAAAACTACGGATCTCCGTAGGCGTTGTAGGTCTTGGCCATTTTTTCACGGCTTCTATTTTCTGGTTATCAACCCTTATTCCTTCCTCGGATACGATATGACCTAGGAATGCCACAGATTTCAACCAAAACTCACATTTAGAGAACTTTGCATACAATTTACGATCACGGAGAATATGTAAAACCTGCCGCAAGTGATTAGCATGATCCTCTTCCGATCTTGAATACACCAAAATGTCATCTATGAACACTATCACAAACACATCTAAGAATGGCTTGAACACCCTATTCATCAAATCCATAAAAGCTGCTGGTGCATTTGTTAGCCCGAATGACATGACTAAGAACTCAAAATGACCATACCGTGTTCGGAAAGCTGTCTTGGGTATATCTTTGTCCTTGACCCTCACTTGGTGATAACCTGACCTCAGGTCGATCTTTGAAAAAACACCTAGCACCTTGTAATTGATCAAACAGATCATCAATTCTAGGGAGGGGATATTTGTTCTTAATTGTTACCTTATTCAACTGCCGGTAGTCGATACACATTCTTAATGAGCCATCCTTTTTGCGTACAAATAAAACTGGTGCTCCCCATGGCGACACACTAGGCCTTATGAATCCTTTCTGTAATAAGTCTTTTAACTGCTCCTTCAACTCTCGTAATTCTGCCAGAGCCATTCTATACGGAGGAATTGAGATAGGTTGAGTATCTGAAAGCACATCAATACCAAACTCTACTTCTCGTTCTGGAGGCAAACCTGGAAGATCTTCAGGAAAACACCAGCTGGGAAATTCATTACCACCGGAAATGGATATGAAGGTTGGTGGCTCCTACATCTACATTTTCACTCTAACCAGATTCTGGCATATGTACTGCCTTTTGGAAATCAATCTCGTTCCCTAAGATAAGAAATAAATTTACCTTCTTGGCATCCCAATATTACCCTTTCCATTCGAGACTACCTCTTTTGGGAAACTGAAAAGCCACTATCTTAGTTCGGGCAATCTACCGTGAGGCATAACAAGAAGCTAACCAAATCCATACCCATTATAACATCAACAATCTACCAGTCTAGCTCAACAAAGGTCAGCCAATGTTATCGCGATCACAAACAGTTACAATGCAATTACGATAAACTCTCCTCGCTATATAATTCACCAATCGGTGTAGACACTTCAAATGGCTTCGCTAATAATTCTGGTGTTCTTTTGAACTTTCCAGCAATCAATGGTGTAACATATGATAGTGTAGACCCTGGATCTATTAATGCATATACAATATGTGAAAAGATGGACAATGTACCTGTAACCACATCCGGCGACGCTTCTAAATTTTGTCGATCCCCTAGTGCATATGCGCGATTCTGACCTCCACTAGAACTAGCTGCTCCCCTAGCTCCTCTACCACGACCTGTAGGCATATGTAGTCCCCTACCTAAAGAAGGGGTTGATGAGGTCGACGCAACAACTGATCTAGTTGGTTGAACAATCCACCCACTCCCCTATGAGGGCAGTTTCTCATCATATGCCCTGGTGTGCCACACCGAAAACAAACATCCGTCCCAAACCTGCATGCACCTAGATGATTCCTTCCACATTGTTTACAAGGCTGTCGTGGAGGCCTTGATTGGCTCATACTTCCTTGCTCTTGATGACTGCCTTGGCTTTCACTTCTTTGCCAAAACTGATTGCCTCTAAAACCCTTGAACCGTGGTGCGAGCACTAGCTGTAGAGTAGAAAGATGCGATGGCCCAGGTGGTCTGTTAGAGAACCGAGCCTAAACTCACCTTGGAATGGTGTAAACTGACCCATGAAATCTGGCCCTCTTAGATCCCTGTGTCCAACTCTTGTGTTCTTCTTCTGCCTTTGCATCCTCCAATTTTGCTGCAAAAGCCTGCATCCTTGCTATACCATATCTGTTATTATAATGAAGCAATTGTACAGTCTCTAACCAGATATGAATCTAATCTATCCACAAAACGAGAAACTCTATCCTCCATAAGTACTACTACATAGGAGCATAACCGGGCCCAAGAGTAAATTTGAGACTTATACTCCCTCACACTCATATTTCCTGGTGGAGATTAAGAACTGATCCCGCACGGGCCTCTCTTATCTCCAATGGCAAGATAATGATTCAAGGAATGCCTTTTTAAAACTCTTTCCACATAGCTGGAAGGTGGCATTTATTCCCCTAGATTGCTTCCAAGCTTCATACCACAATAGAGCCACACCCTTTAATCTGTATGCAGCTAGCTCAAGTGCTTCTTTACCACTTACATGCATAATATCCAAAGTGCGTTGGATTTGATCTATAAAGTCTTGGGGATCTTCATTAGGATCTGACCCGGTAAATGATGGAGGGTCCAAGTTAAGAAAATCACGTATTCGTGTTCCAGCTGATCTAACTACACCACTAGTACCTGCAACTGGACCTTCTTGCCTTTGGCCATGACCAGCAACTATACGAGTCAATAATTGGACTGCATTCCTCAAATCTTGCTCGGTAGCATTAATAGGGGGTTCCTGAGGTTCATCTTCCCTCCTTATTTCTTCAGGAGATGGAGGCGTCGAGGAAGTCTGCCGATAGAGACTATCTTGAGCCCCACTGTGAACAGCTTGACTTGGTGTGGGTTGGCTGGTCCCTTCTTGGGCAGGCCACTTCTACCTCGTTATCAGTTACTTTACTCCTTCTCGTAATCGCATCTTTGCTATATAACAAGGAGAATTAGATATGATGCACCATACAACACAAGTTCTATCCACGATCTAAGAAAATGACAAGAAATGAGACCAACTCCTATAATGTTCCCGTAGCCTCCTGTTTATAAATGTGGTCACAACACATCCATTAAAGCAAGACTCTACACAGACACGGCTTTGTAGACTCCTAGGAATGACCTGCCTCTGATACCATTTTTGTTACGCCTCAAAACCCCATTAAGACGGACAGGCACCCGATGCCCTAAAGGCCCGAGAGAACCAACCTACAACCTGTTATTACTGAGCATATACTATAACAATTGAGACAAGTTAACTTTGGATGCAGCGATACAAACCAACGTAAGTAGATCCAAAAGTTATATACAAGACTTGGCCGTTTAGGCCACAACTCCTTAATACACAACTGAACCATGTACATACGTCTACAAAGCCTCTAAAAGATAGAAGACTAGAGTAGGTCGGGACAGACCCCGCCTTACCCTTAACTACGATACAATACCAAACGAATTAACCAAGGACTTAATAAAGCTCCGAATCAACTTGGAGCTCACCAAAAGTAGCAGAATTTCGAGTGCTCCTACTGAGGAGGTCTACTAGCTGGGAGTACCGGAGCCTGCAGGCATTGAAATGCCAGCGTCCCCAAATACGGGACGTCAGTACGTAAAAATGTACTGAATATTAAGGCCAAAAAGTATTGTAATACAAGGCACAAATGAAATCAAGTAGCAACAATGAGTGCATTAGATTAGGGAGAGAAACCACCTTTGCTTACTCTTGTGGAATTCAAGTTAAGCTTAGATTCTTTTCTTTACCTTCTTTGTATGTTATTAATCTTTTGGGCATGTGATACAAGTGACCCAGCTGATCAGTGGTAGAAGAGGATGGACCCATTGCTAGGCGTTTGTATTTAACCCCGGGATGCGCGTCTCAAATACACAAACTTGGGATCGGACCATGCTAGGCTTTCCGCCCCTGAGCTGCCACCCCTTTCTATACCAATGGGATCGCGCCCATTGCTAGGCTTTCACCCCCTGAGCTGCCACCCTTATTATATAATTTCCTTCACTTAGATTCTTTAATCTTTTGAGATTATTGTTAATCAGTTCATAACTCTTTTTGAGATGGTTATTTTGGATAATCGTAACACTTTGAGATGTTGATTTGGTGGTCATAATCATCTTGGAGACATGAAATTACGGAACAGTAGTGGAATACATGAAAACAATACTTTGAGGCAGTAACAATGACATAACGAGCTATGAAACATCAACACCTTACTTTAAGACCTTAATGGCACAATTGACTTCAATTGGCTTAGGAGAAGGATTCATTAAACTTTCTTTTGCAAATACCATTTCTATAACAGCACAAGGGGAAATTACACAAGTATAGAGTAGTGAACATATAATGAAGTAGTTCCATGTACTTAGAATGGGGAAAAAAATATTGTTAGCTATTTGGAGATAGTACGCTGCCACCATGCTTTCTTTTCTAGAAATAGAACTTATGAGAATCACTTCATTGATATTAATTGCAGGTGGCAGATTTCATGCCAAAAGGATATAGAATCGAATAGCCTTACATACCTTATATTTATGACCAATACCACTATCACGATTCAGCCTTCCTTATTGGGTGCTAATCTACAACATAAGTCATGATTAAGCTAACATCAGCAGCTAATCACAATAAGGTTCTCCAAAACAGTAGCTAAAAATATTTGATGGAAATCAGGCCCATACAACCCTTACATAAATGGTGAACCACCACACCCTTCCTCTACACATTAATACAACTTCAAACATCATTTCCAAAGATACCCAAACAGCCCTCAACAACAATATTCATAAGGCAGCCACTAATAATCCCAAATCTTTCAGCATAATAGGAGAATATTGACTCAAAGATTTATCATCATCCATGAATTCTTGATAAATATATACAAAATTCTCCAATCCAAACATGATCAAAGAGAGGAAAACAAATGGGTTGAAGTCTTACCTTAATTCTGGAAATTTATCCTCTAAACTTGTACTTCAAGAATTCAAACTCTCCTTCAAACTTCTTACTTGAAAATGAGACAGCACTCAAGAATCCCTAAGGTGTTTTAGGGCTGCTTATTGAAGCCAAGAGAGACCAAGAAAGAAACTTAAGAAAATCTGAAATTTTGCAAGTTCAAAATGGAGAATAAGACTTGATCCTTATCCTTTGAAAAAGGAGGTGTTATGGCCGACACTCTTGACCAATTTTGGTCCATATAATGTCAAGTAGGTGCCCCACCTGCTTGTCCTTTTAACTTGGGCCCTTTTGGACTTAATATTATTGGACCTTGGCTGTCCATTTTTTCCTTTGTTCTTTTAATCAGCTTGGGACAGATTAGTGCAAGTAGGTGGTACACACTTGGCCCAATAACATGGTAAAACAAATCTTAGGAGGTCATGTACTTACTTAGTTTCACTTGGGCTTTATCCATAATGGCCAATTGGCAGATTTGGCTGTTGGGCCTTCTTTCATTCACATTTTCTTTAATAGGTTTGGGCTTCAAATGAGCCCTTAAATATAAGCCTAAATCTGGTCAATCAAACTTGGGCCCTTTAACTATAATATAGCTCAAATAGGTGATGCATCTGCTAGCTCAATTACCACCTTACTATAATTACTTAAATACTTTCCATCGGAGTTAACTTGCAATACATATGCTAAAATGTGCAAGGCATTACATCACCTTCCAAGCTAGTTTAAACCAACACTAATCATGTAAGAAACATGATCCCTCACCTACACTATAAGTATATGTCAAGTATAACATGAATAGAACTACCACATACAAAAATACAGGCCGTTACAGTAATAAATCAATATTAATACAAAAGAAACAAGTATTTGATTTAAAACTAAAAATAGACTGCTTAGAATATAAAATACAACATGATATATACCATAAAAATGAATATAATGAATAAAGAAGAATATTCAATAGATGAAAAAACTTTTGAAACATATGAAGGATTAAAAATAAAAATAGTATTTTCCAACTTAGGAAGACGATATAAAAAAATAGGAGATAGACTATACTTAATGTTAGAAAAAGAAACTGCTAAATTAGAAGATAGTTTAACAGCAATGATAAGAATAACGAAAGAAAATGAAGAAATTGATAAAGCTAAAGAAATTGAACAGATTAAAATACAAGCAAAACAAGAAATAAAGAAAATTGAAGAAATAAAAAATAGTAAAATAGAGGAATTAGAAAAAGAACTAGCCTATTTAAAATTATTATATGAAAATAGACAAAAAGAAAAACAACTACAAAAAGAAAAAGAAGTAGAATTAGAACTTCAAAAAGAAGTAGAATTAGCTAATGAAATAAATGAAATGAAACACATATTAAATGAAAACGAAAATATTGAAATAAATGAAATAAATGAAATAAATAATGATTCTGATAAAAATTCAGAAAATTCAAAAATAAGTGATATAAGTGAAACCTATACAGAAATCTTAGAACAAACTAATAAATTAAAAAAATTAGAAATTAATACAAATAATGTAAATAAACCAGGAACATCAAGAGTTAAAACTCCAGATACTAGTCCTAGAAGAAATCCTAGAACAACAACACCAACTTTTTATACAAAAAATTATGAAAACTCAGATAGAACTGATGCAATATGGAATAGTAGATTAAATACAAAATGGAAACCGAAAACAATAATAGAACAAAATAACTTTTTAGATTTAGATTGTGTTATAGATATAAATAAAGTAATTTTGTTATGGATAGGAAATATATCTAAACAATTAATAGATAATAAAATAACAATAAAAGACACTCCAGGTTATATAGAAAGAACATTAATAGGAACAGTAAAATTATGGATAGAAAACTTACCATTAGAAAGTAAAGAAGCACTAAGAAGTGATAAAAAATTAGATGGATCAATAACAACATCTAATATAGAAATATTAGAAAAATATAACTTAGCAATACAAAATGAATTTGGAAGTCTGACGACAGATATTAAAGAACAAAATAAAGAAAAAATCCTAAACAGACAATTAATGTCAAAATTAGCAATATGTAACATGTGTTATGTAGAAGAATATACATGTGCATTTAAAGAATATTATTACAAAGCAAAATATGATATAAATGAAGCAAAAGAAATAAAACAACAATATTTCACAAAACTACCAGAACCATTACAAGATTGGAATAATGAAGAAATGACAGATACATTAGGCTCAACAATAAAATTTTTACAACAATGGTTTATACAGCTATGTGAAAATCAAAAAGAAAAATTAAAAATGGAAAAAGTATTAATAAAAAACTTAGCCTGTTGTAAAAATAAAATAGCACCACAGTTTGGATGTGAAGATAAATATTATAAAAGATCTAGAAAACGAAAAAATTATAGAAAAACAAAAACTAAATATAAATATAAAAAACCAAGAAAACGATATTTTGTAAGAAATTATAAAGGAAAAAGACCACATAGACCAAAGAAAGCCTTATCAAATTGTAATTGTTACAATTGTGGTAAGTTAGGTCATTTAGCTAAAGATTGCAAATTACCTAAAAATATAAAAAGAAAACAAATTACAGAACTGATTTTAGATGAGCAAGAATATATGCAAATAGATTATTTAGATTATGAATTAGATGATAATGATAGTATATATGAAATTTCAGATATAGAAACTGACGATAACTATGAACTAGAATCCGAAATAGAACACGATAGTGAGATAATAATTGATGAAAATGACTGAAGAAAATATAAGAATTATATCTACAGAAGAATATCATGATGAAGATTCAGTAGAACAAAAAATAATATTTGATAATACAATTTTTCAAGAAATAAAAAATAAAGAACTAGATTTAAGTGTAGAAAAAGTATTAAAAGTACCTATTCTAAATCAATTCTTTAAAAGAAATAAAGAGGAATATTATGTAGTTAGTCAAAAAGAACATATTATAGATTGTAAATATACAAAAGGAAAAGCACAAATACCTATACTAAATAAAAGACTGATTAATCAAGAAATACAACATATAAAAGCTAAAACCCCTATAAAATACGTACATTTAGGAGGAACAGAAATATTAATAAAAGCATGTTTTAGAGAAGGAATAGATACACCCATACAAATATACCTAGCAGATGATAGGATAATACATCCTATAGAAAAAAGCGTAATAAGCGCAATAAAAGGAAATTTAATATATCAAAAATTTAAATTTATAATAAGTGCAAATTATTCAATTGCATTAACAGATAGAAATATAGATAAATCATTAGTGTTATATTGGAAACTATCAGGGATAGAACTAGCACCCGGAAGTAAGATATTTACAGCAAGATGTAAAAATCTATATATATTAACAACAAAACATAAAGTAATTGCTAAAAACAAAATAGATAGGATCAAAATAGAAAATCCTTTTGATCAAATCATTACAATTATAGATAATAATGATTATAGTTATAAAGAAATGGATGTTGAAGAAGATTTAGAAATACTAAAAGAAAGAAAAAATACTTTAAGTATATCAAAACCATTAAGTAGAAGTACTTCATCAAAAGCAAGTACATCAAAAAGAAAATATAACTTTCCTATACTATCAAATACGGAAGAAAATATATTAAACTATTATTTTATTGAAGGAATAATTAATGAACAAAGACACAAGATATTAATAAATACAGGTCAAGACGATAATTATATAAACACAGAATTAGTGTTAGAAGATGAAATTATAAAAACAGGACATATATGGCCTGGATTACCTAACGAGATAATAACTATAAGTGAAGAAATAGAAAAAGAAATTATTATAGGAGGAATACCTTTAATAATACCATTTAAAATCTATCAAGGAAAAGAAAGTATAACCTTAGGTATAAATTGGTTAGATCAATTTACCCCATATAAAATAGAAAAAGAGCAATTAACTATAACTTACCAAAATAAGAAAATAGTTATAAAAAGAATAACATAATGTAAAGCATGAAAATTTATATACTTGCAAAAATTATCATAGAAGGATATTATAATCGATATTACACACCTATGATAGATACAGGAGCTGAAACTAATATATGTAAATATAATTGTTTACCAGAAGAAAAATGGGAAAAATTAAAAACACCCATGGTAGTAACTGGATTTAATAATGAAAGTAGTATGATTACTTATAAAGCAAAAAATATTAAGATACAGATTTGGGATAAAATTCTAACAATAGAAGATATGTATAGTTTTGATTGCAAAACAAAAGATATGTTATTAGGAATGCCTTTTTTAGATAAATTATACCCACATATAATAACTAAAACACATTGGTGGTTTACTACACCATGTGGATACAAAGTAGGAGCAAAAAGAGTTAATAATAAACAAAGAAAACCAAAAGAATGGATCAAAGGAAGTGAAAAGATAAATCAAGAAATGGAAAATATAAATAAAAAAGAAATTAATCAATTTGAAATTATTATATTTACAATAGATAAAATTAAATTAATAAATGAACAATTGGAACTTTTATATAGTGATAACCCCTTAAAAGGTTGGGAAAAACATAAAACAACTATAAAGATAGAATTAATAGACGAAAATAGTCTAATAATACAAAAGCCATTAAAATATAATTTTGATGATTTAAATGAATTTAAAATTCATATAGATGAATTATTAAAAAATAATTATATACAAGAGACTAATAGTAAACATAGTAGTCCAGCATTTATAGTAAATAATCATAATGAACAAAAAAGAGGTAAAAGTAGAATGGTAATAGATTATAGAAACCTAAATGCCAAAACCAAGACTTATAATTACCCTATACCAAATAAGATATTAAAAATAAGACAAATACAAGGATATAATTACTTTAGCAAATTCGATTGTAAATCGGGTTTTTACCATTTAAAACTAGAAGATAAATCAAAACAGTTAACTGCATTTACTGGACCACAAGGATACTACGAATGGAACGTGTTACCATTTGGATATAAAAACGCACCAGGTAGATATCAACATTTTATGGATAGTTATTTTAATCAATTAGAAAACTGTATTGTTTATATAGATGACATCTTATTATATTCTAGAACACAGGATGAACATATAAGATTACTAGAAAAATTCATACATATAATTAAACAATCAGGTATAAGTCTAAGTAAAAAGAAATCGGAAATTATGAAATCTCAAATAGAATTTTTAGGAATTCAAATAGACAGAAACGGTATAAAAATGCAAAAGCATATAGTACAAAAGATTATCAATTTAGATGAAAATATAGACACAAAAAAGAAATTACAATCCTTTTTAGGATTAGTAAATCAAGTAAGAGAATATATACCAAAATTAGCAGAATACTTAAAACCATTACATAAAAAGCTTAAAAAAGATATTGAATATCATTTTGATAAAAAGGATAAAGAAAACATAAAAAATATTAAGAATTTATGTAAAGATTTACCAAAACTTCATTTTCCAGATGAAAAAAGAATATTTATTTATATAGTAGAAGCTGATTCAAGTGAAAATAGTTATGGTGGAGTATTAAAATATAAATATGAAGATGAAAATATAGAATATCATTGTAGATATAATTAAGGATCTTACACTGAACCACAAATAAAATGGGAAATAAATCGAAAAGAATTATTAGCATTATATAAATGTCTATTAACATTTGAACATTATATTGTATATAACAAATTTATTGTACGAATAGATAATACACAGGTAAAATGGTGGTTAACAAAAAAGATAGATGATTCTGTAACAACAAAAGAAATACGAAGACTGGTATTAAATATATTGAATTTTACATTTACAATTGAAGTAATTACAACTGACAAGAATGTTATTGCAGATTATCTCTCCAGAAATAGATACAATGAAACAAATTCTATCTATGATGATAAATCTTTGTCAAAAAGTAGACAAGATAGAAAAAGAGGTACAAATACTCAAAGAGACAGCTAACAGTCAGCAGCATGACTATAAAAATGCGGAGCTACGTCTTAAGGCAGACGGTAAACAGCCAGACCTAAAAGGTGACGTTGAGAAACACCTAAAAACTCAATATAACAAAAATGTATTAGTTGCAGGTACTGCAGGTACAAGCACAGGAAATACGGAAAAAGCTATGCCAAAAAATACAAATCTAAATAGCTTATTTACCAAAACATTTATACCTAAATTCCAACAAAGTACCCCAATACCTCAAACCTCCACATATGCAGCCAGTATTCAGAAAGACAAAAAGAGCTACAATTATATTACCCAATCATACATTGACAATATATACAAAATCCAAGCCTTTTTGAATATAAACCCCAGATCTACCCAAACAAAAAAACCCAATGAGAATTATATAACACAGAAATTGCAAGGATACAATAGACTTATTGTACAACCTAAAACCAGTGCAAATCTAGTCAAAACATGTTACAATTATGGATTATTAAGTACAGTATATACATTTGACGGCGAAGAAATTACAGGGATACCGGAACTATACAAAGCCTTCAGCACATTTAAAAGAATTACAAAAGGAAATTTATTCTTTATAAAGTTTTATACAGCACCCGCGGAAATACTTTATGATGAAATTAAATGTAACGACCTGCTTAGTCGTTTTGAGCAGCAGATTTTATTTCTGGAAAAACTGTCTGAGATGACGTATCCAACGACGGACCGTCATGGGCACGACGGACCGTCGAGGGTGTCTCGTTCCAAACACTTGGAATTCTTATATTTGAGTGCTGAAATCGACTCTCTGAACTCTGTGACGGACCTGCAGGACGGACCGTCACAGACATGACGGACCGTTGTGAGGTTCCGTTTCAAAACACTTCAACTCTTGAGAATTGGGTACTGAGAGCAATTCTCTGAAGTCTGTGACGGACCTGCAGGACGGACCGTCACAGACATGACGGACCGTTGTGAGGTTTCGTTTCAAAATACTTCAACTCTTGAGAATTGGGTACTGAGAGCAATTCTCTGTCCGTCGTGACGGAAGTGCAGGACGGACCATCGTAGGCACGACGGACCGTCACAGGTTGCGTAATCCCAGTCTGGGTCAAATTTCTGGGTAAGTTTTAAAGGGGAGTTTTGGACTATTCTTGCTATAATTATAAATTTTAGTGGGTCAATGTTAAAAACTCAAATCCTTGGGGGTGTAAAGGAGATGACCTTGAGTTACTTAGTGGGTGGTTTCCTCATCTTTTATACCTAATTATTTGCTAATTAGGGAAAAGAGAGAGAGTTTGGAAGAAGAAAAAATAGAGAGAAGAAGGAGAAGAAACGATCGATAGAGAGAAACAAACAAGGAGGAAACAAAAAGCTTGAGAGATTGCTTGCTTGATCAAGAATCCTTGGTGAAGGTAGGTTATGGTTTTGATACTATTCGTAGTAAACTCTTAATAGTGAATGATATGTATTGGTAGTATTGTAAACCCTTCTATATGCTTAATCTTATGCTTGCATGAATGTGATTATGTGATTGTGATAAAATAAGCTTAATGAAGCTTTTGAATCCAAAATCTTGAAGAAACCCTAATTCACCTTGTTATTGATGATGCCTTGGTATAAAAAAAGGCTTGATGAATTGGTAGAATTAGGGGATCGGAGTGTGACGTTCCGACACATAGTATTAGTGGATCGGGTGTCACGAACCGACACGTAGAATTAGGGGATCGGAGTATCACGTTCCGACACATAGTATTAGGGGAT